>CM027872.1:43336763-43692722 GCA_016097615.1 Eucalyptus dawsonii | reverse complement strand
CATTGCATGCAGAAGACGTCACATTCTTATTCCTTCTGAGATATAGAAGTGGCCTAAGAGCTTGGTCAAAGTCTTCATTTGACGCTCTCAGACTCACGAAGAGATTTGTACTTCGAGAGTTCTCACCTGATTGGTGACTCATCGGTAAAATCAAAGTTTAATGGTCGCACCTTTTACCGCCGTCGTCGCTGAGTCATTATAAGCCATGCCATGAGCAGCAGCAAATCTCCGGCCGCGCCCTGCTGTCCTAGTCTGCGAGCTGTCCGTCGCTGTTGCTGCCGACCACGCCGCTGTGAAGCGTCGTCGATTCCAAACCGAAATTGCGTCAGGCCCAAATTTGAAAGCAAATATTTGAGCTAGGTAAAAATTTATCCAATTTAATTTTTGAATTTTTTTCTCATTTGTAATATTGCGACCTTAATACAATCTTAGAAAGATATTATTGTATCCGAAATATCGAGCAGCCTTTATCTTAGGGATTATTCCCTAATTTTACAACGTATATAATTCATCAATTTTATTTGTTTCCAAACGTAATTAGATATGGATGATATCTTGGGTGCTGGATTTCGCTTTTCGTTTGATTTGATTTATTCTTATAAATAAATAAAAAATCTCAAAAAGATGTAACTAAGATAGAGTAGGTTTTAATTGACATAGATCACATGCTAGGATAGGGTTTATCAGTTAGAGATATTATACAATTTAAATTAGGATTCAATCTAGTTTAATCCTCAAATTAAATTGGATAATTTCTAGAACTATGTAATTTATTTGGTTATTTTTTAAATTTTGAATTTTCATGGAAAAACATATATATATATATATATATATATATATATATATATATATATCACATGCATGTTACGTAGTTTAGGTCGCGGCATATTGCTATATCATGCGTGTGTCTCACGTAGAATTAGGTTGTTCCTCACACGCCATTTAGTTATTATGTTTAGGAACATTTAAACGTGTGGCATATTAGGATAGTTGCATTAATATTTGCCCATCATTAAATTAGGTCATGTAAGTAACGCCGCATGACATATAGTTTGCATATTAGGTTACGCTGCTACGTCATCTTAGTATATATACATTTTTGTACATCATTGCATTGCATTGCTCATAAGTTAGGTTTCATTAAATAAGAAAAAAATTTAAAAAATGAGGATCACAAGGCCGACAAACCATATCGGCTGCTATTGGATGCGAATTTCGAGTCAATAATATATATGATTTCTTGCAATTTATTCATTATTTTATTGATGTTAAATTGGTGGGGTTGTGCACTTGTATGGTCACCTGCTATGTTAGGAATAGTAAAATAAATTCGTTACCTGATAAACATTTTTTCCATGAAAAGAATGGTATTGAAAGGACATTAGAGAAATCTAGTGCAACTAAGTCCCCATACCCAAATTCTAGTTCATGAGTAAAAGAATTCTTCTTATTTTACTTAGGTGTCTAATCTACCTATTATAAACTGATTAGTGGCAACTCAGAGCAAAATCATTTACATGCTAAAAATTTGAGCCTAAATCACAATTAAGATGGGCTTGGAAGAACTCGAGTTAAATTTAGAAATTTTTAAAGAGCTCATTATCAAATCTTATAGAGTTCCACTTGAAGAGAAGTCGTTAACAACGATTGACCATCCCGACACATATGAGGTTCATAGCCAAGCCACCATTGGCGTGCTTGACCATAGGCAAAATTGCCTATCTCAGCTAAGTCGGTGGCTCAGTGCATAGGCTCAATGGCTGACCTTGTGGCCAGCTTTTGCCTATTTGATCAGGCCTTTAACTGGCTTTGAGCCTAAGTGCATGGCCAGCACCTGAGCCTGGCTTGATGTTGAGCTCATGGCTGGGCTACTAGCTTGGTCTATGGTCCTTGTGGCTGGGTCAAAGTTTAGCATGAAGCTTGGTCCATGATTCGGCACATGACCTAGCGATGGGGTTGCTGGGCTAATCCGAGAACTATATAAGGTGTACAACCGGATGGAGCCGGTGATAGTGAACGAGTTATAGTATGGTAATGTTCATTAAAGCTTGGAAAGACTGTAGTTGTGAACAAGTCTAGAATAGGAATTTTCAATAGAGCTTAAAAGGACAATGCAAATGAACAGCTTGGTAGAGTCATGATCACTGATATGCTTGGAATGACTAGAAAATAGAAGAACAGACTGTTATCAGACAACAGATTGTTGGCTGGAGCATTTTCTTCATATGAGGTGGAAAAAACAAGGACAATACCAATGATCTACTGAGATCAGTGAAGTCGAGGAATTAGCAGTGATGTTGATGTCCTTGGAGGTCTTGGGACGTTAACTCAGTCAATCTGTAAAGACAAGGAATTAACTAGGATGCTACTGTTTGTAGAAGTCTTTAGAAGCTAATGAAGCCAAGATGATCATTAGATGATTGATCCGACGTTGTTCCACACGAATTTGTCAGTGGACAACACTAACAAGTTGGTAATAATCAGCAATCCTGATTATGGGCAAGGGATTGTAATGATCTCAAGTCTTGGAAGGTGCCGGGCTTATGCTTAGCTAATTAGAACATTGATCAAGATGAAATTAGCTATTACAAAGGCTTAAGTTCGCATCGGCAGCACTGGAGATGAATAAGAGCAGTTATGACAATTTTGATAGGAGACAGACACTAACGGGAAGCAGTTTGACTGATTTCGAAAAATGCCACTGCTGGAGAGAGTCGTTTGATGCTCAAAAGCACAGGAGTCGTTCTAATGTTGGCAACATTAGAACCAATGGCTATTTCATGGAGTTGAGTTGCAAACGGCCATCTAAAGATTGGAATGACACATATACTTAATCCAAGAGAAGTGGTGAGATCGGGTGGAACGTTCATACTGAGTCTACAGCTTTGAGTGCTCTTCATTCTGTTGATAGCAACTATATTGATGATAGTGTTTCCTCTGAGGCACTACTAAATTGTAATCATAGTAGAGTCAAGTGTACAAGTGTCAAAGCAATGGTTTTATCCTTATAGTGTAATCTATCGTAGAACGAACGAGCATTTGCCGGTTATAACTTGCAATGTTGATTACTAGTGGATTTCAGCCTAGTTGTGACTGTTAGTTTTGAGTGATGATGCAGGGCTTGGAGATAAAACTAAATCCTTATAAACCTCAGTATGCTATATTCTATCTCTTCATTATTAGCACTCTTGATTTCATGATCTGCTTATACTTTAAATTATTCTATCACATTGAGGTTTCTCACTTGTTGTCTCCACAAAAGTTTTTTTTCTCATTCATTATATTTGCCACACTAGGTTGCATTGTTAGCCTCAACGCTAAATTCATCTAACATTCAATATCGGTTTATTTTTTCTCTTCTATAAAACATCTTTCATGGAATCTTTCCGTTGATAAATCAAGATTGATGGCAGCTCACAACCAAGGTGTAAAGGATTGCTCCACCAGCCAAGAATAAAGAATTGCTTGATTTACCACTATCGGTGTTGGATAAAGAATTGGATAAATAATTCATCTCACAAAAGAGGAATTCTCATATATCTACTCAACTTCATGTTGTTGAGAACACTTCTCTATTTATAAGGGGCCAGACTTAAGAAATAGACGAACAAGAAAAAGACGTGGACCTACCGAATATTAAAAACATGATAACTAGAAAACACAACAAAGACCTAGAACTTAGAGATACAAAATGACGTCAAGACTTGTAATCTTGACTCTTTGGCCTTGCGGTTCATCTTCCAAAATTCATTCACCAGTCTTAAGTTCTTAACCAAAAAAATAACCATCTTAGGATATCAACAAATAACTGCTGAAACAGCTCAGAATAGCCTCTTATCAACATGTTGTAATTAGTATTGAAATTAGCCACTATTCTGGTGAAATGAACTTAATAGACAAAAGTCAGGAATCAACAACTCCTTATTCGAAGGGTCGGTAGTCAATCGGCAATCATTCTTTGGCATCGATGACGTGATTATAGTCTTCATGTGGATGCCTTCATTTTGGAACCACCACAGCAAATTATAACCAAACTCTATCTTGGCTTGAATGAACTTCGTTGTGTCAATTGGGCTCATCGACGTAAGTTAAGTCAAATGCTCCTGCACCACTTACCGAATCTAGGTGCGGGGATTCTAGTTTTGTAGTGCAATGACCGAACCAAGAGGCAAAACATAATCCGTTCATTGTCATAATCGTCACTTGCTTTGTACAGTGTTTCAGTTCGGTGTTGATCACATTTTTGTTGCTGCTGGTGAATGATTTCATGTCAGTCTAAATATGATGAGTGAGATATTAACTATAGACCCATAAAACGGTAGGTCAGGGTCGGAATTGAGTGGTCATTTAATCCATATTGAACCATTTTCATGCAATGCAATTTTAGTGATCCACAACCTAATTCGTTTACAACAATTTGAGCTTGAAGTTTCTCCTCACTCTAGTGCTCTCTCCACCATCTCCTCCATTGTGGCTCCATACTTCGTGGCCTCCTCCCGCCGACGCATATCATCTCGGTGAGAGCATGTGAGAGTTCCACCAGGGATGTGTGAGCAATCATCTCCTGGTTGCGCCAACTTCTCGATGGCCTTCTCTTCACGGATCGTTCTCATCTGGAGGTGTCGATGAGAGGAGCTGGCTTGGGGAGAGGCTGGCAAGGTCATCGATGATGAGGCCTCGGATGAGGTCGGCAAGGTTGGCCCTGAGCCGGAGGCGAGAGTTGGAGTAGAAGAGGTGAAAAGGCCATGATGGGGCGCCACTCACATACCTAGAGAAAGGCATCCTTAATCGAGCTCCTCCATGTGCGATCCTCATAGTTGAGGATCACACGGTCAATCATGGGGCAAAGGGCTTTGGATGTCGGTGCCCTGAGCAAGGGAGGAGGCAGAGATGAGGTCATAGAGAAGCTGGGTTCTGGACAGATCAAACGAGTGGGTCATATTGAATTTGGGTTGGGCCATAACGATCCGATCAAATCACCCATTAATCCGTTATACTCATTTATTCGTAATGTAAATTTATTAACCCATATCCGACCCGACCCGACCCGACCCATATTATTAAACACTTCCATATTTAACCAAATATAGAAAAACTTGTTTCTTATGACCTTCATATATATATATATTGTTAAATCACTTTCCCATAATTACAAATTTAATGGATAAATTTTATTAATTTAAAAAAAAAACCTAAGGAGCATTTTGTTTCATGAAAAATGTGACATTTTTGAAAATAATAAAAATTTTCAGCGTTCGATTGAAAACTGAAAATAAATTAAAAAATATTTTCCATTTTGTATGGAAAATATAATTTTATTTTCCATGCTTTGTTTTTTTATTTTTCTTTCAAAAAAATATATATTTTTAATTATGTTTAATTATTTGAAAAAAACTAGAATTTTTAATTTTCCTTTTATTTTCCCTTATTTTTCACTCCGGTCATCGCCCCTAGTCGCTATGGTTGACAAATGGGCAATCTCAAGCCTCACCATAGGGTAGCTTAGGCTCGAGCTTGCTAAGCACCCAATTACGATGAGCTAAGCTAGCCTCAAGTGAGTTTCCACCTCACTAGATCCGATGAGGTCAAGTTTGTCCCAATGCTAACAGCTCCCGCCTCACCGAATCGAGAAGCCCAACCCCACCAATGCCGATGCTAGCAAGCTCCTCACCATGTCTAGCAAGTTGAGCTCACCCCCCGTTGGTGAGGGTCTGACGCCGTGCTACGTAGGGAAAAATGTAAAAGAATGAAATAAAAAAGAAGAAATAAGAAATAAAATAAAATAATTATAAAAATCGGAAATTAAAAAAATAATTTTTTTAAAACTACTAAAGATGATGATATCTCATTAATGGGTTGACTCAACTAATAACCTTCATAAGTTAAATGGGTATTAAATATGTTTAAATACAAACTTATTTACAATCCATGTATTACTAGGCTTACTTGTAACACAAACCCATTTATAACCCATTTATTAAAATTTAACTAACCCATTTATGACCTATCTCATTGAATATGGGTTCAAAATGGTTTGGAAAAACCATTTTAACACCTCTACTTCTCCTTGACGAGCCGGAACTCAAAGGACTTATGGAAGCTCTCGCACTCAAGAGCGGAGCTACCATTCCTCCGGCTGGGGTTGGTGGTTGCAGCCGCCATTGGAGGGGGACGAGTACAGGCACAAGAGTTGGGCTTGAGTTCGTAATCAAAATGAGTTGAACATAAGTCTGGTGTAAACTCACAAAGACCCACATAGAGTTGGGTTTTGATATTTTTAATCATTTTTACTAGTTTTGAAAGTTTTAAATGAATCATATGTAACTTGGCCCGTTCAAATTGAGTTAATTATATATAACATTGGGCATAGGGTAGTGTCATCGTGTTCATATCATTTTGCTGGCAATGGCGAATCAAAAGGCTTCAAAGTGGCAATTTCGAGTTAGTTGTGCATCTATGTCGTGTCTTATTTGATGTCTCCATAAGTTGATGATGTATTCTTTGGAGGTTTGTTTGAACAAGCTAAGTGCGTTTTCCTTGTCCCACGTAGGAAAAGTGGGAAGAAGTTTGTCAATTTAAAAATGAGGGGTTTCCTTGTGTACCTCAAGGAGTGATTGGGTGGGGCTAGATCTCACCATACCTGTGTGTGGGTGCTCGATTATTTGGCGCACTTAACACACATGTGCGCCCGCGGTTTAATTAGCACTAATCCATTTTGTTATTTTATTTTATTTTTTGGTTATGTTATTAATTTTTAATCAATTCAAAGGTTGCTTTTTATTTTGAGAATTTTTGGAAATGAAATATAAAATGAAAATTTGAAATATTACTTATTTAAAAAAATTAAAATTTATTATTCCGAATTTTGTTTGTGTCTTTTCAAGACAATCTTTGAAAAACTACTTATTTGGTTTGCAACTTTTCCCGAAAAGTTACAATTGTTCGGTTTTCAACTTCTTTTGAAGGGATGCGTTTGTTTATCCGAACAATTTCTAAAGAACGTATTTGTTCATATTTTTTGGAAATTTTTACGAAGAGTTGCATATAAGACTGTTTTATATATATACTTGTTGTTTTTGGAAGAAAAGGTGTGTGATCATTTTCCGAACCTTCGTTCCGAAAAACTGCAGTTTTTCGATTGTTTCTTAGAGAAACCCTGAAGAAATACTAGATAAAGAATCTAAGATTCTCATTTGAGATTTTGTTGTATCTCGGCGATTTTTGCGGTGACCATTAAGTAAATTTGTAAGGCAAATAAATCTTTAAAAAAGTGACATTATGCCTCAAAATCACTTCGATTACTCCAAAAATCTTACTTCATTGTTCTACCCAATTCAAAGTCATATTTTCCCAACACTCTCACATCGTACTTTTGTCCTCTTGTAAACACTGGATCGATAGTCTCCCAAGGAAATCGGGCTTTGATCATCTAGATTTAGTATAAAGCGGTACCTACCTATTACTGATTTGGATTTTGATGAAATTTCTGTTGAGATTAGGATATAATGGATTGAGAGGAAAAAGTTGCTTGGCGGATGTCAGAAGGGATTTGAGGCTACGAAGGGAGTCACCCAAAGACACAGAAAATCCATCCACAAGACAGTCAGCCAAATCATATAGAGGGTGTACTCAACTAGCTGGTAATACATGGAAGGTCACCTTCAAATGGATATGGATTTTTACATGGTGCTTTCACATAATTCGCATTCATCACCATTGCGTCGCTCTCATCTCCCCCACCCAGGTCGCATTCTAACATCTCCGTGGTCCTGACCCATCAACACCTCGAAGTGCCAGAGGCGATACCACGAGATGGCCCTCCGCCTTGAGAGGCTGAGGGAGCTCGAGATGAGGATGGTGATGGCGTACAATCACCACGGAAGCGGTTATGCCCGTCTCGAGATTCTTCATCGGCTTCTTGTTCTTGATCAATCTCTTCGTGCTTTCCGTGCTGTCTTCCTTTGCTATCAGCGTTTCTTTCTTCTTTTGTCTGTGGATTATAATTTGATCTTCAGGTGGGTATAGATCAGAGTAGGGGCACAACTTACTTTAGGGGAGGAAAAATAACGACGTTGGGGGGGGGTTGCGCGGCGGGGGTGTACTTTGAGAAGTGGCTATCGATACAGGCGGATAAACGAAATTTTCCGTACTTCGAAAAATTAATCAACTGTTCAAATCGATGGTGATAGATGTATAGGTATTTTTTTTTTTTAAGCACATGGTGCTGTACTTATAATTTTTCCTATTTAAATTTAAAATCCGCCACATTTTTTTATATTCTGATATCGAATTGTGTTTAGGATGAATCCCACATTTTTATCCTCTCCCAATCGATATTAGAGTTAGTTCTATTCCGGAAATTCTCTATAAGCTATTTGAAATTTCTTGTTATGAAACCCTAAAATTCCTATCTTGTACTAAGCGGTCCACACGCATGGTGGTCTCTCTCTCTCTCTCTCGCTCTCTTCAAGTTTTGAACTCGAATGATAGTCTCCGATGATTGAGCATTGAAAAGTGCAATTCATGTCCCTGTCATCGCTGTGGCTTTCCTCATGGTATTATTGGGGACTGCTAAAGACAGAAACCTTTCAGCGGGGCGCACGAGTGGGGGGTTCATCGGAAAAGGATCGATTGGCCCACTTGATGAATTGATGGCAAAATTAGTGAATGATGCGCACCAAACCCATGCATGTAAGACGTCCCCGCCAACCTATGCACGTCCATCCTGATAAATATCATAGCAACCGACCCCGAGCTTCGGCTTCTGGTCTCACTTGTGAATTTCGTAATTTCCCCCTTTTACAAAGGCTAGAACCAACATGAGCTGCGCGCGCCTGCATATTTCCCATGAAGGAATGGAGATGGTTTTTGGTCTTACCATTGGTGGGAAGCTTATTGAAGCTCCAATCCCGGCTCTCTTCCACAAGGAAAAACCGTTTCCTTCCGTCACTTATCAATTTAAATCTAAAAGTTTCAACGTTATGAGACTAACTTTTAAGCATGCACAGAGCGCATGATTACTATTGTATGAATTTTTTAGGTCAGTAGGATCTTAAGATACACGTACTAATGACATCTCAAATCACTATTGTGAGGAAAAGTTCATTTAAATCGTTATAGGGTAACTAATTGTAGTAGACGTGCTACCTCAAAACTAGGAGAATGAAATTCGCCTTCAATGTTTTTAGAAAGTGCATGTAATGGACTTAACTCCGCACTCTATAAAAAAACTATCAGCTACAATATTGAAAATTACCATTTTTTGATTTTGTTATCATTAGATTATAGCAATTTAAGGATATCTTAGTAAACTAAATAGAGGACACCAAATTTAAAAGTTCCATTTTATGTTAGTACCAAATCTCGTGCGTGCTTTCTAAAATTTGCAATCAATGTCGGCATCTGAAAAAATGTGTATGTGAATATGAATAATCAAAGTGAGTAATGCATGAACCATATAATATTGTCACACAGTATATCGAAATTACAGATATACAAAAAGATATCATGAAATAAGAAGTTGATAGAAACAGGTCCTTGTCTGAATTTATGGATGGCTATCATCTTGTATATTAGTGGATAAGTGGCGCCGAATTAGTGGATAAATGGAGCCAAAAAAATTGTAGGTGTTTGTGATATTTTGAATTAGTAGATAAGTGGCATGCAATTTCTAAAACTATTTTTATTTTATGATAGGTGATAAAAGTTTGATTATAATAATATATTCATATCAGCATTGATGTGCACGAAATATCCTCAATTATGTTTTTCCGTAAAATTTGGATTGTTTTATGCTCGTGAAAAGCTATAAGTTGATATCTGATATTGAATCATTTGATAATTATCACGAGATGGCTAAACATCATAATTATTTTAGCTTCATTTTAAATCTTTCCAGCCGAGTGCTTAACATAATCCCATGATCTGTGATGATCTACACTAATAATAATGAATAAATACCCTTCCAAATTTTCTGGATGCAAAATGGCCAAATTTCGAGCAGCGCGTTGAATTCTTGTTCGTTCAATACAGCTCAACACATGGAACTAAGTAACTCATGAACTAAGTAACTCACTAATGACGTTACTACAAGAATTCAAAAAATTATCCTCTCCATTCGAAACAAGTGGATTAAGCCAAACCGGAACCAGAATCGAACTAAAGGCGCCACCATATCCAACACATGACAACGGTCCACATGCCCTTTGCACAAGTGCAATTTCGCTTGTCTAATGGATGCAACATCCCGTTCGGAATCAATTTCGCCTATTCGCCGCCAGATCGAACATTCCACCTTTGCCTTTGGATCAAGCAAGAAAATTACCAAAATTAATTTTGGAATCCAAACCCAATTGTGGAAATAAAATCTTTCCTCGGATTCTAATTTCTCCTTCCTTCCAATTTTTTCTCTTTTTATTTCCTTATTATATTATTTTACTATATTTCAATAATTTTTAAAAAAAATCCGAGTCGGCCCGTTACACCCTATAAATACGCACGCACTTCCGCTCTTCCCATCGCATGCACGACTCCTCAGATCGCGACAGCAAGCGACGAGAACAGAAGAAGAAGAAGAAGAGAAACCGCCCGCCACTCTTTACGAACATCACTTTGTATTCCTCGTCGCGCTAGGGTTTCCCGATCGCCTGCTCGCTCGGTCGTCGGTGGTCGTAGCCATGGCCGACGACGAGGCGCTGTCGAAGGACCTGCGCCTCGCGGAGGTGAAGCGGAGCGGCTTCCGCGACGCGGTGGAGCGCCTCCAGGAGCGGGCCTCCTCGCTCCTGCTGCTGTCGCTCCAGTGGAAGGACGTCGAGGACCACTACGAGGCCACGCAGGCCGAGCTCGAGCGGCGCGAGCGGGAGGTGCGCGCCGCGGAGGAGTCCGTCAGGGCGTGCTTCAGAGGGTTCGAGGTGCGGCTCGAGCAGATTGAGAGGAGGGAGGGCGAGATGGCGGCGAGGCGGGGGCGGAGGCGGAGCGCAGGCGCGCGGAGGTCGAGAGGGGCGCGGAGGAGATGGAGGCCGCGAGGAGGGCGATGGAGGAGAGGCTCCGCGCTGTCGAGGCGATGGAGAAGCGGTTCCAGGAGGCGAGTAGCGCGCTGGGCGCGATGATTGACGAGAGGGTGAGGGAGGTCGGAGAGAGAGAGAAGGGAATCGAGTTGGAGAACGAGAAATTGAGGGAGGGGTGGGAGGCGTTCGAGGCTAGCAGGAGTAAATTGGAGGGGAAACTAAACGAAGTGCGGTTGAAAAGTGAGGAATTCGAGGGTAGGATCAAGAATCTAGAGTTGATGGAGAAGGAATGCGATGAGCGAGTCGAGCAGGCTAGGTTGAAGGAGAAGAGGTTGCAGAAGTGGTCTAAGGAGCTTGAGATGCAGAAGAGAGAACTTGAAGCGAGAATGAGAGAGGTCGAATTGAAGGACAGCAGGGTAAAAGAATTGTCTAAGGAACTTGACTTGAGGAGCAAGGAATGTGAGGAACAGAATAATAATACTGTTAGGCCTGCGATAAAAAAATCGAGCGATGAAATTCATACGAAAGAACTGGCCAAATCACCAGATGCTGCTTGCTTGAAGACAATAGTGGATGGGAAGGACTTGCAAATTTTCCTAAATGAGCGCTGGACAGAAGGTGAAAAATTAAGACATGAATTGTTGGCGATGCTTAGAAAATGTCCTAACCCAGCGAGACTTGTTCTGGATGCAATGGAAGGGTTTTACCCTCCGCATTTGAAGAAGGGGAATGGAATTTGACGAGTGTGTTGTTAGGAGGAGCTGTATTTTGCTGTTGGAGCAGCTGATGAAGATTTCTCCAATTATTACGCCTCGGGTAAAGAGTGAGGCGACGAAATTGTCTTTCTCCTGGATAACTAAAATGAGAGCAGATGCTGAAAATTCCTTGGAAGTATTGGGATTCTTACAGCTTTTGGCTTCTTATGGATTGGCTTCATGTTTTGATACTGACGAGATCTTACATTATGTGGAGAAAATTGCTCACTTTCAAATATGCCTGAATTATGTCTGGCCCTGGGCCTTAAGGATAAGATTCGAGGTATAACTTTTGCCTCTCTTGCATTGCATATAGCTTAATCCAGTTGTCGTTTGCTGTCCATTTGCATCTTAATTGCCTCTTGATACCTGAAGCAAAATTTAGCACCGGACAACATTGCAGTGCCCATCACTTCACTTTCGGCATGCATTTTGAGTTCATAGTGGGCTTCAAACTCTCTTCAGTCAGTTCACACTCGGGGAGCGCATTTCCCAAACACAGCTGCACTAACGAATCAGTCTTTCTTTAGCCAGAGTCTAGCTGGAAATCTGGGTCTCAATTCTCAATGAAGTAACGTGATGTTGATCCATTGTTCAATCTGGTCGACCTGATAGTAAAGGAAGACAATTTGTTGTTGCTTTTTGATGTTATCAACAGAATTTATCATTCATTTGATGATGGTATCGAGGTTTAGAGCTCTATAGTTCGTTATCTTTCCCCATTTGTGGGTACGTTATGGGTTTCAACCATTCCTTTGCCCTTATGTAGGCCATTCCCTTTGTTAGGTTTTCCTCATCTTACCAGCCTCAGCCTTCACACTATGGAGAGTACTGAGATATATGTCCAATCTCTTCGAACAAGTTTATCAAACACTCGATCTCAAAACTATTTCGTACCAGTTTGATGTTATTGTTATGCCTTTTTTACGTAACTCAAGCTTTTTGCAATCTACGGGTTAACTTTTGCATGGGGAGATATTTACACATGCAGTATCTTTGTTGGTTCATTTAATGAGGCAGTCTAATAAAGATAGTCACTTGACTATTGGTATGGTAGGTTTCCTTCGAATCTTGTGAAAGAGAAGAAACATAATCTGGCTGTAAGTTTTATTTATGCTTTCAAGATGGAAGATGAGTTTCCACCGGAACCGCTCTTGAAAGAATACATGAGAATCTCCAAAAATGCTGCTGGGGCAACTCTCCACAATAGACATAACTCTCCTGAAGCTCAGGTATAGATTGCTCAGGTGGTATGCCATATTTCCTAATTTTGCATCTTATGGCTAATGCCAATTGCAATCTTTGTGTTCATGACGTCTTGCAAACAGGATCAGGCCATGAAAAGAAGAGTTCCTGATCCAAAAGCTGGAGGTAGATCCGTTGAAGATCACAAGATCAAGTCAACAATTTCACCTGAAAATTTAAAGCAAGCCATTACTTCTATGGAGAAACAAAATGGGGAGCAAAAAAAAGCAGCTGCAAAGATCGGCAGCGTCGAAATGAGAGAACTGGATGGCAAACTACATAGCCCTGTTATAGTAGCTGCTTCTGTTCCATCCTCTATCCCTACCTCTGTGAAAACTACTTCTGCTATCACCAGTGAGACTATTGTCAAACCAGCACCAGAAACTTCAACCCCACCGCAGCATAGAGGCAAGTATCTACAAACAGCTGCATTGGCAGAAGTTGGATCGAATCCTCTTGCTGGTGCCAGTTCTAATGCTCAGTCATCGCACATCACACATAAAGGTATAGCATATCTGACTGTCTGAGTAACTTTCTTTTTTGTCGCCCATTAACAAACATGCGAGTCAAAGTGGTTACTGCCATCCAGTGGCTGTACATAGGCCCCTAATTCTTTTGTCAGATTTTAAGTTTTTATCGGGAGGAAATTCAGCGCTGATATGATTGACTTTTGGCTTCTCTTGGAGTTAGCAACAAGGCACTCTTGATCGGAGACAAGTGCATAAATACCGTAGATGCCATCTCTTTTATGTAATTGTGGGTCTTGTTAGCAAATGCTTTTGCAGTGCTGGTTAAGGTAACTGGACAATAGCAAGAATGCTTATCAAGATGCTTCAGAAATTTAAAGATTATATATTAAGGAAACCAAAAGTGGAAAATTTACATTTGCATGCCATATTTAATAGTCTCAATGAGTGCCCTAGGTTGCTCTTCAACGGTTTCCGAAATCGCTCTCAATAATGTCTATTAATGGAACTAGTGCTGAACGAAATAGGAAAATTTTTGGAAGCTGGTCGGAAAGTGCTCAAGTTCAAATCATCCAACCCATCTAAGAGAAATGTATTTATTGTAGCATTAAATACCATAAAAGCCAGGTACCTGAAAATGGATGGTGGAAGCCTAATGAACGGGATTGTCATATTCTGAAACAGAATCTTATTGTTTATGAGCATACGAGCACTCATAAGTCTTTTTGAGAACCAATGTAGTTATGCTTCTCGTGCTTTAACAGCCTTTATCTTTGTTGTAACTTTGTTTCAGTTTCTTAAGGTGCTTGATAATTATTATATACCTTTTGCTGTCTCTTAATGTGAAATTTACTATTGCATGATCCAGAGGCATCATCTGAGAATCTTTGCTCTAAGCCTACTGGTGAGATTTTGCGAAAGATACTCAGCAGGGAGGTGGAATATGAGTTGGTTCGTGATGAAATATCTGCTTTGCTTCTGTCCTCATCAGATCCAGCAAGTCTTGTTCTCGACACACTGAAATATACTGATCCATTAAACTCAAGAGATTTCATTAGGTTAGGTATCCCCGTTAAGCATCGCATTTTACTATTGGAACATTTAAAGGGATTTTCACCTATCATCAGGCCTCAGTTAAGTCAGGAAACAAAACAGTTTTGTACTGTTTGGAAACTAGAGTTGAAGGCGGGGAATGATGATCATATGGAGACCATATGTTTTCTTCAGTTTCTGGCTGCCTTCAAATTGGCTCCTCTAGTTGCTGCTAATGAAGTTCTTAAACTCTTGGATGCATCGAAGTGGGCTAAACAGGTCCCTGATTCTTGTGAAACTCTGGGATTAGCAGAGTTTTTACCTGGTAAGGAGTCCTTCCCGCTACCTCCTTTCTCTCTGTGTGTCCTAATTTTGCTTTTAGCAGGAAAGAAGTTCAAGGGAACTGTGTTAAATATTCTGGTTCTGTTACTAGAATCTCAGGGTTTTCTTAGTTCATCAACAGGGTGCTAGGGGGGCTTTTTGACCAACCCCACTAGGTATAGCAGTTCCCCTGTTCGACACACACTTGGTAATTACCAGAGATACACAGGTTTGTGCTCCTGGGGTGGCCTCAAGAGAAAATGCGAGTGTGGTGATTTGAACCCATGCCTTGATCAAGGAGGACAAACCCGCTCTCCACTTGAGCAACCCCTTGGGGTTTGTTAGAATCTCTGGTTAAAATGGTCGAGAAATTGCATCAGTGATTACATGAAAGGAGATTTTTAATGTGAATATGAAATCATTAAAAGGAAGTACTGCAGAGCTACATGTTATTAGCTTTTGAGAAATGCGGTATTGATTTACTTAACATGCATGGATATAATCGTTTAGTGAGATTAGTTGCAGAAGTTTCATGTCCGTTATTTCAGAGGTTTCGAATATTTTCCATGCATATGATTGGCCTGGGAATTTGTCTCTTGTTAGAACCCACAGTACAGTTTTCAAGGAATTAAATGCTTGGCTGGTCTCATTTTTATGATATTTTTGCTTCAAAGAATCATTTATCTGCAGCTTCTTTTTATCTGACTGTGTTTCTCTCATTTTTCTGCTTCTTTTTGCCAGGCTTTATCAGAAATCTTATTGAAAAGAAACATTGGATTGATGCTATTAAGTACATTAATGCACTGAAGATGGAGGACAAGTTCCCTCTAGTGCCTCTTCTCACTGATTATTTGGCATATTGGGAGAAAAGAGCAGATGAAATATCCAAGAAAAAAGACAGCTTGCCTAATAGTCAGGTAAATGTTACCATGGGAAGTAATGATGCATATTCAGCTTGCACTCTTTCCTAAAGTCCTTATGCTAGTTTTGCTTGCAGATTGGGGCTATTAACAAAAAGTTAAGTGCTACGAAAACTGCAATGAAATGGATAGCAACATACAGGCTAGAGTCAGAGTTCTCACACAAGGATTTTGAAGCCTATATCAAACAGCTAGAAAAGCAAAAGGCTGAGATCGAAGGTAAACTGACAGAATCCAAAGCTGATCGATCTGCAGGATCACAGAATGTATTGACGCAGCAGGACAAAAAGGAGGAATCACCAGCACAAGCCACCTCTGATCACGTTGCCACCTCATGTGGTAATGCCCCCTCAACAGTCACCACCTCGACTGCTCCAACTTCAGCCACCAGTTCAAGCCATCAGCCACAAAAGAAGCGTGGAAAGAAGCGTAAGAGGATAGCTCCGCAACCACAAACTCCAAAGGAACCCCCCAATGGTGGTCATCATTCGACGCAGTCCTACAATAGGCACCCGATCAATACGCATAGGTTGACAAGGGGGGGCCCATACTCGGCAAGATCATCTGGATACTATGGGGTGCCAAACCCCCTGAATGACTACCCTTTTAAACCGTACCCTTTCAGTGGTACTGATCATTACCATGGCAGAGCTTGTGCAGTGCCTCTCTGTGGTGGTCGGCCAGTACGTTTGGCTGGTCCAAGGGCTGCTTACAATGGTCCTAGATGGTAAGTTTTTCCGGTCTGGTCTCATGTATCTCATCCATCATGTAAATTCATTTTCTGCTCTTTATTCATCAGTCTATTTATGGTTTTATGGACCCAAAGACATGGAGAAGCAAGAGTTGGGCAAAACCCTTTGCGGAGCAAGAACAGTAGCTGTTTCAAGAACATTCTTCTTTTTCACCAGGATTATATCCTCTGTTCCGCTATTCGTTCCATATTTTCTGTATTGCTCTTTTGGCAGAACCACTTGCCCAAACGAATGAAATCCGAGTTCGGAGTTCTGCATTCAGGCAAATTCCAGTTAAAACTGAATGTCTTGCTGTCATACGATGACAACTGAGGGTCATGAAACGTGCAATTTATACTTCGGATTTGAAGATTCTAAAGTGTTCTGCAAGTTTGAGGTGAGCCTCTGTTCATGACATGTAGGATGGAATCCAAAGGATCAGGATTTTGATGTCATACATATCCTGATTCTTGTTGACATTTATGGTGATCCTGCGAAGTTTTTCTCATATTTCCTTCTATATTTTTGTTGATAACAAATGCTGTTATGCTGCTCTTTATCATCATATGTGACTCGCGTGATAAGATATGTCATGCAGGTATCGGTTCTAGACTTTTTGTGAGACGAAAAATAATTTGAGATGATTGTGTCGTAAGATATCAAATTGAAATTTTATTGGTATGACATCCGATTCTCTTTTTTGTGGAGAAAACAACCTAAGTACGGTTGTCCATGATCGCTGGCCCTCGTCACCTCGACAGCTGTTGCTGGACTTAAAACGGTACCACCACATACTGCCTCGCCAGTTACCCCCGTGCTTGAAGACAACCCCTATGGAACCGAACATGACCTCCGCCACGACCTTATTTAGGCCCCATAGACAGCTGCGTACTTCACCACCTCTGGACTCATCCCCAACCACCGCCTGGCATAATGAGACTCAGACCACCGTACTTGAACCCGTCCACCACTACCACCACCACCACCACCACCACCACCACCACCAGACTGGTCGCCATCACCGCTGTACTCGTTCCCAATTATTAAAATTATGCATTATATTACCATGCACGACCGGTTGCTTTGGGCCAGCGGAGGGGAGAGAGAGAGAGAGAGGCCGACACAAGAAAGCAATGAGTCGAGATGCTGCACGGCCGCACTGAGGAGGGCGGGTTGTCTTGATGGGCCCTAACGAAGTTGAAAGGGTTGATCAAAGCCAGGCTGGGTGATTTGGATGTTTCCAACCTGGTTGTGAGCTCCATGGGAATTGGTGGTGAATTGCCCAAGACAGTGTCGCTTTGGTCATTGGTTCACCTGAGTTTATGTTACCGGTCAAAAAAATAGGCCGCGCCGACGCTTTCTATTGGTAGAATCGGACAAACTTAACAGAGAAACTTGATTTTACCAATTTAACAAAAGTCAAGATTTTGAAAGTTCTCCACCCGATTACATATTCTCAATAAGTTTTAAAGATTTTTGGTATACCTGTCTCTTTCTTTTTATTTGAAGCAAAGGTACAAAGGACATTGTATACAAATGTCGAAAAAGTCAGACTTTACCCCTTGACATGTTGTGTACGGCAATACAACAATGCCATTCAACGGGTGAGTTAACGGCTACAACAAACTGCACGTGGATATGATACGACCTTTTTAGGCTTGGGGTCTAATGTACACTATTGGAAAATAGGTAGGTGATATCAAAATTGCCCTTTTCTCTTGCTTCCGAATTGAGGTGGATATCAAAGTGTTGTTACATGGATGTGAACTTCAGCGACCGGATTTGGTAAGCATAATATTAAACATTTGAGTTTGCCTAAACTCATGGACAAAACCACTTGGAATTCAAAGCTTTCATCACCTACTATCTTGGTAGGTGGACGAAGGGGGCTTCACCTAACTACATAGAAAAAACCAGAAGGAAGTGGAAATAGAGGAGAAACTCAATTGAACTTCTCTACCGAATACTATCACTGGAAAACCACAAAAACAGGCCCGCGTGTATTTGCTGGCTTGTCTTCATAGATATGGGGAGTCAATCTTAAAAACAGAAATTGCATTTGGGAACCAACGTTCATTGGCACACTCCAAATTTAGAGGTAATTCAGAGAATTTTGATTGATATTTCTTGTTTTAACATACAAGGAAGCATAGCATGCAATGAATCACCATTAATAAAGTGAAATAATATAAACCTACTTTTTTTTTTGTTGACTGAGATGAAAGCACTAAAGAGTGCAATTGTAACTATTTTACGGAGTGAACTAGTTTTAATTTTATTTTTTTAATGAATTTCGCTTATTAGAATTTAATTGTTACATTAAAAATTTCGTTTTAAGGTGAAAAGATTAATTTTATCTGAGGCCTTTAGTTCTTGTAGGTGCAAATTATAAACGAGCATATTAAGAGATGAATGCTTCCTACCCAGTCATTAATCACCAAAATATAATTAAGGGCAATTTTTTATGAGACATATATGCAATGAATAAGTTAAGTAATAAAATAGTAACGAGTTGAAATGGTATTTCAATCCAACATCAAATTCAAAAGGTCGGCTCAGTCAACCATTTGAATTTTGGGGTGTAAGGCAAAGAATTTTTAAGTAGCGAGACTTTTGGACTTATAATGAGTTGCAAAAGGTAGTGGGGGAGGTGCAATAGCTTAGAACTTTGAATGTTATATTCATTTTTATTTTCCTATAAAGATAGAATGTGTCTCTTCCTTAATTTTCTCTATTTTAAATAGGGAAACACTAATTCCTATAAAAAAAAAATTAATTAATTTAGAGCTTATATCTAAATGACTTTTGTATTTTACTTTTTGTTTAATGTCAATTATGTGGTTTACGCATTTTGACTTTTTAAATCCCCAACTCCTCAAACTTTTCACGACACTAAAAAATTGACATGTAAATTTACATATAATTTTTTTATAATTTTTTAAATTATGAATTATTGGGATCTTTTTTGCCCTCTCATTTAAGTCCAAACAAACGCGTCCTTCAAAAAGCATGTGCAACTTTATCAAATGAAGGTGGGAGGAAAATGACTTCTTCCCTTTCTCCGGTTCCAATTCCACAAATTTCCAATCCCTTAAATTCCGTGGCCGTCCGTCAAGTGCGTTGTTTAGGAAAGCCGCGTATTGAGTGGCAACGACAAGTGAAAGTGAAATCACTCCAAACTCGATTGGCATTTAGCCAAGGGCAACAACGTCTTCAATGTCCTGTCAGCCGCACAGAAGAAACGGATGGATCCAATCTGACCTGTAAGAGAAATCATTTCCCACACGGTTGTGCAAAACAGACCACCTGAATCATCCGGTCCAGATTGAACCAGCCAATTTGGTTTGATTTTTTTAGAAATGTCTGTCCGGTTCTCAATTCCTAAAAGTGGAACCAGTGTCCAAAAGGTCCGGTTTCCAATTTCAAAAAGGAACCGGACCAACTATATATAATTTTTTTATATTATTTCTTCAAAAAAATAAATGTAACCAGCTTTGTTTTTATATATTCATAACATATAGCATCAAGCAATAGGAATAAAAAAAAAAAAAGGACCGATTTCATTGGATTGGACCAGTCCAGTTTGGTTCATGATCTGATCCCTTATTCCCAATTTGGAAAACTGGTCCTCATGGACCAGTTCCCGAACCGGACCAGAAACCTATTACTCCTACATTTTTCCATAGCTGAACAGTTCAAATCATCAATTGAGAGAGACGTGAAATCGAGAATAGGATCGGGACGGATCACTCCTACATTTCCCGTAGCTGAACAGTTCAAATCAATCGAGAGAGACACAACACAGACATTAAAATCTACCCAGAATCTGTCCATCATGGCATTCGGTATTCACAGAACGGAGCTGATAATCTGATATCGGGGGTGGGAACATTACAGGCAAGGATGACGTGGAGAGAGGATCCACCAGGTCCTGCCTGCCCCCATTATTTTCTCACGTCTCACCAACCCCACCAACCCCCGCAAGAACAACTAGTCTTTTGATAATCACCAGCCAAAAACCTGACCAAGGAGCTGTCCTTATCCATTGCCCCATTCAACATGTTGATTAAAGAAACAATTAAGTTTTGTCATCGACTCAACAAGTGGGTCATACTAATCCTAGGAGCTGTGGTCTGCGTCCTCTTAGTACTTCGGGCGGGGACCAAATGTCGAGGTTTCAATCGTAACACGGCTCTGTCTATGCTATCAAGTTCAGTGCAGCGGCAGCCAGCTCTACAGATATTTGACAACCTCCAGATCCAAAGCTCGGGAAGAGCATTGCCATTTTTTAGAAGAACTTGTGCTGATTCATTCCCAAATCTTATAATTTGACCAATTTGACTCTAAACATTTTTGATAATTTGTCAATGTAATTCATCCAAACTATACCGGTTGTCCTAAGTGACAGCCAGTGCTGGCATTGATTTTTTTTTTTATTTCTTAAATAGTTTTCCAAATTTTCTATTTCTTTTCCTTTTCCTTTTTTCTTTACTTCTCTTTTCATTTTTTCATTTGTTGTGGTTGGTGAGGCTCTCCAATGCTTGCCAATGCCCAAATGTGGGCAAGGCCATCACAAGCGAGGGCTTCACAACCCTCGCCTAGTGGCCGGCGAGATTTGGTGACTTGCGCTGCCCATGGTAAAAAGAAGAAGAAATGAAGGAAAAGAGAAGAAAATGAATAAATAAACATATATAAATAAATTGGAATTATCTACATCAACGCTCCAAGCGTGTAGAACGGCCGGCGTTCATGTCCGCAATTCCTAGCCAAAATTACCCTGATTGACTATATTGACAAAATGCCAAAAGACTAAAGATTAAATTAGCCAAATTCAAAAGTGTAGGAGTAGATTGGCATGCGTGTAATAAATTTTAGACTTTTTGGATAATCATCATTGATCTTTGACAATAAAATTGACAAATTTAGGGTCGAGAGAAAATTAAGAAACAATGTATGTGGCATTAGATGTCAAAGTCGGGAAAAATTTATGTTGATTCTTCTGCGATATTCGCGATCCGATTCCACTGCACTGACTCGGCTGATTCATGTTCCGTCCAAGGTCCAACACGGTCCACAAGGGCCAAGGAAATCGTCACGTTTCCTCTTCTGTAGCTTTCTTAATATTCAAATTCAACTCCTCTTTCTTAATGATTAGTCTTCTGACGTCTGCTGCACTAAGCCCCCCCAACAAACCTTATCTGCGAATATCTTGTGTGTCACTGGACCAATCCATATGCTAAGTCCCTCCTAGATTTTGGCAAACCTATCATTTAGTCAGGCATTTATTGACCTCCTAATTTACCTGCCTAAACAAACTTTCTTGCCATTGAAAGACAGGGAAATCGCATTTGTCAATACATGCGTTTGAGTGTATACACCTTTTGAACCCATGTGGTGGAGGTGGTATTTGTATAAGGAAAGGTCTGGTCTGATTTACCATTTTCCACCTTAAAAGGGCCATCCTGTGATAAAGGCCTTTCGTGCACAGCAGACGGTCCTTATTCACCTGCAGCTGTGCAGCATTTCCTGATTTCCAGGACTAGCATTCTCGTTTCGGCACCAGGGGCGGTGGCCGGAGTTTTGTAATTCTTGATTAATCCGTCGAAATGGGCAGCCTCTCCCTCTCAACTGTTGGTCTGACCATGGTTTGTGCACCCGTAATGGGCGAATCTGTTGACCAAGTGGTTGAAGAAATGCACAAGGCGAAGGCACAAGGTGCAGACGTAGTTGAGGTCAGGCTGGATTGCATCAAGCAATTTCAGGCTCACCAGGATCTTGAAATCATCCTCAAGAGCAAGCCGTTACCGGTTATCATTGTTTACAGGTACGCATGTTTCTGCTAAGGCCAGGTTTTATGCATATTATCAGTTCAACATACAGATTTTTTAGATTTTTCTTTCGCCGGTGGTCCTAAACGTTGCATCAAGGCATTCAGGCATACACTTATCAATTGGTGCAAAAGTCCTGCTAATTTCAAATCTTTCGGGTTGTAGTTTCTCCTTTCTCCAAACTCAGGCTGCCAGCTTGGCACTTCCAGGGTTGCCACGTAGCCAATTCACAAGGAAAGGACTGTACTGCACTTTTCCTGAAAATGTTTGGGACTTTTGCACTTCTATGAGGTCTAGAACTTCCAGTGGAGTTTTCTCATTGGGAGTAATTAAAAATCAAAGTCCTTGGAATGGAAAAGAGAGCTTCTCATATCTTGAATTCCAGATATTGAGTTATCTGCTGCAGAAATCAGTGCATGAGTGTTGACACCGGCATAATTATTAATTATGCATAGGTCAAAAGATTAGTCCCTGCTTTTTCCATAGGTCAATTAACTTCCTGTAAATTCTGCAAATTATGTGAGTTGAAAAAGAAAATCTTTTGATGGTTTGCAAATGTTTGGAGCAAAAGAGCAGAGAAAACAATGAAATGGTTCTGCTCCTTGCGTACCTCTCCTTTCACTGTTGATGGAACTGAACAAGTACCATGTGAGTAATTTATGAATATCTAATGAACTTACCCCCGCAGGCCTAAATGCGAAGGGGGCTCTATGAAGGTGACAAGACAGCCCGGTTGGAAGCACTTCGTTCTGCTCTAAAATTGGGCGCTGATTATGTCGATTTTGAGCTCAAGGTATCAAATAGTATTCCACAACCCTTTTTAAAATTTACTTCTTATGAATGGCGCTTCAGAACATTTCAGTGTAATGACATGCAGAATGACTCTTGAAAGGCACTCCAATTTTATGTCCATTTCCAATCAATCGACTAGACAATTTCATCTGAATTTGTGTTATGAATCTTCAGGTTGCTGCTGAACTTATGAGTAAGCAGAATAAGTTGCATTGTGGAGGTACCAAAGTGATAGTTTCATGCTTTTTGGATGGCGTGACCCCTTCAAAAGAAGAACTTAGCAATCTTGCTACAAATATGCAAGCTACTGGTGCAGATATTATCAAAATTGTCACTAGTGCAAGTAACATCACAGAACTGGCCAGACTTTTTCATTTACTGTCTTCTAGCCAGGTAGGAACCACATGCGAATACTGCAGTTAACTTATTCCTTTTTTTGGATAAGCAGCCAAAAAAGCCAGATTCTTGGTTTAATTCACACATAAGTTTAACAGATTTCAAGTTGAGATGTGCATAAGTTCTTACTCCTACATGCAGATGCCAGTAGTTGCATATGCTGTTGGAGAAAGGGGTCTTATCAGCCAATTGTTGAGTCCCAAATTTGGCAGTACTTTAGTCTATGGCTCAATAGAAGGAAAGGCGGTTCCCGGTCTTCCTACTTTGGAAAGCCTAAGAAAAGCATACAAAGTTGAGCACATCGATTCAGATACGAAAGTTTTCGGCCTCATCTCAAAACCAGTTGGCCACAGCAAAGGTCCAATTTTGCATAACCCTACGTTCAGACATATGAATTTCAATGGACTTTATGTCCCAATGTTCGTTGACAATCTTAAAGAATTCTTCGAAGTATACTCTACCCCTGACTTCGCTGGTTTTAGGTACGTCTGTGCACTTAACGTTCAGTAATCATTTTGTACTGCTTTATGCTTCCAGTTACTGCCAGTATCTCATTATTCAAATTGGTGGTTCCAGTACATTTAATTCTTTCTTATTGATTATGTCGGTACATCATAGTCTCTTACTCAACCGACTCCTCTATAGCATATATAAACATATACAAGCTTCACTCCATCTCCTGCAATCTGGCTAGTCTCCACCTACACTTTCCCATCTCTTTGAACAAGTTCCTTTCGTTTTGAATCCATTTCCAGTACAACAGCTTGCGAGAAGTCAAATAATGCATATCTACTCATTTTTTTAGCCTTGGCTTCTGATCTCTCGAGTTTACTTCACTGTGAGGACCTCATTAAGTAAAATTTGTCTGTATAATTACAGTCTTTTTTTTTTATTTTTATTTGCTGGGATTAAAGAGTCTGTTCGAGTCCTTTTGTTTTGATGTAGACATGAATTTCTCTTAGTTGTGAACCACAGTGTGGGGTTTCCATACAAAGAAGCCGTCATTCAGTTTTGTGATGAAGTACATCCACTCGCTCAGGTGAGCTTCTCTTCCTATTGCCCAATTTTTTACTACATGATTGTCTGGTTCTTTCCATCTCTAAACTTGTTCTGCTCATAGCAGATCAACACATATTAGATCATTTTTTTTCCCCCTTTCATGAAAAAAAAAAAAAAAAGCAACATTAACCTTCACTAACTCAGCCTGGTTCATTTTGACTATAATCTAAATCCTTAAAAGGAGAACATTTGATAGTCCCCAGGTTGTTTTTATTTCCTAAATTTTATCCAACTTTTAGTAGCAAATGAGTTCTCTGCAATATAAGTGATGCAAAAAACTGCAATCTGCATGCTCATGCCACACAAATAGAGCCTCTCTTGCACTTCTTACTTCCTTTTAAGCAAGTAAGCTACAGAACTTCATTCATTTTATCTCAAATGACTGCACTGCAATTGCCATAAATATGCAGGTTTATTTACCCTGATGTATTTTTGATTGATTCTCTCTTCCTGATGTGTGGTCTCAATCACGATCCAAATATGTTGATGTATTGATTATCCCCCAAATTATTATCTCTCATCAGACCATAGGTGCTGTTAACACTATAGTAAGGAGGCCTAGCGATGGGAAATTAATCGGGTATAACACAGATTGTGAGGCTTCAGTAACTGCCATGGAAGATGCTCTGCAAGGTACTTAAATTTTCCCTGCATATCAATCAAAGCCTTGTTAAGGAAGGGTCAAGAAGCAGAATTTCTTATTGCTTCTGCCTGTTGAATAGTGATAAACTTCACAGTTTAAGAAAATTGACTTATCGGTAGATGTTCATTGAGTTCTTGCAGAATGTCAATGCATTAATGGTGAAAAGTCTTTGGTTTCTCCACTGGCGGGCAAAGAGTTTGTGCTAGTTGGCGCTGGAGGTGCAGGACGAGCTTTGGCTTTTGGTGCTAAAACCAGAGGAGCTCGGATCATTATTTTTGACATCGATTTTGGTATGCAGACTTGGAATTATTTTGATTTAGCATGAATTGACTTGTGATTGTTCATAGATAATTGTTCTTGAATTGGATGATAAATACTTCCACCTAATACTGTGGTGTTTCATGTTAATAGAAAGGGCAAAGATGCTTGCTCATGCTGTTTCTGGCGAAGCTAGGCCTTTTGGGGATTTACCTTATTTCCAGCCGGAGAAAGGGTCAATTCTTGCTAATGCGACACCAATCGGAATGCATCCAAACAAGGACCGAATACCGGTTTCCGAGGTCCCATACCTGAAGTAAATCCCTTCATCACAAAAGAGATAGTTTGCTTGTTGTAGCTGAAGATGCTTTTATGTTTTTTAGGCGAGTTTGGGGGTTTTCCAGCTCGTCTTCGATGCTGTGTATACACCAAGAAAGACCACTCTACTAAAGGAAGCCGAGGCTGCCGGAGCAATTACTGTGAGTGGAGTTGAAATGTTCCTCAGGCAGGCCATAGGCCAGTTCAATCTCTTTACCGGAGGAGAAGGTACCTCCTCAGTTTTCTCTCTTTGCTTACACAATGCATTTTTTCTTTCTCTGATGCATATTGCCTTTCTTTCCCGGATATAGTAAGAAAAAGACTGAAAATTTTGACATGCCTAATTCACCAAGAAGACATCATAGTTTCACCGAATGAACAAGATCGAATTTCTGCTTCACTGAGAATTCATCAGTCTTGTAGTAGTCAGATCTGCTTTCTTTTCCTTTACCAAATTGGCGGCACAAAGCTATGAATTAGGAAGGATTGGTCGAAAAATCTCTGACATTTGTGTGATCAAAACTGGATTTTGAGTACTGCTGTTTCAAATCTAATTCAGCATCAAACCATCATGTAGTCAGCTGATTTCTGTTTCAGACTAGCTTATCGTGTGGCAATCTCTAGTCCTCTCAGTTTTGCTGGAATTGCCAGAAGAAAATTCCAAGTTCGTCTTGGATTGGTGAAAGCTTCTTAGTGTACTTAATTTATGATTAAGCCATGCATCTTTCCCACTTTCGCTCAACATAAACATCACGAGATTGCTCCAATACGCAGAACTCTATTAAGATCACAAATATAGACCGCCCGCATCTGATTCACGATGGACACGATGAGAACCACAATGATTCCTTCTGTCTTGCAGCACCCAAGGAGTTCATGAGGGAGATAGTTTTGGCCAAGTTCTGAACAGCTGCTACAACGACGATGCTGCAATGACAACATCATGTCCTCGTTTGACTGTTCGCCGAAACAGCTCTAGCTTCGCGGGGAGAAAAAATAAAATATTTGAAGTAATTTAAATTGGTGTCATCTGTTCGAGTAAATTCATTCCGTTGTATCAACGTTCTTCACCGTGCTACTCCAATTGGTGATGGAATATCCGAAGTTTAAAGCTGTTCTCAACACAATTTGAATGATGATTATTCTTTCTCCGGCGAGGCATACGAGGCCATATGGCTGAGAGTATGTTGCAGTGGTGCTACACGCACAAAACCAACCAAACCGGGGCTAAAGAGTTCGATCAAAACGAACCACAACACATCAGTACAACATAACATCCCCACAAAGCTAAATTATGGGTAATCGACTGCGAAATTTCACTTCTTTGTTCAGTCTGATTTGGCTCAATGGAAATTTTTGTGGTCACTCAGAGCAAATATACCAAAAAAAGAAAAAAGGAAATCGATCGATTGCAAGATTTTGCTTGAGATTTCTTGGTTCAGTTTGATTGGTCTAATTTGGTTTGATGGAAATTTTTGTGGTCATTCCGAGCAAATATACCAGAAAAAAGAAAAAAGGAAATCAAATGGTGATGGTTCGACCAAAAAGGATGAAAAGGAAATCAGATGGTGATGGCTCGACTAAAAAGGATGGAGATGCGGGGTATCGAACCCCGTACCTCTCGCATGCAAAGCGAGCGCTCTACCATGTGAGCTACATCCCCTCTCGTGACCATTTTCCAAATTTTTTATGTAAAATACGTTTAAAGGGTTTGTCAGGGAGTTTTGCCTTCAATTAGTAAGTTTGGAGTAAAATAGTTAACTAGGTAGTTGTTTTTCTATGTACTTACTTGAAATAATCAATTTCGGCGAGTTTTGTGAAGCGTTGAAATGGCTTCTTTTTTTATTCAATTAATAAGCTTGGAATAAAATGGTTACTTATGAGTAATATTTCTTATCATAACGTTGGGATTAGATTAATAAAAACCCATGTAATTATTTTCAATCGAATTATTGTCAGCTTAAGTTTACGAATCTGAGGTGACTAAGCAAGCTAGAGAGTAGGTCAAATATAATCTGAACACGCAATTCAAGACTAATATGATATATATATGGTTCAAAATTTTATACCATGTTTAGTCAAACAAATTATATTGATCAATTTCAACAAAATATGGGTTAAAATCTACCAGAAATTGCTTATCAATTTTTTGAATAGAGCTTACGAGAAAACATTTCACGAATTCGATTTACTCTGCATATAATTTTTATGTTGGGTTATATATTTTGCGAATAAAGGCCTTGGCTGGTGGATCTATCCGATCATTATATGGAGGAGAACACTAAGAAAAATCTAATAAAAGCTAAAACTATGGAGATTCTATGAATTAACCGCCTACTTACCACATTCAAGCCCAAAAGATCAATTGGGCTTGAAGTAGTCCAGTTTGATCCGAGCTAGGCTCCGCATATAGTATGCCCTGAGGTGCTTATTAGACATATGAGGCTTGTGCTTTTCCACTTAAAATCCTAAACCAATACTCTCATGATACATTTATTTTAAACTAATTTTCATCTCACAAAAATTCATAGATCAATACTCCATGATGCATTTTCACTAGAGTAATTTTTGCCTAACAAAAAAATAAAATAAAATAAACTTGAGATTTTTTCACAAATAAGTGATGGATAATGTGTAGAAGGTGCACCGGTATTGTAAAAACATGTGCACTTATGCAGAATTAGAAATTTCTATCAAACATAAATTGAAAAAGGCAAATAGATAGAAGAAATACGAATTGGGTTTATATAGTGGTTCAACTTTTCCATCTAGCCTACACCATTCTCCCAATTCTAAAAACCTCAACAAAGGCCGAAATCCATTATGTAATGCTTGAGATAATATAGTTTGTACACAATATGTTGCTTCCACTTGAAACTCATGGAGTTGTTTCTATTGATTCAAGCACCTCTTACAACACCATATCACTCAATTTTCATGTTACAAACTTTGCAACCTTTATAGAGATTTATAATAAGAAACCATCCAATTTTTTAACAAAGAAAAGCAAGAGATTTTAACATGACAATGATAGAGTTGTTTGTGAGCTTCTTATATACCACCAACCACTTCATATGTTTTTAAGACTTCCAAGCTTCAAAATAGCCATTAGGGTCGCATTTGGTGGGCTGAATAAAACTACGAATAGAATAACTTGTGTCCTATTTGGTGTTTGTAATAATGCAAAATCTAGTTATAGCCTGGATAGAGCACGGTTTAAAAAATCTCACCTGGGAAATGGAATAAATCTAGATAATATATGTGAAATTTAGAAAACTGATAAATCACGTGTTCTTTTCCCAATTCTACGCTCGCTAATTGCTCTTCCTCTCTTTTACCTATCATCTCTCTCTAGTTTAGATTTCTTTCACTAAAATGGCCACAACAAAACTGAAGCAAGAGCACCACAAAGCTACCCAGAGAAGCCTTCGTCAATGCGTTGACGAGGTGGGACTCACACGACAATGGCCTGAGTAGACTTCAATGGCCACTACTCCTCCCATTGGCAACAACCTACTTCCCGCTGTCAGTTGTTGGGAAAAGCAGCGCTGGAGCTCATGGGCTCTATTTCAGTCGTAAGTGGCAGAAATAGAGTGTGTGGAATTTTTCTTGATGAGAGTTTGAGTTTTTTTTACCTCGGCTGATGATCATATTGGAGACTAAGTTCTTGCGCCGAAGGAGAGGCATCGTCCTCAAGGTCACGGAGAAGAGCGGTGTCCGACACAAATGGAAATTGTAAAAGGCTGAATAGTTTTTACAGCTTCCACGGTATATTTTTAATTTTAATTTTAATCTTGCAAATGAAACGCTCATTTTAATAATATTTATTTGAATCAACACTATATCTGGACATCAACAAAAATTGGATGGGATATTTAAAATTCTATCTTATCATTATACCATCCAAAAAAAATGTTTGGATAACCAAACGTAGCCTAGAAGTTTTGCCTAGTCAAGTAGTCGTTGGTCTAACATTCTTTGACCATGAGGATGTCACTCTACAAAGCATTAAAGGCCATTTTCGAAAGTATAACATTTTGCTTTTACACTTTGTCTGATATTTCTTCTACAATCCGAAAAGGGTATAATAGAGTTGCTTCTAGCGAATTCTAGCACTTAAAAACAGCTGTGAAATACTAAATTTAGTCTAATCCAAATTGATAAAGAGTTATATCTTCTTATTGTTGGTATCTAAATTTTGATAACCCCATTGAATATGAAAATTAGAGTCGACCCCACCCCCTAATAAAAAAAATTGCATTAAAATCAAACAAATATTAAACAAGTTAAGCGGGGCCTCGAGTTTAATTAAATTAATTGGACTAAGCTAGTAGGAGAGAGAAACTTGGCCAAGGCCATAATCTTTTCCTTGTGACCCAATTTGACACGTGCTATGCTCATGTGATGGCCTAACTAGAAATATCGCATTCTTGTGTCAAAATTGGAAGTAGTGAGGTATATTATGTCACAAAATTTGACAAATCGAAGAATAATGAAAATGTATCTTAATTGCCTAACATGAATAAATCGTAGTGTTATAATCTTTTTAATAAATGTGATCCCACATTAGATTTCATTGAGGATTTAATATCCAAATCTAATTGATGATAACTATGGAGATTGCCCATATCCACCAAGATTAATCTTGATGGAAGACTATATCTACTAAGATTTGTATGAGCATATAATATAGATAAGTTATATGAACCAAACCCTCTTATCATTCCGATAATTCCAATTATTCTAATTATTTGAGAATCGGATGACACACCATTAACGTTGAGAGGGCAATTAGCTAAAAGTGCCTGTTCATGAGTCAAGCTCTGCTATCTATTCTCGACTTCACCAATGGTTTGAGGTTAGTATAAAATTTTACATGTTTCTGCATTCAATCCTAGTAATCCAGATCTTGGCTTTTTTGCAAATTTTCTAATAATTGGTATCGGAGCAATTCAAGTATAGACCAATGGAGAACTGCAAGGTTGTGGAATTAAAAAATGCTAAATTTATTAAGAATGACTTGATTAGCGAAAGCAGTCACTTCAAGGACCTATTTCTGAGAAAGATCATTCAAATATTTTACTTTCCGCATCAAGTATTAGATTGTTTGTTATTCATAACGCCCCTTTGTTAATCAGGCTATTGAGCAACCAACCCTCGAAATTCTACAACCTACTGATATTAATTCGGTAGATCCAACTGTTCAACAATTATGAGAAAATGTTGAATAACCAGTTGAATAACATGCCCCTTAAGAGAATATTGATAAAACATTAAAAAGATCTGCTAGAATAAAGAAATTAGTAATTCCTAGTGATTATATTATGCATTTACAAGAATCTGACTATAATGTTGGTGTTGAGATGATCTTGAAACGTTTTTACAAGTCATGAGTTGTGATAAATCCATCTTGTGTTACAATGCAATGAAAGAAGAGATGAATTCAATGATATCTGACGGCGTCTTAGATTTAGTAGAGTTGCCCAATGGGGTGAGAGCCAATGGTTGTAGATGGGTATTTAAAACTAAAAAAGACTCATTGGGCAACATTGAGAGATATAAAACCAAACTTGTTGCCAAAGGATTCACTCAAAGGGAGGGAATTGATTAGTCACCAAATATGTTTCCAAAGCTCACGAGGTGGCTGGTATGATGTTGAGGCCTGGATTGTGGAATTTTGATTTGCCTCTTCTCTTTTTATGGCATACATACTATTGGCAGTATACTGACTATATTTTGTACCTATCCACACAAGTTTATCTTGTGAGATTTGAGTTTTCAGAGGGATTGTGTATTTCACTAACAATTTGCTCATCAAATAGTCTACATTGAGTATGTTTGTCACATTTATCCTCCTCTTTTAGAATTAAGTTGGCCACTTTTGTTTGTTCTCTATAGCTAGTTAGTCCTCTAATAATTCCATGTTTAAGCCATCTGTCTTAACGAATGTTAATTTTATCCCCATTACCCATTAACCACATAACTGAATGTGATATTGAATCTCTTCCGTCAATATGCTTTGTCATCCCCATAAGGGGCATGACACTTTTCTACGTTCCAAAAGGAATTTTAAGGAATATAAATCCCTTTTTAATATCCGACTCCAGAGGGTTTGAGGGTTCTGAGATAATCTCCATGCTTATTTACCTAGCATGTTATCTCTGAAGCCTAAACTTCCCAAGTCTTTTATAAGGTTTAACAACTCCCATTTTCTCCAATGAAGACTAGCTTTAGACTCATTGTTTCTCCACAATAATGTTGCATTTTTTTTCTCTATTGAACAACATATAGAGACTAAGATTTTTAATATTGACACGGTGTATTGAGGCAAAGCTTGAACTATAGTTTTTATGAGAATTTCCTTTCCAGCTTTCGAAATTAGATTCTCCTTCCACCCTTCTAACTCCATGCTAAATCTTGCTAAAATCCAAGTGAACGATTGGTTTTTAGACTTTCCCCAATCTAATGGAATTCCCAAGTACTTTCTTATCAGTTGAATTTCAAGGACTCTTAATTCACAAGCCATATTTCTTCTTAAAAACTGTGGACAACCCATAATAAAAGAAATACCATACTTATTCAAGTTGATTTCTTGCCTAGAAGCATAGCAATATTGTATCAAGATTAATGTTAAGTTTTGGCATTCTTTCACTTTTCCAATGATTGTTCCATCATCAACTACATTTTTCATCAAGATCAATAAGGTATTCACTATTAGGATGAATACGTAAGGTGAAATGGGATCGCCTTGTGTGATTCCTTTTGATGGTTCGAATGATACCTGAGGCTCGCCATTGATTTTCACAATGAAAGATATTGTTTTCAAACATAGTATAACCCTATCTATCCATTTTCAAAAAATTCCACTTGACTCTATCATAGGCTCTTTTCATGTCAAGTTAAGCATTGCTTGGAATTTCTTCTTTCTTTTGTGTATTCTCAATTGATGTAGCACCTTTTGCACAATCAAGATATTATCTTGAATTTGCTTTCCTCCCACAAAGGCACTTTATTCTACTGCAATGAGGTCAAAAAGCTATGATTTCAATCTATTCACCAAAACCTTAGAGAAAATCTTGTACACAAAGTTACACGACCTTATGGGTTGGAATTGGTCTAGTCTCTTCAAATTAGGCACTTTTGGCACCAAAGAGATCTAGGTTCTATTAAGTGCGAGGTCAAGGTAATCCTAGTCAAAGATTCTCCTCACATCTTGGAATACGTTTTTTCTAATTTTTTTTTTCCAATTTCATTCCAGTGTGATTTTAAGGTTCCCATTTGGAACACAACTTGTCACACTTTTTCTAATGAGATGTCTGCAGAAAGCTTCTAATTCATTTCTTTTGTAACAAGAACTGGGCATTGCTGTAAAATTGGGTCAAAATTACAGGGTCCCACAAACTTGTAAAGGTTTTTAAAGAAGTCTATTGTCATCTCTTTCAACATCCTTGGATCACAAATCCATGTGCCCTCATCATTTTTTAAAGTTGATATTCTATTTCTCTACCTTCTTTAAATTGTCGTACCATGGAAATATTTGGTGTTTTTGTCTCCCCATTTTAGCCAATTTACACTTGCCCATAAGCCTCAATACATCTCTTCTTGCTGCCAATAACTTTTAATTTGTTTAGTTAATTCCGAATCCTTCCTCTTCCCATTGACTCATTTTGACTATTGATCATATGCTCAAGTTCCTCCTTTTATCCATTAATCATCTTAAGGCTATTTGAGAAAGCCTTCTTACTCCACTTCTCTAAATCACGAGACACATCTTTCAACTTGTTAGCTAGGGTGCGATCTTTCCAGCTAGCCAAATTCCACATCTTCTTTACTATCTTACCACATTCTAGCCCAAAAACACTTTAAATTTGAATTCCTTTTTTCGCTTGCTAGATTCAACTAAAAGAGAGAAGTAAGGGGTTGTGATCCAAGCTAATAGCTTCTAAAGCAAAAGGTTTAGCTTTAGGGTATATAAGTCTCCGCTCAACATTGCAAATGACTCGATCTAATCTTTTCTTCACATACTTCTCTCATTCTTGGTTATTAGCCTAAGTAAACGCACATCCCTTACTCTCCATATTCATCAAACCACAATTGTTTAAGAAGTCTCTAAATGCATTTAATCGATAATATTCCGCCATTCATTTTCCCACCTTCTCCCAATGGTATAGAATTTTATTAAAATCTCCTAAACAACCCATGGCAAAAAGTTTTAAGCATTTAGAGTTTTTAACCTCTCCCATAAAGCAAATCTATCCTTATATATAACAAAAGAATGAACAAGTAATCCTACAAGGCTATCTTCTTTTGGAGTCTTCATAAATAACAAGAAACTCATTAGCGGCTAAGTTAACCTTGATAATAACTTCATGATTCCACAAAATAGCCAATCCCCCCGCAATCCTACTTGGGTTTACTACAAAACAGTGCTAAAACTTCAACTTTTGTTGCACTCTTTAGACATATACTTCTTGTTTCTTGGTTTCCATTAAGAAAACGAATCCGGGTTTATCCTGGGCGATAATGGCTCTCAAAGTGTGGACCGTTAGGGGAGTGCCTAACCCCTAACAATTCCAACATAATATTTTCGTTTATCCCTCGGTAGCTTATTAGGGCTAGCTACCAAAGCCCACATATCTAATTCCCCAACAACTTGGATCGAGCTTTCCAAGAGTTGAGTTTTCATCCAACCTATGCTCATTAGTCTGCTATGATAAGGACAATACCTTCCATCTTTCTTACTAATCTTGGTGTTTATCTTTCTCTGTCTCTTCTGCAAGTTTTATTTTGCAAGTTGTGATGAAGGGAGCTCTAAGTGGTAAGAAAGGTTCACTATTGAGGGTGGAGAGGAGCCCTCCATTCTCTGTAAATTTTCATGACGGCTTTCTTTTTCCCATTTCATCTTGTGAATAGCTTTTTCCCATTTCATCTTGTGAATAGCTTTGCATGTTATGGGGACTATTTGATTATATTACAACAATAATTAGTTGTCCAAAATTTGATGGAGTCTCCAGCACCATCTCATTCAACCCATCTTCTTCATAAATATCCCTGTAGAAAGCCTTCCAAAATGGATTAGTTACATTAACTTCCGCCTTTAGCCAAGATCCAAATAGTAAATTATAATTGTTAAAGAAAAAAAGCTTCCTTGTAAGTACAATGAGGGGGGTGCTCATTTCCCATGGTTTCAATACTATAAGGTGGTTGGAGAAAGACCATGGGATAGAATGAAGAATCTTTTCCTTCCCCTCATTAGAGATAAATTCAAATTCCAAGTGCTTGCAAGTTACATCAACTTATCTCCATGCCTTAGTCATGGTGGATAAGAATGCTTGGAAGTTTACATTAGGATTGTCGTACAGACGCCCAAATAAGGTTCGTTGACATTTCTCTAGCTTTTCCTTAGAGACCACATCATGTAGGTCAAATTTCTATCTCTTGGACCATATATGCCCTAATCTTCTACAAAGGATAGCCATGCGTCTTTCTAATTCATTTTCTGTTTCCATTTTTACTCCATCACTCTAGATCTAGCTTTTTATATATTGTAGAAATTGGTAGGGATTACAAGCAAGGCCACATTGCATTTTCCTAAGACAACCCATATACTCCAAATGAACAAAGCGGAGAGATTCGGACAAAACTTAGTTAGCCTAAAGACTAACCTTGTCGAGAGATTGAGAAGAGTCCCTGGCTAGAGGAGCCCTCTCTTCCAATACCAGTTGCGTGAAGGACATAAGAAGCTTAGCATTTTGCTAAGAAAACCTAAAAACTCATATTCTCCGGATGGTCCGAAATCAAAAGATTCAGATAAACTCAATTGGACTAAAGTTGCAGGTTGGAGATCAGAAGCTTGACCCAAGGAAACCCTCCTCCTTGTGTGCAAACGAAAACAAATAGACTCTCCACCATTTCAAATTTTCTTATCGTTTCTGAGAATGGGGATAAACTCAGTAGAATAGAAATGGAGAAATCAAGATAGCTTTTGTAGGGAATTTAGGGTATTAGGGATATACTCGGTGGGTGAAAGCTACCCAAATGGAAGGGTATGTGCATAATTCACATGACTAGAAGGGGGATTCATTAGGGTTTGGGTTAGGGTTTCGGGATCAAAGATGAAGCTACCAATTGGTAGAGAGTGGCTCTTCTAGTGAGAAAGAAATAACCCATGTCATAGAATAATTCATCTCTATTGACACCTAAATTTTGATAGGTAAGAACATCATAAGTGCCATAACCTTTGTACGGCTCTCACTTGATGCCATAACTTTTTTTTTCCATTCACATGGGTGCTATAGATATGAAGACTCAATTACTTGAGTGTAATCAACGATTTGCCCTGTCGGAAAATTCAACGTGCACGTCTATCGTCCCACGTGGCTTTGTTGGCATTGACATGGATAATTTTTCTTCTCCAATTTTTCCCTTTTTCTTCTACAAAACCCTTACCCCGGGCTTTTGCAGCCACACTGGGCAAGAGTTTTGTAGTCGGTGAGGGTCATTGAACTTTAAAAAAAGGGGAAAATTTTGGCAAATATATCAAAAATTCAAAAAAAGTGTATTGACTAGTGATTGGGAGGTCTCAATTCTTGACTGGAGAGGACACCAAAGGTCTCTGCCCTTCCATCCCTTGGATAGAGGGATGATAAAAAATCGAGAGCTATGATTCAAAATTATCTTGATTCATCCCCCCATGAGAAAGTGCCAAAACATTTGACTCTTCGCTTGTTTATTATTTTCCTCTTTTTTTAATTAATATCTTCTTTATTTTTCCCCTTCATCATTCTCTAATAAAATTTTATTAAATAATGAACAGTACCAATATACCCAAAATACCAAAATACCTAAAATATGTAATAATAAAAATATATATTTATATTTATAGATTGAAATTATATTATAAAATATAATTAAATTCAAATATACAAATAAAAATAAGACAAATTAAAATAACTAAATTTTTATGTTCATTTTTTGAATCTTATATTAGAATCAAATATTATTTATATGGAAATATAATTTTAATTTAGCTAATTTAAGAAGTTTGTTATTTGAAAAAATAACTTTCTTATTATGAATGTTAGAAATCTTATCTATATTTATCCTACCTCCCTTATGGACTAGTAATTTTAATTTATCTCCCACCATTATGGATAATTTTATCTAGTAATTTTAATTTATCTTAATAAAGGCGGACATATCTAATCCTATCAAGTGTTTGGCGCACTTTAGGATAAGATTAAAAAATAAATATGATATTCAATTAAATTATAAAATTTAAAAATAGAAAATGGGAGAAGAAGTAGAAGAAGAGGGCTAACAATGAATCGGGCACCATGTGCTTAGATGCTTATGATATCCTAAATTTCATCCCGACTATCAAATGCAGCCTATAAGTACATGGTTATGTCTCAGAAAAAGGGGCATTCATTATTTAGAGCACGAGAAGTAAAGAGGGAAAAGAGAGAGTTCGGCCAAACCTCCCTCCACATCGCCAGTGAACAAGCCATCGTGGAGACCTCAACCATTGTGTGGGTGAACCAACGAAGCAACTGCCCCTTCCGCGACAAGCCTGACGATAGGCTACCTTCCTCTAGTGGCTAGCTTTTGGCTAAGACTCCCCCGAGCGATGTCGTCGTGCTACCTCGTCCTCCTATGCTGACATTGCTGCTACCTCCAATATGTTGCTGCCTGCTCAACCAAGTTCGACATCCTCGACAACAGCAACCAGGTGAGCCTCCTATTGCCCTTTTGTTGGGCCGCTGTCGATCCCCTACCGAGGTGAACTCCTCTATTTTGCAAGTTATTTGGAGGCATTGCTTTGTTGAACTAAAGATGCAACCATCAAGCCATGACCATGACGCGATCATTACCTCCCTGTGACCCGTGAGCAGAATTGGCCGAACACCTCTCCTTTCCCTTGGCTAGTTGTTAGCTAAGCACCATCACCATCCACCACCGTGGGTACAGCACCACCGTTGTGATATTGAGCCATGATCTCGTCATCCATTCCAATTTGGAAGTAAATCTTCAAGTTAGGTAAGATTCACTATCCAAATTTCAATCGTTTGATTTCTAGCCTTGAATAGATTGCAATAATGTGCATATTTTTAAGATTTAGGGTATCCTTCGAATTAGGATAATTTCCTAATCTACAACGTGCATTGGTTGGCAATCCGCTCTCTAATCTTGAGATACAATTTTGACTGGTTGTAAAATCGATTAATCCTATCTACAATCTTTTGGATACAGTTGTCGGTTTTATTTGTTTACAAATTTGAAAGGCTTGGAATATTCTATGATTATCTTTTGCGATTTGTTGAATATTTTTGTGATGGATGATTGTTTTTATCTCTGATTGTTTCCTTAAATAAAAATTAAAAAAATCTCATGATAGGCTTGATTAGATTTTTAGGTACTCTTGCATGTTAATTCTAGATAATATTTCTTAATAGATTGAGATAGATTTTTTTTTATATAAGATGATTTTTGATAGGATGCACGTTAAAATAGATTCTAGAAGATTTGGGTAAATATCCGATTTAAATTAAGATTTAACTTTTTTTTAATTTCCTAGTTTACATTAGATAGTATCTTAATTTTGATAGTTAATTATGAGTTGTTCTTGATTATGAATTTTATAAAAAGTATCAAAAACATTATATTAGAACACGTTAGTTTCTTTTCTTAGTTAAGATCACATGTATAAAATGGAAATTTTTAATTAAGAATTTTAATGAAAAAACAAAAAAGTCATGTATGTGATATATAGAATTAAGTGCATTAATTAGAATTGCATGATAGGTTAATTTAATTAAATTGCACATCATGGAGAATGGTATAATTAGAATTGCAGATCATGTTAGAATAGTTGCATATTAATTATTGCCTATCATAATAGGTTTTTTTTTTTTTTTGTCCTACTCTAACACTCACTCTTAGACTTTTGTCATGCTCCTCGTAGCGTGGTGTGGGGTAAAACCTACTAAACTAAATCGTCCCCACCTCAACCCCCAACCCCTTAAGAATGTGGGAATTCGAACCTCTCACCTCTCATTTCATGTTGGAATAGTGACCACCGAGGCAAATCAAAAAAAAGAATTAGGCCATTCAATAAAAACTTGCTTGTTAGGTTCAAATGTACGTTGAGTAATTATATTCCATGCATTGCATATAGCGTAGTTTTTCATCTAAATAAAAGAAAATCCAAAAAAGAATTGAGTTGAATTGCACGATAATTAGAAACCAATTAGGGGTTGAATACATGTTTTTGACTACTATTACAAATATTTACAGTGCTTTGAAATAAGTGTTTCTTCCTTATGTTAGTGATTTATTTAGTGCTTCAATCATTGGGTGTTTCATTAATAGTTGTGCACTCGCATGAAAAACTATTGGTCAATAGATAAGTTAAAATTTATGCAAGAGACATAATTATTTTTAAAAATAAAAGAGAAGGCCTTGACATATCCATTTAATCTCTAATTTGTAGGAGTAAAAGTAATTCTCCTAATACTTTACTTGATTTTCTAATCAACCTATTAAGGCTATATTTGGTTCAGTATTTCTAAGGGGCTTTTAGGCTTGAAAGCCCTTTGGGGAAATAATGAATCGTTTGGTTCAACTTTCAAGTCAGCTTTTAGCTTTCAACTTGCCTTTAAAATACTAAAAACCCAAAGCTAGTAGGGACTAGCTTTGGGCTTTTAGCATTCTACCGAACGATAAAATTATTTTTTCCCTTCCAAAACTACCTTACTAATTCTTCATATATCTGATTTTGCCCTTGATTTTATTTTTAATTGAAAAAGGAGGCAGCCCTTCATTAGTCCAGTGAAAGGTTAGTTCAATTTTCAAAAAAAAAAAAAAGAAGATATATATATACATTTGCAAATAATTTTTATCAAATACAATTGCATTTCCCCAAATAACTTTGGGCTTTTAGTATTTACATTGGACTCAAAGCTCCTTATAAATGCTAAACCAAACGCAGCCTAAGAAATAGACTAGTATTGACTCCTATCCACATTTATACTATTGATATTAGAAATTCTATCTACATCTATCTCTCTTTCCTCCAATCTAGCCTATATCTTATTATATCTAACTTTATCTTGTGTTTTATCCTATCTTGGATAAGAGCAAAACATAGGATTCATCATATTCTCAATTTAATCTTGACTAACATATGTAGCTTAAAGGTAAGGATAAGCGGATATCTACTTGAGTGGGTGAAAATTATCATCCCTAATTTAATCTTCACTTTTGATTTCATTCCACTTCATTCCAGTTGTCCAATTGACAATCGAGGGAATCCAGAAAGGCAATGGGGCCGCAATTCTTATTCCATTAACTTCATTCGTGGAACTTAAAGTGAAAATTGATATTGATAGATTTAGATATTGAAACAAAGTAGTAGTGACTCTTCCGTAGACATCAAATTCTTGATGCTTAATAAATTCCATGCTTTGATTGGACAACCTATCCATCATTTCAATGTGCTTGAATATATCCTTCCATACCAAATCAAAGCTACTACACAAAATGTTGCCCCCCTAGTAAAAGAAAAAGACATAAATCGATTCATTAAGCCTGATTCAACTTGACTAGGCTCATTCTATGCCCTAATTACATACATCAACTCATTTTGAACTTTTAGTAATTTTTCAATCTACAAAACGGACTTGGACAGCCATCTATAAGATTGGCCCGATCTCTAAGAACGGGCCTATAACTTATCCTGTAGATCAATCCAGCCCAGCCCAAACCCTTCCAATGATCAATCTCACAACCTTTACTTCTAGGTCCTTCCAACTCACACACAAGTTGGCAAACCCTAGGGCATTCCCATCCATCATCATCAAGGCATCCTAGAGGGAGGGACAGCAAAAAGACAGTGGAGGAAGGAGGAGGCAAATAAAACATTGGGGAGGCAACCAGAAAATTTCACACAAACTCAGGGACCCCTGTCCCCCATTTTCATTTTTCCCACCCAAAATTTCCCCTTCTTCCCGCTGCTCTCTCCCTCTCCTTCTCCCTGTCTCTCTCTCTAAAATACACGCGCAGAAGCTCTCCCTGTCTCTCTCTCTTCTCTCTCTCTCTCTCTCTCTCTCTCTCATCGGTTTGGATTCTCCGCAAATTTGGTAAGCTCTCTCTCGCTCTCTCCCTCTCCTCCGGCCTGCAATTTCTGCTTGTGGGAATGTTTCGAGTTCTAGGGTTTCCGGCGCGTCGCCACCTCAATCCATTGCATGATTCGAAAATGGTTCCGTCGTTCCGATTGGGGGAGAGTACTTTCGCTCTCCGGCGCGCCGGATGCGAGGCGATGATGTTGTTCCCGTGCGGTTTCGTTGACTTCCGTGGGGTGTGCACGCGCCCGTTCTGCTCGCGACTGTAGAATGACATTTGCTTTTGCATGAGTTCGGTTTTTCTTCGGCATTCGGTGCTTTGCGTGCCTGCGAGCTTTCGCTCGGTTCGGCCTTTGAATTTGAATATTGCTTCGATTTGAGTTGGAGGGTGTTTCTGATGGAGTGAGGTTTATGGAGCTATGGACTTGCGAAAAGATTTCGGCTGGTTCGTGCTCATTTTCTCGCCTGCCATGCATTCCCGGAAGACCGTTTTACGCATGTTCTTGTTTGCTTGCTCTGAGTTTGAGACGAGGAGGGCCCTTTACAGTTGGGGTTGAGATTGCTCGGATCCACTAGCGGAAATTATTTTCCTTTTGTTTTTTTTTTTTTTTTTTTGGCGAGGAGATTGTGTTGATCGTGAGTGCTGCTGGAGTGTTTGCAATGTCTTCAATCCTGATTCTTTGCATGTTTTACCTTTGCATCTGTGTTCTGGATCCGATTTATCCAATGGCAGTTATTTTCAGGTCTTTCGCTTGTATCTTGGGAATGTGGCTGACTGGATCCATGGAGGGTCCAATGCCTTAGTATCATTTGCTCGTCATCGGTCTTTGCTTCTGACATGCGATTCCACCTTCTTGAGAAAAAAAGGTAAGGCGCTCTTTATCTCATGTGTCTTTTAGCTTGCCAACAGTTTTGTCCATGTTCCATGCGAATCTTTGCTACTAGGTAGGTGGATTTATCTGTTTTTTTTTTTTTTTTTTTTGGCATTCTACAGGTGGAATCGGTACCTATTGATGGAACTTTAATTGATATTCACTGCCTGACTTTATACATTAACAACAAATTATGGAGTGCAACAAAGAGGAGGCTGTCAGGGCAAAGGAAATTGCAGAAGTGCGTATGCGAAACAATGACTTTGCAGGGGCCTTGCGCCTTGTACAGAAGGCCCAGCGTCTTTTCTCGGAGCTTGAGAATGTATCCCGAATGCTGGCTGTTTGTGAGATTCATTGTTCTGCACAGACCAAAGTTTGTGGATCTGAGCATGATTGGTATGCGATCCTACAGATTGAAAAGTCCGCTGATGACATTACTATCAAGAAGCAGTACAGAAAGTTTGCTTTGTTACTTCATCCAGATAAAAATAAATTTCCTGGTGCTGAGGCTGCATTCAAGCTGATTGTTGAAGCAAATAGGGTATTAACAGATCAGTTGCAGAGAAAATTATACGACAGTAAGTTTAGAAATTCAGTGCAGCCACAGAAGCCTCCAGCACATCAACAAACTCAGTACTCTGGTGCCAGGAGAAAAAATGGAACCCGAAACAAATCAGAGAGCCATCATAATTCACAATTTCCAAGTTCAAACCCTGATCAGCAGGGGCAGCAGAAGACTTTCTGGACCAGCTGCCCCAAATGTAATGTAAGGTATCAGTACTACAAGCAATTTGTGAATAAAACTTTGCGTTGTCAGGAATGCAAGGGACCCTTTACTGCCTATGACTTCAGTACTCAAGGCATGGCGCCTGGACAACAGTGGAGTCATTTTGCTGACCAGCCGGATTTTTCAAATTCTGGGTTCTCAAAAGCAACCCCTCAGGCTACTAATGGAGTTCCTCCTCCTATGCACTTTGCAGACAGTTTTTCGGGATTTGTTCCGCTAACTAAACAAAAGGGGCATGGTGAGGTCGCTGGCAGTTCGAGGGCTAAGGTGGCCGATGAATCTGTTGACAAGGGAGCTGGAATGAAAGAAGATAGAATGCCCTATGGTAATGCAGCAAGACCAACAGGAATGGGTTCTCAGAGTACCACTGGCAGCATGAGCGGTGGGAATTCTGGTGTTGAATTTGGTGGGAATTCTGAGAATGTGAGTAGGAATGACACTGTTGGTGATGCTGGCACTTCAGAAGATGTAATTAAGTCTTCCCAGTCAAATTCTGAACTCAATGGAGCTATGAAATTTCAGCAAGAGCAACGTCCCACCAGGAAGTCTTCTCGCCTAAGGCAGCATACATTGTACAATGACAATTCAGCTGGTGATGATGACTTTGTCAGCCCACCAAAAAGGTCGAGGGCTAATGAGGCATTGGATTCTGCAGAAGCTAAGAAAGAGCAAGGGACTGTTGAAGGCTTCAGTAATGATTGCCGTTCAACATTTTCTATTCCTGAAAATGGCATTAATGAAGACATAAAAAATGAAGAACTTCCTCAGGAAGAAAGCTTATCTGGGACAGATTCTGGGAAAATCAAGCCTGAAGAGAAGAGAGGGGAAGCAGTTTCTGCAGACAAGCATAATGAAAAATCTAAATCCAACAGTAGTTCTGGTTTGTCTCCTGGGCTGGAACCTCATTTTGTCGTCTGCCCTGATCCAGAGTTTAGTGATTTCGAGAAGGATAAAGCACCAACCTGTTTTGCTGTTAATCAAGTATGGGCAGTGTATGATACACTAGATGGCATGCCGAGATTTTATGCTCGGATAAAGAAAGTGTTTTTGCCTGGTTTTAAGGTGCAAATCACTTGGCTAGAGGCTGATCCAGATGACCAAGATGAGATTGATTGGTGTGACAATGAGTTGCCTGTTGCTTGTGGAAAGTACAGAACTGGACACACGGAAGACGCGGTAGATCATCTCATGTTCTCTCACCAGATCAAGTGTCTCAAGGGGGCTCGTAGAGGCTCTTTTCTGGTATATCCTAGAAAAGGGGAGATTTGGGCCCTTTTTAAGAACTGGGATATAAAATGGGGCTCCAAACCAGGGAAATGTCTTCCTTGCAAGTATGAATATGTGGAGATCCTCTCAGATTTTGTCAAGGACTGTGGCATTAAGGTTGTGTATTTGAGCAAGGTGAAAGGCTTTGTTTGCTTGTTTCAGCGAGTAGATGCATGTAAAGATGCAGATGCCTCATTTGAAATAGCTCCACGTGATTTGTACCGATTTTCTCATCGAGTTCCATCATTCGTGATGACTGGCAATGAAAGACGAGGTGTTCCTGCTGGATCTTTTGAACTCGATCCTGCAGCTTTAGTTATTGATGATCTCAGAGATACTATGGAGAAGAAAAGTGCTGATGCTGATGTAAGGAAGCGCGTGCCTAAAAATTCTACAGTAGAGACTTCACCTGTAAGGAGGTCGCCAAGGGCTTTAGGCAAACAGCGGTAGTCCAATAAACGCTAGTGGATCTACTGCCAAGGAAGGGATGTAGAAGCAGTTTATACTAATGGCCGCTTAACTTGGAAGTTGTAAGTAATATTCCGCAACTTGACTGGGAATGAACCTGTTAATCTTCTGTTAGATCAGACTTCAGCTGTGCAGCTATAGTTGGTTATAAGGCATCTCCCAGGAATTATCACCAAACAACAAGAAAAGGTTTGAGATTGGGTTTTGGATTATTCTGAATTGGTGGTAATGAAGAGAGTTTTTCCTCATGCTTAGTTTTTCTAGTCTTTCAGATGCTTGACTGATGCCCCTTGAATTGGTAATTATATTTTGCTCAGGAGAGGGCGAATACTGAGTTTTGAAACCGAAGACAATGTTTTGGGGTGAAAGGGAGATAGAGATTGACTGCATAGACTTTTGAGGTATTGGTAGATGTACTATTAGGTCCCAACTGTTGGTAAATGTTAGATGTTATTATCTTCTCGCCAAAGAAGTTTATGCTAATTCGACTCAATCATTTTTATCATTCTATGTCTACCCTTAGTTAAAAGCCGTCTTGTTTTTGGACCTTCCATTGTGGAATCTCAGATGAGCTTATCTGTTTTGATTTGCTAAATCTTTCATGCCGATGTGGCTTTTTGAATCTCTACACTCTCGACAGTTTCAGCTTGTCATTTTGGTTGATGAGGTTTACAATAGAAAACGAACTATAGTCCCGTTTACTTTTAATTTTCCGTTCGGGAGCTTTTGATTGGCAAAAAGCTTCACTAGATTTTATCATAGTTGTTTGACATATAGAGACGGAGAAGGGACCAACCATCATCAGACTCTAGCCTTGCTGCGTGCATCCAAATGCGGTCGACCCGGGTCCTGTAGCCAGCAACCCAGGTCCAACTTTTGGCGGTTGGAGTCTGGCCGCTGTGGATCCGGAGAAAGATTTAGCATATTCAATCTGGTGTTCGACAGAATATATGCCGACTATATCTGCGAAAAAGCACCTGTTGCTTGGGATTGGAACTCTTTCCCATTTCAAGCCTCTCATGGTTTCCTCTGTGCACGACGTGTTGGTGTACCCCATCGTTCTTAGCTTTCTCCATGTGCTTTCGGTGGCTGTCTGACCTCTTTGCTTGTGCTGAAGGGTCGGTTCTCATTAATGCACTGCAGGCAATACTATTACAAAGAATATAAGAGGATTTTCGCCCAGTGGACAATTTCCATAGAAAAAAGTAGTTATTCGGGGGTAGTTGGTTATAAACTTATTGTACGGATACCGATTCAATATAAATCTTTCATTCATTTTCATTGGAAATCGTTAACATGATAGTGTTTTATGTAGGATGGCTGGCAATAAGTGGACTTTCACGTGAACGATTTTCAGCGAAAAGTGGTTGGAAGTATTGTATTGGAATTTTGCATAAAGGCTTGTGACAAATTGGTAAAATTGAAAAATATGAGCTGAATATATAATGTTTCTTACAGGGAGAATGTGGACAAAATTCACTTGAACATCAAAAAAGTTCAAATTAGGAGTTTGTATGAACCTATGAATTTTGCGAATGCGATTGAAAAGAACAAGATAACTCCACCCTTTATATAGAACTGATCTGATTGGTCGAATAGATTGTTTGGATTAATTCTAATAATTTCTTTTCATTGTTTATTTTTCAGGTGGGTTGGTTTTCATTTTATGAAACCGGGAGCTAACCCACCTGACCTTGGAATGGGCGTTGTTTTCCTTTTCCTTTTTTGATTTCTTCCATTCCCTACAAGAAAATAATTATTTATACAAGAAAAATCAAAAGATGATTCCATATTATGATAATATAACTATTTTCACAAGGATGTGAGTTTAATTGAGGGTTTGCCGAATATAATAATAAAAAATTAATATTCAAGGCTAATTTCGTCAATTCAGTCCCGTCTTACCTCTAAAATCAAGAATTTGACTAGTTATCTGCAATTCTAATTTGAAACTGGATATTGGATTAATTCTCTTCATCCAGAACCATTAAGTTTGGTTTGATGCCCGATTCAATTGGGGATCAGTGCTTGCCCTAATTAGTTATCAATGACTATAATTTGATTTTGGTATGACATCCTTCAGCACAACCCTTTCCATTAACTCACTATATAGTATTCTATATATAGTGAGTTACTATATAAACTCACTATATATAACTACATATAGAATTAGTGGAAAGGGTTATATAGTGAGTTACTAACAAAAATATACATTTTTGAACTTGCAAAGAATGTTTTTATATGAGATTCATGATGAATCCTTTTTTTTTTCTAATGTGAAAAAAGATTGAATTCACAAATTTAAACTTTTCGACCATGTTTTTCTCAAGCTTTTACTATCTAAATCTTATGTTCCTCGTGAAAATGACTCGATCGCATTGCCACCATCTCCAATAGAAATGTCGTGCATTCGCGCTTTAGGCTTGAGCTAAACAAAGTCGACATCCCTCTCTGGCGCTCGCTTTTCCCCCTCGGCGGTGGCTGGGCGTCCCCGTCGATCGAACTTCCGTTCTACTCCGTCTCTCTCGGCTGCTCCTGCGTATGTAGTTTGGCTACTGATCTTTGCTGCTCTCTCTGTCTCTCTCTATAGTTACTCGGGGGAAGCAAATCTGGGTGCCTGATCATGTTTTTCCGAACCCGATATCGAAAGAAGAAACTTGTCTCGTTTGGTCTGCATTGGCTAGTGTGAGATCGTTCTTTCGTGGAAAATTTTGACTGGGTTTTAAAGGAATCGCGGCATGATTCGAGTTTTGGGGGCTTCTGGGCAATTACCCGTTATTGTATTCTAGCTGTTTGATGAATTGCTTAGCATAACCTGTGTCAATTCAGCTTCGAAGATTGTGAGGTTTTGTTCTATGGGGCTGTGTGATTGCCCATTTTCTGGTTAGTGTTGAGGAGTCTCGGGAGTTAGCCATGTCCTACTGACAGTAATTCGTTTTTTTCAGGTGTCGTGCTCGCTATGATCAAAGTGGCTGCTTTTATTTGCTAGAGAGTTGTCTCTTGTAGCAAGATGTTGAAGCAAGCTTTTCGTAACCTGTACACTAATAGTGTTCTAGTGCGTGGTGTTGATGCCTCTCAACATGGTGTCTTTGTGCTGACACGTGGTATCCACAGCGGCCAGGTGACTTCATTGAGTATCTGATTCTTTTACTAGTTTGCGATGTCCTCTCTATGTCATTTCCTGGATGATGTTACTGGTGCAGCATAAAAATTGAGCAAATAATCAATTGAATGTGGGTTTGCTCTGTTGTTATATGAGCTGTGTAGGGATATTGTATGCATGTTGGCTTTTAGGTGACTGCGTTTAGTAGATAAGACTTAAGTTTTTCGTTTTAGATTTTTATAGTACTCATCTAGGTCTTTCATGTCCTAAGATAGTGCCGGTTGGTGAGCTTGACACTTTTTTTCATCTGTCTGAACAGCCTCATTTAGCACCAAGAAGTTTCTTTGGAGTTGAAGACTACTTGGATGATAACAACAGCCGGCCATACACTTACCAAAAGGGGAAGAAGTCCAAGAATCCAAATAAGCATGTGTCCTTCAAACAGCGCACCATAGCCTACATGGAGCCTTTCACGCTAGATGTTTTCATCTCCAAGCGCTTCGTCTCAGCTTCACTGACTCACAGGGTCACATGCAAGCAGGTTGCTGTTGCGGGTACCAATTCTAAGGACATTAAAGCTGTACTCAAGTCTCGATCAGACATACCTGCATGCTTGGCCGTAGGCCAGATTTTGGCGGACCGGGCAAGGGAAGCTGACGTGTACACTGCTTCTTATACTCCAAGAGAGAGGGACAAGTTTGAAGGAAAAATCAGAGCAGTAGTTCAGTCTCTGATTGACAGTGGCATTGATATTAAAGTTTATCTTGACTGATTTTCCCTCCTTGAACATGATCTTTGTTTATGTGCACAACTCCTAATGGGAATATACTGACATCTTTGACATTGTTTTGAGAATGTGCAAGATGTTGTGTTGGTTCATTTGCGGGTTACATATAGATAACTGTGACTATTTGTCTATCAGTAGAAGAATCAGCTTTTGTTTTTGCTTTATAGAGACATTTACCTTCTGGATTCTTGAATGAGCATTGTGATGGTTTCATAGCTTCATATATATTTCTCCAATTTTACATGGTGTCTACATGGACTTTTGAAACATTATGGATGTCCGTGAGAGGAGGGTTAGTTTCATCCATCTTTTAGCAGACAATTGTTTAAAAGGTCAAGTCCACAGTTCTTGACAGTCCGAAGTACTATTATTGCAAGGATTGGCAAGTAATATCCTAGTCAAATGATCGTAACTTGTCTACTGTTCAATTGGTTTCCTTGAGCTCATAAGATATTTATACACACAGGTATAACTTTGCCCACCTCCATGACTTGACAATGAATAATCAATTAGCACGGTATCACATGATTTGGTCATTGTATTCTTGTAGAAAATTTTGACACCAAATGTACTTTGTTGTTTAGTCATTCTTTTTGTTCTATTTTCTGAGTTTGACTCTTTTGAACAAGAAGAGTTAAGCTCATTGAAAGATGAATTCCTCTGATATGCTACTTTTGCATTTTGATTCTTGCCGATTGACTTCCGTGGAAACCAAGAAAAACATTATGTACAGCTTTTATGCCATTCTAATATTCCCGTGTGTTGTCACCACAAGAGTAGCATCGATCATGCTGATGTGAAAGTCTCTCTCAATTGCAATGACTTCACGCTAGAGCGTAGTCCGACCACCAGAGAGAGAAAAAGGCCTTGGATCCAGTTTCCTGTAGAATTCTCTCATAAACCACTCGCTCCCGCCCTTTCTGAGATTCACGGATTGCGACTTTTCCACATTTTACTTGGTCCTCTCCACTGGAGGATGAGTGACATATCAGGGAAAACAGAGACATGCTCAAAATCCAACAGGCTCGCGGTTAGTGTCCAATATTTCCCTGGAGAAAAAGTGGTAACAGAAGTAGACAATCTAATGCTGATAAGCTCTCAAGATCGATTTTCATATACAAGAACAGAGCAAAAGCAGACGATTGAAATATCACTCATATGTTCATTGGAAGGCTAGGATGAAGAAGAGAGGCTAACTTGCTAGTTGCTATGAATCTATGCTCAGTTAATGTGCGGATTCTGCTCATTTCCTCTTCGTTGCAATTTAGTTGCATACATTGCTTCTTTGGTGCTTCATCCTTATACCCTTTCCATAAGCGCCAATACGGAGGACGCAATTGTTTATTTTATTTTATTTTATTTGGATTAGGAAGTAATATCCTCTCCTAGCTAGGGCAAAATATCATTTGTGGTCTAAGTCTTAAGAGTTTTAAATAATCCAACACTTCAATTGTGTCAGATGAGTTCAACAAATACGTCATGTAGCTAATTTCAAGCAGGAGGTTTGCTAATAGTTTTTGGGTGAAGAATATATATTGTAGATTTCCCATTGTGATTTTCCTGTACCTCTTTTTTATGAGTATAGCCTATTGAAAATGTTATTTACTTTAGATGACTTATGTTTCAAGTCTATTATAATTCCTTACTTAGATAGTCATGACAGATTGTGGTGTCATAGAAGACGTGGTAATAGATGACAGATATGGGGCAGAGGACATCTCTTTCCCAGGCCGGGAGAGCTGATACTTGATGGTTCACCAAGCCTTGAGAACTTCTCCCCACGAAATGCACCTTCATATTTCTATTATTGGTGTGTATTGCCGTGAAGCAGTGCCCCAAGATGATCATATTCTACAAGAATGCCTCGAGGACACCAATGCTAGGTAAAGTACTCATCTTTGATGAGGATGATGAATGGTGTTGGGATGATGACCTTGATAGCACCATCCAAACTTTATCGTCATGAAATGATCCACACTGATTTCACTTAGTCAAGTAAATATTTTGACAGATACTATTGTAGAAATTATCCTAGAGCAAGAATTTCTTCTTAGTCTAATAAAATCAGGAGTCTCTCAAAGGGAAACACAATTCATAAGTAATCCTCCACAAGTCCTTCAAATAGTTGAATCTTTTTGTCCCTTTCTAGTTTCTACATGCCTACGGAGCTCAAGAGGTTGTATTTCTCTATCCAGAGATCAATCTCCAAAAAGCTATCCAACTTACCATGTGCCACTCTGTATCATGAATCAAGTCCATCATTTGTTGCCCCTGATTCTCTGAAAACACGATGCTGACTTGCAGTTGCTGGAAACCGATAAGATGAGAAATTGGCTCTTCCCATACACAAGAAGTTGCATTCAAGCTCTTCAGCTTTTCTTGATCATCACATGCGCATTGGTGGAATTCTCGAGGGCTGCTTGGAGCTTTTCTCTTTATATTTCTCCTTCCCTTAAATGCTTAATTAAACGAAAGCTTTTGGATTGACGACGGATCTTATATACTCTTTATATTCACTTTTTATATTTTTGTGGTCTCTCTTCACCTATAAACTTAAGCTTACAAGTTAGACATTTGAACATGGTATAGGAGCTAGCTCTATCCCTTTCATGTATGTGCATCCAACTCCATTAGTCAAATTCCATGTGTTGTTCCTATCCCAGTTTGCACATGAAGGGGATGTTGAAATATTTTTTCACATCACTTGATAATGTAACTATTTATTCTTCATATTTATGTGGTCTCCCTTTACTTATTAGCTTAATCTTTTGAATGATGGTTGTTTTACAAATCTCTCACCTTTAATGCTGAAATAAATGAAAAGTTTTCCTATGGAGAATTTGTTTAATTATCATTGGGACATTTCGTTGGGTTTGTAATGTAATGCCATTGGCATACATAACCACGAATAGCAAAATTACCAAAATGTCCTAAACCTCTTATAATTGTAACAAATAAGTCTTAAATCTTTTGCAAATTTGTCAATTTAGTCATTTTGACTAGTTTTTAACTAAAAATTGCTAATGTGGATATAGTCTGCGTTGACGTAGACAATTTTTCCAAAATAAAATTAATCATTTTTATTATTTTACTAATTTTTCATTTTCTTTCTTCCTCCACCAATCGCTAGGCCTTGGTGATGGCTAGCAATTGGCCACATGCAAGGTTCCATCTCACTAGATCTCAATGAGCTTGAGCATTGCTTGAGGCTAACGAAGCTCGATCTTGCTAGATTCCTATGAGGCTTGCCCTTGTCGGTGCAGGGTTGGCGAGGTCAAGCTAGCCCTTGCTAGGCCTCACTTGTGGCCATTCGTTGGCCATTGCTGAGGCTTGGCTACCAATTGAGGAAGAAGGAAAATGAAAAAGAAAGAAAAGAAAAAAAAATTATTATTTTTTTTTAAATTGCAAAAGTTATCTATATACTAACCGTGTTATATAAGATGATTATCTTTCATTTTAACAATTTCAAGCCAAAATTGGAAATTGGAAATTGGCACATTGTCAAGAGATTTGGACTCAATTAACACAATCAAAATATTTAGAACTAAATTAGCACAAATGTAATAAGTTGAAGACATTTTTGATAATTTCCCTACCATGTACTGCCATTTTCTTGGCGATTTGGCATGAAGGAATATATTTCTTGACCCACTCGATCATAGCTAAAATGATTGTGCTCTAGCCATGAGAGATTCATAACTCAGCAAAACTTCCGGGAGAGCCTGCGTCATTTGTTTCCTCGAGGCTAGGTTCTCAAATCCCTCATTCATCACTATGGTACCGACACTCTCTTTAGCATGACCACGCTAATGGTTTTTGCATGTAGACACAGGAGAAGCTCGGTACCACAAAGTTGTCATCGGCCTATTTCGCCGACATGCTTTTACAAATATAGGGAACTCCTTTTCTTATCAGTCGTCTGGTTCTTTTATCAGGTTAGCACTCTCTCCTGCACCTACAATCTGTTTCTTTCCCCTTCTAGATACGGGCACTGTAGTACCGACTTTTGAGTTAGATCCAAGCGTGCTTTGCCGAAACTCAGTGAAGGTCAGGCCGTAAAGTCTTGGCAGCGAAACCATTCTGCATAATTCGTTTTGAATGCTTATCGCTTTCACCATTGAAGAGACTACATCGAACACTCCTACAGTACCTTTCCATTGCCAGCGGCACGCTTGATTGTGTGGCGGTGCTTTTATGATGAGAATCTTGGAGATTACTAATGAAGAATGTCCTTAGATGATGTGGTCACCTGTTCTTTCCTGCAAGTTGCCAGTGTTGCCCCGGACACAAATGATTTTATGTTAGTTTTGTACTTTTGTAAGGAGCTTAGGGACAAAATCGTACACAAGACGATCGGTCAACTACTAATGTTCATACTTTCAACAGAAATCCATGGACCCATCACTCGGCGGTTTCCAGAACAAGCAAGGTAGGACTGGAAATGATGGATCGAAACCATCGCGTCTGGATTGATCTGCAAATGCTTGCTGGATCAGTTTATACACCCTTTCCATTATTAAATGGAATTTTGAAATGGAGACACAAAGAGCTAGAGAAGATCCCTAAAGAGTGATTTAGAACGTGTTTGATAACTATTTTGTTTTTCGAAATAATTTCTAATCATAAATGATTTTTTTTTAATTATGTTCCTAAGAATAATTTTGAAGTATTTTAAGCCGTTTGGAATCGTCAACATTTTTGTTCTTAGAATAGAATTGCGTTTAGTATTATTCTCAAAATTTCTCATCTAAATAATTTTATTTTAATTTTTAAATAAATTTATTAATTTTTTTTTTTTTCTTTTTCTCTTTTCCTTTCTTGCCCTTCTTTTTCTTCTTCTTCTTCTTCTTCTTCTTCTTCTTCAAGGTCGCCAGTTGTTGGCCTTGGAATAATTGGCAACTGGCCAAATGAGGGCTGGCAACCTCACCGAAGTGTTGCTAGACCTTAGCGAGGCTGTGCCTCATCACTGACAATTGAGCCTAGTGAGCCTCCGGTGAGTTCACTGGACTGGTCGCCAACAACCGGCAACTTTAGGTGGTGGCGATGGAGGGTGGTAGTGGCGGCGATCAAAGAAGAAAAGAGAGGGAAGAAGAACAAAAAGAAAGAAGAGAAAATAGAAAAAAAAATAGATTGAGTTGATTTTGGAATTATCTCCAAAAATAAAGAATCAACTTTTTTTTACTTCCTAATTCTACTCAAAATATGTTTCTGAAAATAAAAAATTTACCAAATGAATTTTTGTTTTAAATTTACTTGTAGAAATAAAAGAACATAAATTTTCACTATTTGACAAGTTGCCGCACATACCCTTAGCCACCGATCCTCTCGTCATCCTGGGCACGCAAGAGTCTTTCTGAAGATTAGTCATTCACGGAGCTCTTTGGGATAGATTCCCACATTTGAAGTGATGCTCTCAGGGATAAATTAAGTTAAACTGCTCCACGTGTTGGACGGGGGAAGGGAACCGAGGGCCCAGTACAATGAGAAAGAGATCATTTGTCCATTAAATAACGAGCGTCATGATCCATTTCTATAGTATTATAAGAAAAATGGAGATCCTACTTTTATAGTCAATAATCTATCTATATTTCAATTAGGCCTATATTTTACGAGAAAAATACCATTCCGATGATTCGAACGTGACCAGCAAAACATTTAATTAAGAAAACCTATAATTTATTGACAAACGATTTTTCTAATTTTTCACTTTTCAATTCATTCTTCTTTTTTTTTTTTGTCAATTATATTTTAATCCTATTCTAATACTTACTATCAGACTTTTATCTATCTTATTGTAGAGCATTGGAGTTAAAACTTACTCCTGAAATGAAATCATCCTCACTTCAATCCTCCTTAAAAGGTGAAAATTTAAATCCTTCACTTTTCTTTTCCAAATTAAAAGGGTGACATTAGGGCGAACCACTTTTCAATTCATTCGAATCATCAAAAGTTCAGATTTTGCTGAACTCTTTCCCTTCTCTCCACAGCGACCGAGAGTCAACTCCGACGTTGACCTTATCCGTCACGACCCCGTCCGTCAAGCTGCACTGGTCGCCCGCAGCTTTTTCTCAAGAGATTTCCGCACGGTTTCAGCAGCAGCAGCAGCACGGCTTCCAGTCGACTTTCTGGGGTCAAACCATCGTTTTCTCTGTCATTCCCACGTCTACTTTCCTCTTCTCCTCTCGAATTCCCCCACCGCTACTTCCAACCCGAGAGTGGATCCACATGCTGGCGAAGCAACGCCCAATCACGCGTCGAGTGGGGCTCTTGTCTCTATAAATAGCAACGAACTTTGCCCAGGATCCCAGAGGACTCGCAAAGCTTCGAGCTTGACGCAGTTTTCCGATACCATTTGCCCGGAGCCTCCTAAAGGGGAGCCGTTTTCGCGTCCCCTTGGCTGCCCGCTTTATCTTTCGACGTGGGTTCGTAGAGTGAAGGTCGGGCAAGGGCCGCAAGAGTCTTGATCGTGACGTCACGACGGACCCTACGCGTTTTGGCGTTTCTGTCAACTACATAAAGGCAGGGAGAGAGAGGGTGCGACAGTTTTCAGCAGAAGCAGTTTTCTATGAGATTGGGGCGTTCCGGAGAGAGACAGGAGTGGCAGACGAAGGGGTTCTAGAGAGGGTTCGTGGGTGTGCATCGAACCGGCGAAGGAGGTGAAATTGGCGCAGAGAGAGAGAGAGATGGGGGGTTGCTTTTCGGATGTGAAAGGAGGTCAGCAAGCGGTCGGGGGGACCCAACAGAGGCCCCTAGGAGGAGGGGCTGTTGGAGGAGGAGGAGGAGGAGGCAACAATGGCGGTTACGACGACGCCGTTGACCACTTCTTCCGAGCTCGCGGTCAGCACGCTCTCTTCTCTCAAATTGAGGTTTGTGTCCCTCCTGTCCATGTGATTGTGCGCGCTTTTTTCACTGAAAAATCTTTTGTTTTTTTTTTTTTTTTGGCATATGTTAACTGTCAATACGCTGTGATGATACGCTTCGTTTTCTTCAGACCTGAGTCGATGTTGTCGCTTGTCCGTATTTTATTCTTGTTTTTTCGAGCCAAACGATGATTTGGCCAGAAAAAAACTCTGTCTCGGAGGATTGTTTGTAGAAAAACTGGGAAGCATTCTTCACAATGTGGATTCTGCTTAAACCCGCTACTGAACTAATCGATGTTAAATTATCTGAAGAACTTCTGATTATGTGGTCCCAACATGGTCGTCTAATTGGAGCTTCCTTCTAGGTTTCCTCAGTAGACTTGACTTGAAGAGATTTCTTTTCTTTCCTTCGAACCAAAATTTTAGTCTGCCTCTCGAGCTGTGACCTTTTAGAACTCATGCAAATGACAAGAATTGCATGGTACAACAAATTTAGTGGGATTGCTTTGCATCAGTTTTTTTTTTCCAAAAGGGCTGCTAGTTTAGACAGAGTCTAACTAAGCCCTGCACTTGTACGCCATTACTCTGCTCATTTTTCAGAAACAGAGTTTCTCTCTGAATTATGAGTTGCCTTTCAAAATCTAGAATTGGCATGCTGATTAAGCATAGATACCAATTGGATATTTGGGAAGGAGCTAGTACAAATTAAGCATATCATACTTTTCAACAACAATCTCCGTGCATTGCGTATGGTGTTCTTGTGAGCATCGATCTTGAAATCTAATGCCCATAGTTGGTATGATGTACTTTATTGTCTATGCTGCAGTTATCCTTGTCTGCTTCAAAATTACGTGATCGTGACGTCATGTCAAAGGTGAGAAATTTCATTAGCATTTTCAGTGGACTTGTTGTACAACTTGCTACTTGTACATAATTTTTCTATTTTTTTTTTCTGCATCTTGCTTTCCCATTCACCTGGGATCTTCTTGGTTCTTTATGATGTGGTTGTCACAGAAGGGTATAACTTCTTCTTCTTCTCTTCTTCTTTTGAAGTAAACTTTCAACTTCATATCTTAAAACTTGATTTTCTGTCTTCTCATGCTTGCAAAAATTTGGGACATCACAGCGAATGATGTATGCATTTTTGGTTGATGCCTGTTATTTGTGTCTTCAGTATGTGTCGCTGAAATTACCTTATGACTGGAAGACTGATTTGTGCTGCAGAAAACACTTATTGGACAGTCTTTGCATGCGTATGTGGCAATGAAATAACTTGTGTGCTTCATATGTGGCAAATCTCATCTGCCAAATTTTCTGCCAGGGCAACTTTTGCGCATGTCAAAAGTTGCATATATACTCTCGATCAAATTTCAGGCTGTGTAAGAAACCTGAACTAATATAGTTAAGTAGCTCATAATTAGGGGTGTGCAAAAGAACTGGAAACTGCCCAAACTGCCTAGAACTAGACTGCTTCAGTCCCCTTCTGGGCAGTTTCCATTCCGGGACCACCTGGACTGGACCGGTATATATTTTAATTTTTATGTTAAGAATTTCATAAACCTTAATTTGACAATCTTTCTCAATGAGAAATGCTCATAGACACCTCATCTCGCTTTCTTGTTTTTCATGAATCCTCTCAAGTCTACGCTTTCTCGCTCTCGATCGCCTCTCACCTCCAGTCCTCTGTTGGTCGCTCTCGGTTGAGTGATGAAGTTCAGTGCACTGCACTGTACTGAGTTTTGTGTTGCTGAAGGCTTCAACCTGAAGCTATCTTCAAGCTATGATGAGGTGTCCATTTCCAGATTTTTGGAAATTGATGCCCATAATTTTTCCAGATCTGTGACTGGCTTCCATTTCCAGGCTTTTGGGAATGGACTGGCAGGTTTAGATCTTGCTGCTCTTGCAGGTTTAAAGGTGTTTATATCTTGCAGGTTTTGGGAACATGCATATTTCCTTGTTTAGTGCATATTTCCAGGTATAAGGAATACTTGTGCTGGGGATTGGGGAGTCTTGGAAGGCATGGCCGGTTCCATGGACCCACCCGGCAACCAGACTGGACTGGTGATCTGCTTCCTGGGTGGGTCTGGGAACCAATGGGTGGTTCCCGATTCTCAATTTATGGAATCGGCCCTTTGTGAGTAGTTCATGGTTCCAAGGTGGGAACCAGCCCACCTTGGAACATATCACCCTTACTCATAATTACAATAAATGACTGATTCCAGGAGATTTTCGTGTACTTGTGTTTCCTTCTTCTTTTATGCCCAAATTGGAGCTTTGCTTAAAGGTTTATGAACTTTGATCAATGGTTTCTTGCAGAGTGATCCAATGGCAGTTGTGTACTTGAGGAAAACAGATGGGATGCTTGAGGAACTTGGGAGGACAGAAGTTATATTAAATAGTTTGGATCCTGCATGGATTGAAAAGATTTCTTTAGCTTATCAATTTGAGACTGTTCAGCATCTGGTGTGAGTGTTCCATGTATAGGAAAGTTTAACTTATTCAATCCGTGTTTTGTCTTAGCTATATCATGTAAACCCATTTGTTTGTTTGCTTTTATCTCTTTTCAGGTTTCATGTATATGATGTCGACACAAAATATCACAACATACCTGTAAAGGTGTGTCAGTTATTTTAGTCATTTCATATAGTTTGATATTTCTTTTTGGATTTTTGCTAACATTGTTTCTCTTTTCTATCCTTGGTTTTTTTCTCCTCTAAATCTTATGGGTGAAGCCATGTGCTATGCATGGCCTTTCCTGGTTATACATTAACAGTGTCTCTGACTGCAATTCTATGTTCTCTGTCTTAATTTAGTCAATATTCCTAGAGGTCTAACTCAAATTTATATGAAAACAGAGAGACTGTTTGGAGTAATAGAGCGAGTGGTCTCAGATCGATTGCCAAGTTTCTCCTTATATGCTAACTACTTTTACTAGGGTTATGTATCAATTGAATTTTTAGTTTTTTCCTAAAGTGGGAGGAATTATAAAGATAAAAGGCTCATCTGTTTTCTTACCTTTGATGTTCAAGTGTGGTTAGATAACAATTTCCTGGGGTAGATGAGCTTTAGCTGTTTTGCAGTCTACAAATTTTTATGTCCATGGAATTCTAGAAAAACAAAATGAAGACGTTGGACGATCTTATGTTGCATAGGAATTTGAATTTTAAATGGTATTTAAGTAATCATGACTTGTAATTACCCTTGCGATCAAGCTTATTTGGGAACTACGTGCTACTCCATTCAGATTACTTGGGTTTCTCTTTGCCTTTTGTCTTTCCATGTGAGGAAGAAAAAATATCAATATTATGTTTGATTGGGAGGTTTCAGTGCAGACGTTAAAGCTGCAGGACCAAGAGTTTCTAGGAGAAGCTAGCTGTGTGCTGTCGGAGGTACTTACTCTGGGCTCACATTGTGATCGTGTTATTTCCCATGCACTTGGCTTCAGTGAAGTTTAAGTGTAATCCATCTAGATCTTGTCCAAAGCATCTTCTCCTTTCTATTTTCTGCAGATAGTCACAAAGCGAACTTGGAGTTTGACCCTGTCGCTTCATAATAAAAATTTACAAGTAGGCTTGAGAGACCTGGGTACTCTGACCATCCGTGCTGAGGAATCTGTTGCTTCCAGGACTGCTGTTGAAATAATATTCCGCTGCTCCCAGTTGGAAAACAAAGATAAGTTTTCTAAAAGTGTAAGTTCTTTAAAATCTCTCTTGAAAGCTCCTGTTTGATATAGTCCCTTGCCATATCTTGTCATTGCTTTAGCCTCATACTCTGGTGTTACCTTTTCTTAGGATCCTTTCCTGAGAATATCCAGAGTGGTTGAGTCTGGGGGTTCTCTTCCTATTTGCAAAACTGAAGTTATCAACAACAACTTGAACCCCAGTTGGACGCCCCTATGTCTAAGCATGCAGCAATTTGGAAGCAAGGCAAGTTTTACACAGAGCCTGTCATCATATTGTCTGATATGTTACCAGACACACTAGTGATTTGGCATACTGTAACTTGTTGCAGGAGAACCCATTAGTCATTGAGTGCTTCGACTTTGATACAAGTGGGAACCATGCACTTATAGGGTAAATGCCTATTCTCATGCAATTTGTAGTACTTTGGCTTTTCGTATGTTAATCCACTTCTTGTTTATACAGTAAACTTCAGAAGTCCATGGCAGACTTGGAGAAACTCCACAAAGAAAAAAATGGTGCAAATTTTACTTTACCAGCTTCTCATCACAGCCATGAAAAGGTGTCTGTCATTCCTAAGTGGTTTAATACTCTTCATTCTGATGAGCCCTTTCATTAGCTTTATAACTTCTCTGTATAGGTTCTCAAGAGTCAGCTTTTCGTGGATCAATTTTGTGAGAAGCAACAGTACAGCTTTCTTGATTACATATCAAGTGGTTTTGAGCTTACTTTTATGGTTGCTGTGGACTTTACAGGTGTGAATCATTTGGATATCTGTTTATCCTATAAAACTTTATCTCTTTGATGCTCGATCTCATTTCATTCTGATGCTTCTGGACTTTTCAGCTTCAAATGGAAATCCCAGAAATTCAGATTCCTTGCATTACATTGATCCTTCAGGAAGATACAATTCCTACCAGCAGGTATATTTTAATTTGCCTACTAAACCTGGTCACTTGTAACGATTTTACTATAGCCTTTTGATGATGTTTTAATATGGAATAATGTAAAATATACTTTAAAATTAAATGTTCTAAGAGGTTAATCAGTGGACATGCTTTTTCTTTCCTTATATGTTCTGATAGGTTAACCAGTTGATGTGCCTTTTCTTTCCAATTGATGTCATAGACTTACTTATTTAGTAATTTGTGTTGCCAACATTTTAGGCTATAATGGAAGTTGGAGAAGTGATTCAATTTTATGATTCGGATAGACGGTTTACTGCATGGGGATTTGGAGGAAGGGCTTATGATGGTACTGTATCACACTGTTTTAACCTGAATGGAAGTCCCGATGGCTATGAGGTAGGTGAATCGAGTTTGCATGCCCCATTGATGTATTCGCTTTTGGAGCATGGACTGTAGTACATGAACCTCTGGGACATCATATCAATTATATATTAACATTCAGAATTCTTTATTGATAGGTTGAAGGAGTCGAAGGCATCATGGCTGCTTATGCTGGTGCTTTGCACAATGTTTCCCTGGCAGGACCCACTTTATTTGGTCAAGTTATCAATAGGGCTGCTCAAATTGCGGGGCAATCACTTTCCTATAGCCATAGCAAATACTATGTTTTGCTCATAATAACGGTAAAGTGAAAACAAACATTTGATCTTTCTTAGTTTTGATGTGTTTTTCTGCACAGCTGATAGAACATTTCCTCCTTGTTTAGGATGGAGTTCTCACGGATCAACAGGAAACTATGGATGCATTAGTGAGGGCATCAGATCTTCCACTCTCAATTCTGATAGTTGGAGTTGGAGGTGCAGATTTTACACAAATGGAGGTAGGTTTGTTTTCTGTGGTTTAAGTTAAATTTTCTTGCAATTCCTTTTCTGTTTTGCATTTAAGAACTATGTCGAAATATCTCTTTAGGGAGGATATAGATAGCTCTAATTTTTTATTTCTGTCAGAAACTTGATGCTGACCGTGGAATTAGATTGGAAAGTTCTACTGGTCGAGTAGCCACAAGAGACATTGTACAGTTTGTTCCAATGCGAGAAGTACATCGTAAGTTGATTTTCGCATGACTTTTTTGTCAATGAATCCATTAATTTTTGTTAATTGAGGTAGACGTTCATATTCCCATTAATACTTGACAATAACCATAATTTCCTTTCCTTATTAGTGTGAGGTCATAATAAGGATTTGAACAGAGGCAATACTGTTTGGTAAATCAAAGCCGAAAGAGGTTGACATTTTAGCATTCATGGCAATGTTGTCATGATATAGTTGGAGGATGTTAGTGTTAGACTCGTTTTCTTTCTTGACTTTTTAGATTCCTTGGTTTCTATTGGCTTATTCATTTATTTACCCATCTTGAATTTATTGTATTTTGCAAGATTATCTTAAAAGCCAATCGATATATAGTATTATGATTCAACTGATTAAATTGGGATAGAGAGGGCAATATCAGATATGAAAGCTCTTTTAGGCTGCATCTTTGTTTTACTTCTTTTTTTTTTTTTTTTTTTTGGTTATAAGAGGAAAGGTTTTGCAATCAAGTGCAATTTTCTTAACACTCTTGGGAAGTGCTGATAAATCTTCCATTTTTCTCTCGACAGTAACTTACATGAAACTATACTGTTCTCGGCAGGTGGAAGTGTATCAGTGGTTCAAGCTCTTATGGAGGAGCTTCCTAGACAATTCCTGACTTACATGCGGTCTAGAGACATAAAACCACACACTCCTACACCTCCTTGAGCAGCTTTTAGAGAAGTGTCTGTACCTTAGTTGCTTGAACATCTCAAAAGAGAAACAAAGGAAGGATTATGTTCATGCTTGATTTGTGTACAGCTGCTACTGAAGGGTGGAAATTCTGTAAAGAGCTCTATTATTTCCTGTCAATGCAACTTCTTTAAAAGCTAAAAAAGAAAACTAGGAGGGGCAAAAGTGGTGTCATTGGGTACGTGTGGTTCCTGTAAATTTCTAATCATACTGCAAGCATGTGAATACATTTACATCTTGGTGAATATTAAGTATAGTTTAGTTTTGCAGTTGTTACTGAAGTACCTTTGTGTGATGAAGGAAAATTTGGAAAAATAAAATTCGAAATTTGCACTCTTCTTCCATTTTATCAGTACATATCCGTAGATTCATTCAATGTTACCCTAGAGTTAGATCTGATCATCGAGAATCTATGTAGGCATGAAAGTGAATATCACTCGCGTGAGGGTGGCCTACGTGGCATGTTTGGCATGTGTACTCTCGTGCGAGATTTATCTTGTGATCTATTTTTTATGGTGATTTCAGCTTATTTTTATTAATAAATCTTGAATTGAGAATTATGATGAGTCCCTGAAAAAGTTAAAGATATGGAGATACTTATGATTTGACATCCCTTTGAGCCTGAATCTAGGACTGTGATGTATTTATTAAAAGAATTTCATAATATCAAAAACAAAATGACGACCAATATTTTATAGATGACATTAGAGGATCAATTTTATAGAGTATGTGTGATGCCCACACAACGCATCACAATGTACCTGCGAAGGCATGATAATCTTTTTTGGGTTTTCCCTATCATTTTAGTCATTCATCGTACCATTCGTTCTTTTGATCAAAAGTTCGAATTCTTAATAATCATGTATTTAAGCTTAGTTTGACTCCTTTTGTACCGAGAAGACATCTCGATTTCCGCCAAGTTATTCGAGTTAGCATTGAGTACTCCAACGAGTTGAGTTTATTGGCAAGGTTAAGCTCTTAATTTACTACTGGTATTGTAAGATCCAATTCGGGCTGGATTGAAGGATTTGGATGGCCAATGGAAAATAATTCTTTTCGCGAAGTTAGAAAAGACCCAAATTAAATGGACCAAACCGCAGTCTAAATGGGCTGGACTCGATCAACTGTTTCCTCCTTGAGCCCGGTCTGCATAGTTAGGTCTTCTCTCTCATTTTAATTAAAAAAAAAAAATTTTGGTCAGAATTTATATTGAATTTATTGTTCTTTTTTTCTCATCCTCATGCTCATGCTCAACTATTTGGGCGCAATATTAGGTCGATCCGCCATTGATTTCTTCTAAAATGAATACAGGTTTTTTTTTTCTTATCTCGCAAAAGCAGGTAGTATATGTCTATACTATTTATTTAAGAGAAAAGTGGGGAAGTTGGTCTCTAAAACTAGCAGTTGTAATTTATCTGCTGCAAAACTACCTCTAGTAATAAAATCACGAGCAAATAAATTTTGCATTGAGACAGTGTCATTGATCCTTATCAAAAGGGGTTAATTATAAAAAAAAGTCCTAAAGTAATTGTATCAATTTAGTTCAAAATTTTTCAATTTAGTCAATTTAATTCTAAACATTTTCAAAATTTGCTGATGTAGGTCATTCGATTAATTTTGACTGGAAATTATTAATGCAGACGTCAATTGTCCTGCATAACATGGTCTAAGTTGACATGGACAATTTTGAAATGTTTATTTTCTTTCTTCTTCCTCCACTACTCGCCTAGCCTAAGCGATGGTCACTGACTGGCCATAGGCAACAACCAGCAGCCGTCGCCCTCATTGGCCTTAGGTAAGGTCACTATTGTCGGAGGCCAACGAGGGTTGGCCTTGCCAACTTTGGTGAGGCTCAAGCTCACTGGATTTGGCTAATGCCAACCTCACTTGAGGTTGGCGAGGCTTGACCTCATCACTTCTAGTGAAGTGAGCCTTGCTGGAGGCCAGTGAGGTCACCCCTCACTAAAAGAGGTTGAAAACCTGAAATTCATGGTAATGTTGTCATGGTATGATTGGAGGACATTAGAGTCGGACTTGGTTTCTTTCTTGACTTTGTAGATTCCTTGGTTTCCATAAGCTTATTCATTTGTTTACCCATCCTGGCTGTATTGTATCTTGGCATGTTATCTTTAAAGCCTAGAGACATAAAATGCACTCATACACCTCTTTGAGAAGTTCTTCAAGAAGTGCCATTTGTGCTGTAGTTTCTTGTACATCATAAAATTCAAACAAAGGAAGGATAATGCTCATGCTCAAATTGTGTACTTCTGCTATTGAAGGGTTGAAGTTCAGTAAAGAACAGTATTATTTGCTGTCAATGTAACTTCTCTAAAAGGTAAAGAAAAAAGGGGAAAGGGCAGAAGCGGTCTCATTGCGCAAGTGTAGTTCCTATAAATTGCTAATCATACTGCAAGTATGTGAATATGATTCACATCTTTGTGAATACAAGTGTAATTTAATTTCATCATTTTTACTGAAGTACCTATGTGTGATGGAGGAAATTTGAAAAAATAAACATGAAACTTGCACTATTCATTCGCATCCGGATGGGTACATACACATAGATTCATTTGATGTTACCCTAGGGTTAAGATTGGATTATTGAAAATCTTTCTACACATAAAAGTGGATATTACTCGTGTGAGGGTGACCCACGTGCTTGGGCGAGCTTTATCTAATGATCTAATTTTTATGGTAATTTTAACATATTTTTATTAGTATATCTTGAACTGAGGATTATGATGAGTTCCCGAAAAAGTTGAACAATATAAAGTTACCTATTATGATATAATAACCCTTTGACCCTAAATCGAGGACTATAATGTTTTTATTAAAATATTTTCCAAAATTGAAAACCAAATATGACATATAGATGATATTAGAGAATCAATAAAGAAAAAAAATCCCTTGCTACAAGAAAATTTCCTAAAATAAAAAATTGCGAGTATATTGTAAGTAAATGAATTACAAAGCAATGAAAATAACTATTAGCTAATGAATAGAGAAAGTTACCCGCCTTTAAGAAAAAAAATTAAATGACATCATTGCGCATAATTCCGTATACAACTATGATATAATTCTTGGGATTAAATGTGCAATCAAAGATAATTGTCGCAACCTCCTTGAAGCAGGTAGAACCACCTAGGGATTTGGTTAATGGATTATTAAGCCTAGACTTAACTTAGTTCTTCCAAACTCATACCAATTCGCGACTTAGGGCTTAAGTTATTAACATGCAAATAATTTTTCAATTAAGAATCACCACTAATATATTTTTTAAGTAATGAAAGAATTACTTCACTTCTATGAACCAGCAATTAAATGAGTTCGGAATTTGACTACATTAGATTTCTCTAATACACTTTTAATACATTTCCTCTTTTTATTTTTTATTTTTATTTTTTATTTTTGCAGACAACTTGCTTTGATTTTAAATTACTCTTAACATGTGAGATGATCTATGGGTGCACATCCATTATTAAACTCTCAATAATCAAAGCAATAAATAAATTGCAAGCATAAAGATGAATACTTACCTTGGTGCTAACACAAGCATCTGCACCAAATATTGATTAGAAACACATATTTGACCTAAATATGATTTTTCATTGTCACAAAATCTTCCTGAAGTAAGGAATATATTAAAGATAGATGCTCATCTCTTTTCTTCGCTTTGATGTTCAAGTGGGGTCCGATGACACTTTTCTGGGTTGATTGGCTTTAGCTATCTTGGAGTCTATGTATTGAAATGCCCATTCTGGAAAAGCAAAATAAACACATATTTGACCTAAATATGATTTTTCATTGTCACAAAATCTTCCTAAAGTAAGGAATATATTAAAGATAGATGCTCATCTCTTTTCTTCACTTTGATGTTCAAGTGGGGTCCGATGACACTTTTCCGGGTTGATTGGCTTTAGCTATCTTGGAGTCTACGTATTGAAATGCCCATTCTGGAAAAGCAAAATGGATGCATTAGAGGATCTTATGTTTGCGTAGGAATTTGAATGTTAAACAGCAATTAGTAATCACAACTTGCAATGACCCTTCCAATCATGCTTATTGGGGCAATATATAGTAGTCCATTCAGATTACTTAGGTTTCTATTTGCTTTTTGCGTTTCAATGTGAGGAAGAAGAAATCTAAATGGTATCTTTAATCGGGAGGTTTCTTGGTAGATGTTAAAGCTGTAGGGCCAAAAGTTTAAGGAGAAGTGAGCTGTGTACTGTCTAGAATCTTTATTTTCCGTTAAATCTTATGAATCAAAAGGGTACATGTCTATCTTTTGCAACACGGCTGGTAGTAAGATCTTAAATTACCCAACTAGTATGATGCATTTATTGGGACATAGAACATGGTTATGAGGAGTGGAGGTTGACAACACCCGATTATTTAGGATGTCATCATGCCATTCAAGTTTGGCTACTGCAAAGTATCCACTCTTTTTTGGTGGACTCTCTTTCCTCCTAATAAATATGCACCACTTTTTGAATAATTATGCGTTAATAAGGTATTATCAGTTGCTCCAGTCCATTTCACTCCAAATTTCTAGCGTAAGATTATCTTTAATTGCCACCTCACGTATGCACTAAGGCTGCGTTTGACAACTTGCCAAACATAAATAGTTTATGTACTTTTGTTCCCTAGAGTAGATTTAAAATAAAAATTCGTTTGGTAAAATTTTAATTTTCGAGAACAAATTTCTATTTTTTTCTCCAGTAGATTTAGAACAGAATTAAGAAGTAAAAAAAAAAGTTTATTCTTTGCTCCTGGGAATAATTTTAGAATCAAGTTAATATATTTTTTTCTATTTTTTCTTCTTTCTTCTTGTTCTTCTTCCTTCTCTCTTCTTTTTCAATTGTTGCCACTGTCCATCACCACCGGTCTTTGGCAACCAATTTGACGAGCTCACTAAAGGCTCTCCAGGCTAGGTCGAGGTCTAGCGAGCTCGTTGATGGCCAAGTGGGCCTCGGCCTAGTGAGGCTCAGTTGAGCCATGGCTGGGCGAGGCTGAGCTCGCCCAACCGTCAGCGAGGCTTGACCTGGCTGAGCCACTGCAAGGTCGGCCTCGCTTAGCCAAGGCCCCCACCGACAACTGGGCGAGCTTGGCCTCACCAGATCTGAGCGAGGTTGCTTGCCCAGCCAAGGTTCGACCGAGCCTTGCCCAATTGCCGGGAAGGCTCAACTAATGAGGCGTGGCCTCGCCGAGGCCCGATGACGCTCCAGCGAGGTTGCCGGCCCTCGTCTGGTTGGTTGCCGATCATTCTAAGGCTGATGACTAGCAACCCGTGAAGAAGAAGAAGCAAAGAAAGAAAAGAAAAAGAAAAATGAAAAAAGCAAATTACTAAAAGAAAATGATTTAGATGAGAAATTTTGAGGATGGTGCCAAACACAATTATATTCTAGGAATAGAAATTTTGGACAGTTACCAAATGACCTCAAATGCTTAGAAATTGTTTCCTAAAATAGAAGCGTTATCAAACGTGCCCTAAATAGTCTCCCTCTGCGAGTCTATGAAACCGGGCCAAGCATTGCCAATAGGTACGTGAGCTCCTCCTTGAGAATGACTGAATACTTCTTTTTATCCCTAATGTCAGATGTGGCACTTTCGTTCACTTCACATGTGGACTCAATAAAGGAACGCTTAAAAATGTATGCCTGAAACAAAACCAAAGGAAAAAAAAATGCAAAATCTTCAGTGGGCCATAGATTTTTTTGAATTGCCTACTTTTCAATCATTATTCTTTGTTTTTGGATTTAAGGGAAGTGACCCACCAAGCACGCAAATGATTCAAGTGAAATTCATTTCTTGTGAAAATGGACAATTTAACTAGCATAAGATTCCCATGAGTACATACCGTCAAATAAAATAGGCTTGCTATCAATTACAAAAACAGTGGAAGTTCACGTGAATTATTGCTCAATAATCCAGACTTGTCCTCATTAGATGGGAAGAGTTTGAGGAAAACGCCTTAATTTGCGGGACCACACCGCACCGTAATTTTCACAAAGCCAGGACACTAGAGAATATTGCCTTTTGTTTGAGTTGAAGATACTAATTTGAGACCATACCATTCAACATGAAGCTTGCAAAAAGTCGTAAATAAAGGAGATGATTACGTAGATCTTAAGAAAAGCATTGCGTAACAGTTAATTTCCCCATGAAAACCCCGAATCTAATGTAAGTATCGATCCTTTCTTGGTCAATAAGTTGGGCTTAGTATTTGATCTAAGAACAGCGCTAGTGCTCATTATATAAATGAGAGCACTAAACCTGTTGGTTTTATATCCTCGGCAATTGTATGTGTTTGCCTCTCTCTCTGTCATTGTCCCATTGCAAAAAATCAGCAAAGAATCCCTTCATCCTCTAAGTCGTTCCAATTCGAAGCTGAAGGTATTAAAACATCTTCCTCCATTATTTCTCCTAAATGAATTTGCAGTCCCTCCTGTCTTCGTCCCTGAGAGTATCCCCTTATTTTCAAGTTGTGCTGATTTGTCCCCCTGTACTGTGGTGTTATCAGGCCTGGTTTTGGCCTGCTTCCCTCTTCTTCCATCTCGCAGACAAGTCAGCAGCTAAGACATCTCAGTTCCTCCTGCATCCTTAGAGTGAAGCCACTCCTGGTATGTGTCATTATATTTTTACTTTTCGTGTTATATTGGCGCTTGTTTTAGATCACCCTCTTTGTTTGGGAGTCTAGTGGATATTGATTGAACCCTAAAAACATAAACCGAAAAAAAAATGGGGAAGAAGAAACAAAATGGGTGAAATAAATGCAACATAAACTCATTTCAGAGGCACCGATATTTGTCTCTCTAAGCTTTATATATAACTCTAAAATGGTAATTCTATGACATCAAATGTAACCGTCTTTTTGTGGGTACTGAAATTTGCGACTCGAAAACGATAGGATAAATTTGGAAAATTTGCTGCTCTCCGAGATTTATACAATTGAGCCTATTTTAATTTATAGTAAAAATACTACTGCTCGATATCTTTATAAAGACACAGACCTAATACAACCCTATGAGTTTCTGCTTTTACATTTATAGATATCATAAACTAAATTTTACTTAAGTGAAACTATTGTAAAACTTATAAAGCTCAAAAAGTTAAATGTAATAGAAAGATATCTTTTGTTGATTTAGGAAAATAATTGAAATGAAAATATATTCTAAAATATGGAAAATAGTGTAAAGGAGGAAACTTGTGAATAGTTCCGAATGACTGATTTGATTTTGTTATGGAAAGCTGGGGGACTAGATGTGACAAATTGAAAATTTTGAAACCACATTGAATGTTTAAGAATATTTCAAGGACCACAAAATTTAGGGATTATTAATATCAATGTCCACTTTTCAAAATTATCCTTACATATACTGTTTTATTAGTTCATCCTTTATATTCAAACCAGTCGGTGTAAACGGTTGGATCTATTGAATTGGTGTAATCACATACCAACAGCCCTCACTCCGGTAATACTGTTTTCAAAACATTGCTTATAATTAGAGACCGGAACGGTTGACTAAAAGTCATCCGTTTTTTTTTTTTTTCTTGAAAGGTTGCTGTTTGTAAATCTTAATTAAGGCCCTCATCTTCGGTTCATGTATCTATACATAATATTTCTTTAACGGACGACCTCTCTCTTAATCTATTTAAAACTTCATTTGTTTTATTTAAAGTAAAGTACAAGTGTATATGTAGATTATACCAATGGGAAAATGGACACCGTTGCAAGTGTATACGTAGATTATACCTATGTGGAACTGGACATCATTGCTTCACACCTGCTTTGTTCTTTTACCAAGCGAGAGTACTCGCAATAAAAAGAAAAATGTTTCAAATATATGAAAGGGGAGGGAGGGAGAGAGAGACCGACGCGAACGCATCCCAATCAAACTTCCTCGATAACAAAGAGAGTAAAATAAAAAAATGTGCCATATTATATGTTATCTTGACTCGATGCTTGGATTTTGTTATGCTTAGCAAATGGAATTGCACATGACTACGTTATCTAATCAAATAGGGCCCAATTTGTCGAGGCTCCATCTACCTCAGAACCTCACATGATAAGTGATGATGGAACAATTTTTGAAAATTTAAATATGATTAATGTAACTTTTTGACGTTCTATTCCACTATATGAACTGGGGAAAAAGGATATAGGGTGTTACAATTGCATATCTAGTAACGACCAAGGCTTTTGTGGTGGCTTGTTTGAGCTTCTTCTTCACTAACGAGTAACGATACTAATAGAAAAAGGATAGAAGAGCGAGAGTATGACCATCCTACAAAATTTTATTGATAAAATCTACTTTTTAAAACTTTTTAAAAGGTACATGTCCATTTTTCTAACATGACCGATAATAAGATCTTGAACTGGGTAATTAATATGATGCGTTTATCAATATATAAAACATATTTATGAGCATGGAGGCTGATAACCCCGATTATCTAGCATGTGATCATGCCATCCAATTTTGGCCAGTGCACAAGATCTATTCATTTGGGTTGACTCTATTTCCTCCTAAAAAGCATGCACCTCTTCTTAAAAATTTAAGAGCTAACAAGGTATTATCAATCACTTTGACCCTTTTCACTCCAAGTATCTAGTGTGAGATTTTCTTCTTGTCCCGCCTGACATGTGCACTAGACATTCCCTCTCTCACGCGACCACTGCCAATGGAAGTATGATGTCCTACTTTGAGAATCATTAAATACTTCTTTGTATCTCAAATGCCCGTTGTTACACTTTTTTTCACCTCACATGCCCTCAATAAATGAACAAACCAAAATGTATTTACTAATGCCGAAAGAAGAAAGGCAAAATCTTTAGTGGACCATAGATTGATTTGTATTGTCCACTTTCAAGAGAACTTTTTTTTTTTTTTAAGATTTAAGGGAAGTGATCTCACCAAGCACTCAAATGATTTAAGCAAAATTCGTTTCTTGGGAGAAGGACCAAATTAACTAATTGAAGCTTCGCAAGAGTCCATACAGCCAAATTAAATAGTGTAGTTATCAATTATACCAACAGTGGAAATTCCTAAGGGGGTGATATTTGTCCCTCTTCATCATTCCGTTTCCTTCTAATACTATACAATATTTCTGAACCAATCAATTCCTTTATAGCAAGTGATGTTGAAAATTGTCCAAAAATTCCTAAACCTATTGCACATTTGCCAATTCAATCATAAACCTTTTAATTTTGTGAATTCAGTCCTAAATATTTTCACTTTTTGCCAATTGAGTCCATTCAACCAATTTTAGCTAGAATTCCCTAATGTGGATGCCGATGGTGCCACGTGGGATGATCGATCTAACATGGACAATTTTTAATAATATTTTAATATTTTTTGAATTTTTATTATATTTTATAATTTTTCTTTTTTTTTTTCTTTTCTTTTTTGCTTTTTTTCTTCACGGTTGGGCTTGCTAGCCTCGACAAGGCTTGCCCTTACCCAAGTGAGAGTCAATGAAGTTCGGCCTCACCCAGGCCAGGGCAGCCTTGCAGGGCGAAGGCAATGCCGATCAAGGCCGCTTATCATGGGCAAGGGCTGGCCTTTTCTAGACTTGGCGAGGGGAGCCCTTGCCCTCACCTAGGCTAGATTTGGTGAGAGCCAGTCTAGCCTGGCCTGGGCAAGGCCGACCCTCACTAGGCCTTGCTTGGTCAGAACTCGCCTGTGGCCGGCCATGAACAAACAAGAAGAAAGGGGAAAAAGAAAGAAAAATCAGAAAAAATAAAACAAAATGTATAAATGTTTTTAAAAAATATTAAAATATTATTAAAAATTGTTAACGTCGTAGTCGACCTTGCTATGTGGCACACATCCATGTCAGCAAATTTTAACCAAAATTAATAAGATGGACTCAATTGATAAAAAGTAAAAAGATTTATTAATAAATTGGCAAAATTGAAATGTTTAAGACTTGGTGAAAGAGCAATAGGTTTAGGAATTTTTGGAAAAATTTTCCCGCAAGTGGTTTGTGGATAAAGCTGATTTTTTGTTGCCTTGTATTGTTTGTCTTTGTTCAATGGTCATTTGCAATTATTTATTTGGGCAAACTGAACAAAACCATGTGATGAATTCCGTCCTCATAATTTCCTCCTAGTATTATTCGTTTCTCAACTAATCAATTTCTTAATTGCAAGTCGTTCATTAATGAAAACGGAGTATGAGTATCTATGTAGAGAGAGAGAGAGAGAGAGAGAGAGAGAGAGAGAGAGAGAGAGAGAGAGAGACTGAACATTGTAAAAATTACCTTGCACTGACGAATGGAATAGTTAAATTAAAGAATCAACAGTCTAGGCAAATTAGTATTTATGGACCGAACTTACAAACTTAAAAGTATTACGAAATTTAATCCACCATAGTTTAAAAAAATAGGGGAGAAGCAACGCTGACTGTGATAAACAAAAAGTATGGTTAACTGGTTAACTGACCGTTAGTTAATTGATTTTCACTCACAAAAGAATATTTAATTCAATTAATAATAGACATAAAATGTGAAGAGAAAAGATGAGAGAGAGAAAAAAAGCAAGATGGGTAAGTGATTGACCTTTTTCTTTATAATAAAATGATATTTTGATCAATTAATGATAAAAGGTGTGTATTAAGCTAAAAAAAAAGATGGAAATAGCCTCATCTTTATTTTTGTTTAATATGAAGTACTAGTATTTAAAAACTTTTAATCGATACAATATTGTCATAAATTTCCTACATTAAGGGCTAGCCTTTTGAAAAATTCTCTTTTAATTTTTCGGGGACATGCCATCTCGCCTTGCGCTAAGAATTGTTCGTAATCCCTCACATAGAAAATATTTGGGTTAATACCTTAAAGAACCCCAAACTGATACACCTGTGACAAATTGATCCCAAACTATATATATATTTTTTACCATAAAAAACCCTAAACTTGTACACTTGTGACAAATTTATCCCGACGACCATAAAACACCATAAACCGGTAAATTTATGACAAATTTACCCCAAACTAATTTATTCGACCGCAAAAAACTCCAGACGATAAATTTGTGACAAATAAACCATTCACTAAATTGGATTAATACCACACAAAAAACACAAAAATTATAAATTGTGACAAACAGAGCGTAAAATCTCAAATTGATATACCAGTCAACTGTCATGTGTCATTTAACTTAATAATTTGACTGTAAAATTTAATGAAAACTAACAGAGGATAAAATTGTCACAAGTGTACCAATTTGGAATAAATTTGTCAAAGGTATATCAGTTTGGGGTTTTTGATGGTCAAAAAGACAGTTTGTGGTAAATTTATTACAAGTGTATCAATTTGAAGTTTTTCAAGATATTAACCCTATTTAGTGGTCCTGAATCTCCATGTCAGCCACTTTCCCACCTCCCCAAGAGTATCCGTTAATTGTCCACGCAGACCAGTAATGCGTTGCTAAGTGCGCCGAGTGTAGTAACTGTACATTTTGTCTCTCTTTTTGCAGCCTGCACTATGCATTTTTTTTTTTTTGCATGCACCGTGCGTCTCTCTCTCTCTCTCTTCGGTTTTGCTTCGTTGTTCACATTGTTTATCACTTTGCTCTTCTTTTCTTTTCATACATCAGGAGTGATTAGTTCTGTTCTCTGCTCAGTTTCCTTCCCACAGATTTGTTTAAGCAATTAATCATAGGAGGCAACAACAAGAGGAGCGAAAGAAGGGACGAGAAAGGAATTTCTAGATATTAAAGAAGAAATTATGGCCGATGCATTCGCTTCATCCATTGCGCAGAATCTTCTGTCGAAACTAGGCGAGTACCTATTTGCTCCCATCGGACGCCAATTTGGATACGTGCTGTGCTACAAGAGCCATATCGAAGATCTCAAAAGAGGGGTCGAGAAGCTCGAGAGTACGAGGGAAAGGGTGCAACACTCCGTCCAAAAAGATGAGTATAATGGAAAACTTATAGAAAAAGATATTAAGATCTGGCTGGAGAGGGTGGACAATGAGGCTGAGCAAGCACGAAACATGTTAAGAGATGGTGAAAGTCCAAAAAATTATTGCTTTTGTGGGTGGCTTCCCAACCCCAGGGTGCGCCATCCAATTGGTAGGAAGGTGAACAAGATGACTCAAGTCATGAAGGAACTCTATGATGAATCCAGAAATGGTAACTTCCAAAATGTCTCCTATGAAAGGACTCCAATAGGAATTGTCACTGATACCACTTCCACTACAAGATCTATTGACAAGAAAGAAGATGTCCTGGAGTCCAGGGCCAAAATCACAAAGGATGTGATGAAGGCTTTAGCTGACGACAATGTCTATGTGATTGGGGTGCATGGAACAGGTGGGGTTGGCAAATCCAAACTTTTGAAGGATATTGAAATGCAAGTTAAAGAAAATAAATTGTTTCATGAGGTTGCCAGAGCAAATGTATCACGCAATCTAGATTTAAAAAGAATCCAGGGAGAAATCGCTCATGCAATAGGTTTGGAACTAATAAATGAGGAAACTACCCTTGGGAGAGCAAATCTTTTGTGCAACAGGTTGAAGAGTGATCCTAGGAAAAACATTCTCATAATTTTGGATGATTTGTGGAACAAGTTAGAGTTGAAGGATGTTGGAATCCCTTGCGGAGATGGCAATAAAGTAGAAGGCTGCAAGCTACTGCTATCATCTAGGAAACGAGATGTTTTGTGCAATGACATGGATTCTGATCGAGAATTTCAACTCAAAGTGTTAGATGATGGAGAAGCACTTAGACTTTTTGAAAGGATAGTTGGGGACAAAGTTAAGAATCGTGAGTTTCAACCCATGGTAGATGGAGTGGTCAAGAATTGTGGAGGCTTGCCTCTTTTGATTCTCTTGGTGGCAAAAAAGTTAAAAAAGGGACATGAGGTTGAATGGAGGAATGCTTTGACCAATAAAGAGTGGTCACAGGCAAAATCAATAGTGGAACAAAGTTACGACGACTTGGAAGATGAGAGGATCAAATCATTGTTCTTGGTTTGTGCTCTAGCCTCTGGGAGAATTTCTATGAGGGATGCCCTTGTCTATTGCATGGGTCTGGGTTTATTTAAAAAATTCAAAAAGACCATCGAAAACGCTAGAGATAGGTTGATTGAGGATTTTCGTTGCCTGCAGGGCTCTTCTTTATTGCTAGATAGTGATGATGCGGAATGGTTCCGAATGCATGACATATTTGTTGAGGTGGCCATCTCTATTGCTTCCAGAGAATGGAACGCCCTGATCGGGAGGGAGGATCATGGGTTTAAAGAATGGTCAAAGGAGGAGCTCCAGAAATGCACTGCGATATCCTTCCCTTATGTTGCCATTGATGAGCTTCCTGATAACTTGGACTGTCCAAATTTGAGAGTGCTTCTGTTATGTGATGACAACCAATCTCTCAAAATTCCTGACTCAATTTTTGAAAATATGGCGAAGCTACAAGTCTTGGACTTTACAGGCTTTTTTTTCACTTCTCTACCTTCGTCAATAGGGTTACTTGAAAACCTCAAGTCGTTGTATCTTGAAGGCTGCCATTTGGGGGATGTGGCTATTATTGGAAAGCTGACAGGGTTGCAATTCCTAAGTTTCCGCAGGTCTACAATCGCTCGGCTGCCCGAAGAAATAGGTGAACTAATAGAATTGAGATTTTTGGACTTGCGAGAGTGCCTCAGGCTCAAAGTTATTGAACCTAGCGTGCTTGGAAACTTGGTTAATTTAGAAGAACTGTACATGGGAAACGGTTTTGATCAGTGGGAGGCGGAGGATGAAGCACCGCGAAACAATGCCAGCCTGATTGACTTGAAGAAAATGGAAAAATTGAGCACTTTAGAAATTGCCATTCCTCATTTTGCCAATCTCTCAAGAGACTTGCCATTTGGGAAACTAAAAAAGCATAAGATCCAAATTGGGGACGTTTGGAATTGGTGGGGCAAATACATGGAATCCAGAACTTTGAAGCTCAAGCTGGATTCAGGCAATCTTCTTCTTGAAGGGTGGGTATCAAAATGTTTGCAAAAAACACAAGATCTCCACTTAGATGGATTGCAACATGGCATCGATAGTATTCACAATTTGTGCGTCGACGGATTTCAAGATTTGAAGCATCTTCATGTACAAAATAGCCCCTCCTTTCAATATGTTCTCTCAATAGAGAATGTCCAGTGCACGGCATTTACTAGACTGGAATCTTTGTTTGTCAAGAATTTGAACAACTTGGAGAAGATTTGTCGGGGCCATCTTACCCAAGAATCCTTCAGCAAATTAAAGATTGTGAAATTGGATAACTGTGGTAAAGTCAAACATTTGTTACCTTTGTCCATGAAGAGAATAATATCGCAACTCGAAGAAGTTGAAATAAGCAGATGCTGCTTGATGCAGCAGATTGTCATAGATGAAGACAAAGATGAAATAGATGATGACACCAAAGTAGAGTCATGCAAATTGCGTAGCTTGACATTACAAAACTTGTCAAAGATGGCGAGCTTCTGTAAAACTGCGGACCATTCAGTCGATTTCTTCAACAGGCAACAGGTATATAATCTTTTTTTGAGATTTTGTGCATGGATATGTGAGAGTATAATAGGACGTAAAGAAAATTGAATAATCAATTTGTTTTTGAAATTTTATTTTCTAGAATAATTAAGTCAAACAATAATTTAATTTTGCAAAATGGAATTTCTATGTGATATCTCAGTAGATAAAAACATTTATACATTAGTTAACTACATCTCACTTGATTTGTGTTATGTTGTCAACATAGTTAAAGAATTACGGTAATAGATTTTTAAATAATCTAGAAGTTTATTATTGCGTCATGGTCAATTTGAATATGTATACACCAAACATTTGAAGAATTCTATTATATCCGTTTGATATAAGTAAATCAAAGAACTAAAAAAATAAATTCAATAGGTGAATTTAACTACAGTGACTGTCAAATAACATCCAAATCAATTAATTATAAATTTGCAATTTTAATCATAAGTACATTAGCATTAGTAGTTGAGACGACTAATTTGCTTTTTGCTTCCCTCATTGATTATGGTAGGTGAATGGACCTTTGTGGAATTGTGGTTTGACGCAAAGGCTCCATTTGTTTATTGGAAGATGAATGTTTTGAAGATATTTCCTTAGAAACGATCATTTATATCACTTATAAAAATGAATTAACGAAAAATATTTTTATCGCTCACGAAAATACTTAGACATAAATTATTATCGATAATGAAAAATTCATTGACTAATTATTTCAAACAATATAAGTGATCATTTTTAGAAAAATATATTTCAAATCATTTAGTTTTCAAGAAATAAATGGAGCAAAGTTCGATTATACTCCTATTGGGTAATTGACGGAACTATTATGTGGCTATTTAACCTTGGTACATTGATAAGATGTTAGTGGGATAATAATAATTTTTTTTTTGTTCTAATTCATGTGAGCTATTTGACCTTTTGTGACGATCAAATCTACCACAAATCTTTGGTCTAACTCATTTTGAAAGCAATTTTCTAATATTACCAATAGAACTTATGTGCGCTGTTAAAATTTCTTTTATTGTAATAATATATTGCTTGAAAGTATTAATTATAGACTCATTTAACATTCATTTGTATGCTATGGCTTTGATTTGACAATTGCTTTATATATTCTGTCAGTATAAAATGAAAAGCAATGACAGCCCTTTTTCAAAATTATGTTTATTATGTAAGCCAAACCTCAAAAGTATCATGCTCGGTTAAAATCATTTATTAAATTAAGTAATTCATTTTCTTGGCTATGTAAAAATAAATTTTGCCATATAAATGAGCATCTTTATAAGGAAGCGCATCTTAGGTCCTTATATAGGTAAATTAATTCCTTGAATGAAATTGACTTTGAAGCCCATAACGTGCTGTTGGGGTCAGTCAATGGTTCTTATGGCCAACCATGGTTTTTAAACTTTTGGCCAATGTGGCCTATATTCCGCATTACATCTATGTGAGGAAATAATGGATTCTATAGTGCTATGCGTGGGGATAAAATCTTATGGCTACTTTAGTATATATCTCATAATTTACAATAACTTTTTACTTTTAATCTTTCGATAAGAAATGCATTTTTTTTTAAGGAAAAAAAAAACCTTGGATAAAGTGCCAGGCTCATATTACACATGCAAATCAATTAAAAGTATAGTATTCTTTGTTCTTCAATATGATTCATGACTATTTGGTAGAAAATAATTCGTTTGAGGCATTATATAAGATAGTTAATGGCTTAAAAATCAATTGAGCCTATACATAGCACACAAGATGTAAGGCCCAATGATAAGTGTGAAGTTGGTAGCGTGGGGTTATTCACCGTTTTTTCTTCCATTATTTTTAAATCTATTGTATTAGATTATTTCCTTTACTATTATTTCACATGCAACTCGTATGTCTTTTACAAGCATTAATATGAGATAGTGTGGGGTTATTCACCCTTTGCAGCTAATAAAGCTACAAAGTTTGGAAGTCATAACCACTGAAAGATGTCGATTAATACAAGGAGTATTTGACCTGGAAGGACCGACAACTAGTGGGGAAGTTGAGATTCTTTCACAATTGAGAGAATTAACCTTGAGCGACTTACCAAGTTTGAGATACATATGGAGCAAAAATCCACGAAGAACATTGTGTTGCCGAAACTTAAGGACACTGAAGGTGCAAAATTGTGAGAACCTGAAGTTTCTTTTTTCTTCATCCATGGCTAAAGAACTCAGAGAAATAAGAGAAATAGAAATAGCGAGTTGTGAACTGATGGAGGAAATTATTGATGCGCAAGAAGAAGAATCGGAGGAAGATGCAAACACTGACACGTTAGAGTTCCCTTTGTTAACCTCATTGTCAATTGATGAATTGCCAAATCTCAGGACATATGGAAAGCATCATATTCATTGTCCATCCTTAACAAGACTTACAATATCTGAATGCCCCAACATGATGGCATTATCTTTATTCGAAGGAAAGCAACAATCGATGATAGCTTATACAAGTTCACAACAAACCTTGGGTAGTCACAACTCTCACTTGTCCTGGCCTATCTTCTTCAATGAAAAGGTATGTAAGCGTCTACAGTTTTTGTGTTAACCATTTCTCTAGTTCTAGCTAGTGAAGCATTTTAGTAGAAATTGGATCATTATTTTGTACCAAAAGTATAGCAGTTTGCGGGGGGGGAAAACTGACCTATTGTTCAGTCCCAAAGATGCCCCCATGTTTTCGGCATACTAAAATCCTGTACCAATTATAAAAATGTTTTTATGTAGGTTCATTTTCCAAGCTTGGAGGAATTGGAGATTTCGTCCATGTGCAAATTAAAGAGGATATGGCCCAATCAACTCCGCGAACAGTCCTTCTGCAAACTCAAATCCCTTACCGTTCGACTTTGTGAAAATCTGTTACATCTTTTTCCATCAAATTCAAAGGACAAGTTGCAAAGCCTTCATAAGATTGAGGTATTCGAGTGTCCCTCCTTGGAAGCACTATTTGAACCTGTAAGTCTAAAGGATGAGAATGGGCAAGAGCCATTGGTCCTCTCTGCATGGTTTAGAATGTGCAAAGAAGAAAATTACATGCATCTAGTCTACTTTTCTTTCTATTCTTCTAAAAATGTTTATCTTGCGATTTTCCTTGTTCTTGAAGTTAAAGTTCTCTCTTTATCGAGGGAGGCAGAAAATCGGCTTTGATGAAGCATAATGAAATATAACAGGTTGGGTTTCTTGGTGCTGAGTCAAGGGAGATCTCGCATATTTGTAATGTAGAGAAGACATGGGTTGATGAACTTGCTTCAAATGCCTTTAGCAAACTCAAGACCCTAAGGGTGCAGCATTGTGAGAAACTTGCATTCATATTTTCATCGGATGCCATCCTCGCGGGATTTAGAAACATGGAGGAATTAACCGTGACCGATTGTGGTTCGTTAGAAATGGTATTTCAAGTCGAAGAGATAAATACGAGCATAGCTCACACCACAAGCACTTTTCAATTGAGAAAATTAAATTTGCAACGACTCCCGAAAATGAAGCGCATGTGGAGTGGACATCCTCATGGGACACTTAAATTTGAATGCTTGCAATGCTTGAAGGCTACCGAGTGTGAGAGTCTTCAAAGTTTATTTCCAAGCTCGGTGGCAAAGAGTATGACACGGCTTGAACAACTTTTGGTAAGTTCTTGTGGGGTGGAGGAAATCATAACGGAGGAAGATGGAGGAGCAGGGACGAGTGAAGGTGGTGGTTGCTTCTTTCCGCAATTGACCGAGCTGACATTGGTAAAGTTGCCCGAACTGAGGAGCTTCTACAAAAATAGCGACACTTCAACATGGCCACTTTTACCTGCACTCTCTAATGTAGAAAAGGTACAATCCTTAATCCTAGCTCTACTATTCCATTTGCACATTAGAAAAATGATTTCGGACCATTTCCTGTCTTCCTTATAGTTTTTGACTAAATCGATCAAAGTCTTGCCAAATTTGTTGGAATATTTTTCTTAGATCCCAAAAAAGAAGGATAATCTCTTCAAGATTATTAAGAGGTTAAGATATTCATAATAATGGTAAAAGTAACCAAAACTCTTAGCCTAACATGATAATCGTAATAATTCTAATCGCCGTGCCAATCAACCTAGTAAACTTGTTAACCTACTATTTTTAAATTTCGATGTACGAGATCTAATAAATAATGAAACGATATACAATGAGAAGATACCAACCAAACATAGAATATCTCCAAATCAGCAAGCATGGCAACTGACTTTTCAATAGGCATGAATGCGATGTACCTTCAGGAGCATATGTGATCAAGTGCAAGTGTGCCGATTGACATAAGTTCCATAGGGTTGGCCTTTAGTCTAGAATCTGCTCAGAAGAAAATGACGTGCATCCGGTCATCTTTTCTTTATATTCCCTCAAAAATCTTTATCTTGCGATTTTCCTTGTTCTTGAAGTTAAAGTTCTCTCTTTTTTGAGGGAGGGATAAAATCGGCTCTGATGAATCATAATGAAATATAACAGGTTGGGTTTCTCGGTACTGAGTCAATGAAGATCTCGCATATGTGTAATGTAGAGAAGACATGGATTGCTTCAAATGCGTTTAGCAAACTCAAGACCCTAAGGGTGCAGCATTGTGAGAAACTTGCATTCATATTTTCATCAGATACCATCCTCGTGGGATTTAGAAACATGGAGGAATTAACCGTGACCGATTGTGGTTCGTTAGAAATGGTATTTCAAGTCGAAGAGATAAATACGAGCATAGCTCACACCACAAGCACTTTTCAATTGAGAAAATTAAATTTGCAACGACTCCCGAAAATGAAGCGCGTGTGGAGTGGACATCCTCATGGGACACTTAAATTTGAATGCTTGCAATGCTTGAAGGCTACCGAGTGTGAGAGTCTTCAAAGTTTATTTCCAAGCTCGGTGGCAAAGAGTATGACACGGCTTGAACAACTTTTGGTAAGTTCTTGTGGGGTGGAGGAAATCATAACGGAGGAAGATGGAGGAGCAGGGACGAGTGAAGGTGGTGGTTGCTTCTTTCCGCAATTGATCAAGCTGACATTGGTAAAGTTGCCCAAACTGAGGAGCTTCTATAAGAATAGTCACACTTCAACATGGCCACTCTTACCTGCACTCTTTAATGTAGAAAAGGTACAATCCTTAATCCTAGCTCTACCTTTATCTTCATTGGTTAAAGATATAGAATGTATTATTCCATTTGCACATTAGAAAAATGATTTCGGACCGTTTCCTGTCTTCCTTACAATTTTTGACTTAATCTATCAAAGTCTTGCCGAATTTGTTGGAATCTTTTCTTATATCCCAAAAAATAAGGATAATCACTTCAAGATTATTAAGAGGTTAAGATATTCGTAATAATGGTAAAAGTAACCAAAACTCTTAGCATAACATGATAATCGTAATAATTCTAATTGCCGTGCCAATCAACCTAGTAAACTTGTTAACCTACTATTTTTAAATTTCAATGTACGAGAGATCTAATAAATAATGAAACGATATACAATGAGAAGATACCAACCAAACATAGAATATCTCCAAATCAGCAAGCATGGCAACTGACTTTGCAATAGGCATGAGTGCGATGTACCTTCAGGAGCATATGTGATCAAGTGCAAGTGTGCCGATTGACATAAGTTCCATAGGGTTGGCCTTTAGTCTAGAATCTGCTCAGAAGAAAATGACGTGCATCCGGTCATCTTTTCTTTATATTCCCTCAAAAATCTTTATCTTGCGATTTTCCTTGTTCTTGAAGTTAAAAGTTCTCCCTTTTTTGAGGGAGGGATAATCTGATGAATCATAATGAAATATAACAGGTTGGGTTTCTCGGTACTGAGTCAATGAAGATCTCGCATATGTGTAATGTAGAGAAGACATGGATTGCTTCAAATGCCTTTAGCAAACCCAAGACCCTAAGGGTGGAGCATTGTGAGAAACTTGCATTCATATTTTCATCAGATACCATCCTTGCGGGATTTAGAAACATGGAGGAATTAACCGTGACCGATTGTGGTTCGTTAGAAATGGTATTTCAAGTCAAAGAGATAAATACGAGCATAGCTCACACCACAAGCACTTTTCAATTGAGAAAATTAAATTTGCAACGACTCCCGAAAATGAAGCGCATGTGGAGTGGACATCCTCATGGGACACTTAAATTTGAATGCTTGCAATGCTTGAAGGCTACCGAGTGTGGGAGTCTTCAAAGTTTATTTCCAAGCTCGGTGGCAAAGAGTATGACACGGCTTGAACAACTTTTGGTAAGTTCTTGTGGGGTGGAGGAAATCATAGTAGAGGAAGACGGAGGAGCAGGAAGGAGTGAAGGTGATGGTTGCTTCTTTCCGCAATTGACCGAGCTGACATTGGTAAAGTTGCCCAAACTGAGGAGCTTCTACAAGAATAGTCACACTTCAACATGGCCACTCTTACCTGCACTCTTTAATGTAGAAAAGGTACAATCCTTAATCCTAGCTCTACCTTTATCTTCATCGTTTAAAGATATAGAATGTATTATTCCATTTGCACATTAGAAAAATGATTTCGGACCGTTTCCTGTCTTCCTTACAGTTTTTGACTAAATCTATCAAAGTCTTGCCCAATTTGTTGGAATCTTTTCTTAGATCCCAAAAAATAAGGATAATCTCTTCAAGATTATTAAGAGGTTAAGATATTCGTAATAATGGCAAAAGTAACCAAAACTCTTAGCATAACATGATAATCGTAATAATTCTTAACGCCGTGCCAATCAACCTAATAAACTTGTTAACCTACTATTTTTAAATTTCGATGTACGAGATCTAATAAATAATGAAACGATATACAATGAGAAGACGCCAACCAAACATAGAATGGCTCCAAATCAGCAAGCATGGCAGCTGACTTTTCAATAGGCATGAGTGCGATGTATCTTCGAGAGCATATGTGATCAAGTGCAAGTGTGCCAATTGACATAAGTTCCATAGGGTTGGCCTTATAATTTGTTGTTGAGATTTTGTTTTCCAGAATAATTTAGATAAACAATAGCTTAATTTTGCAAAATGGAATTGCTATGCGATATGCGATGCATGAATACATAAAAACAATTATACAGCAATTAATCAAATCTCACTTTATTTGTGTTATGTTATGAACATAGTTAAAGAAGCACCATACGATGTATAGAACTTTTAAATAATCTAAAACTTTATCATTGCTTAATAATAAAATCGAATATGCATACACAAACGTTTATATATATATTCATAGGTTGAAAGAAGTATATACGACCTATATAATTTTTATGGCCTTTATTTAATAATGAATGGACATATGTACAATTCTATTGCATCCGGTTGATTAAAGTGAAAGAAAAAACTACATAAAATTTCGATGGGTGAATAACATCTAATTTAATTAATTATAAATTTACAATTTCAATCGCAGGTACATCAGCGTTAAAGTAGTTGAGACGATTAAGTTGCTTTTTTCTTCCCTCAATGATTGTAAAGAGTTGTGGTAGGTGAATGGACCTATGTGGAATTGTGGTTCCAAAAAAAGTTCCATCTTGCTCTTATTTGTTAATTGATGGAACTATTACGTGATTACAAATGAAAAATCAATCATAATATTCGATAGTTCAAATTGTTTCTGTAACTTCTGTACATAAATGAGATTTTAGGGGAATAATTAATTTTTTTTTCTAATTCGTGTAACCTATTGAACTTTTTATTGTGATCAAATCTACCATTAATATTTGTTTGAACAACTTTTCTAATATTATTGGTAGAATTTATGTGCGCTGCCCATGTTTAAAAATTTCTCTTTTGTAATAAAATATTGCTTGAGAATATTAAATAGAAACACATCTAACATTTATTTGTGCACTATCGATTTGATTTAGCAATTGCTTTAACTGTTCTGTCAATATAAATATAAAAAAGGAAACCATTTTTCAGATTATTTTTATCGTGTGACCCAAATCACAAAAGCATGATGCTCGATTAAAATCATTTATTAGATTAAGTAACTCTTTTTCTTGGCTACATGACAAACTCTCCTCATAAATTAATCTTTTCATGACGAGAAAAGGGCGTATCTTAGGTTCTTATAAAGGTAGAATTAAACCCATTGCTGTAATTGACTTTAATGCCAATATTGTGTTGCTGCGTTCATGGATCTTATGGCTAACCATGGATCTTAAATTGATGGTCGAGAAACTAACATATGGTCATTTCACACAGATTCTTTTTCCGAGCTTGGAGGAATTGACCATCGTGTCGTGTGGATTGATGAAGATATGGCACAATGAACTTTCCAAAGAATCATTCTGCAAACTAGCATCCATCACAATCAGAGACTGTGAAAATTTGTCTCATATTTTTTCATCAAATATAATAGAGGTGTTCCAAAGCCTGGAAATGATTGAGGTGGTCAACTGTACCTCTTTGGAATCATTAATGGAACAACATGCTGTCAATATTAAGAAAAGGCCAAAAAGTCTAGTCTTCTTAGACTTAAACAAAGTGAAGTTGTGGGACCTGCCAAAGCTGGATGCGTTAGTGACAAGTAGCTCCCAAACATTGTTGAGCCTTCCTAGTCTGACTACTGTTAGCTTGCACAATTGCCATAGTTTGAGATATCTCTTCACATATGACACGTCCAAGACTCTTGATAAACTTGAGATGCTAGCTGTTTCTGATTGCAATAAGATGCAGGAAGTAGTTGCGATGGAAGAAAGTGAAGAGCGAAAGTTGAAGGCAATGAAGTTCTCCCGTTTACATACACTAAAGCTTTGTTCCCTTAAGAGCTTGATTAGTTTCAGCTCAGGAAGTTGTGCATTTGAGTTTTCCTCCCTAAGAAATCTCTCAATTCTAGAGTGCACTAAACTCAAGGCATTCATACTGAGGCAGCTAGCGCCAAGCGTGGAGATGATGAATGAGGGATCTGTTGATTTTGATGAAAGTCCACATTCTTTATTTGACGAGAAGGTTGTCCTCTTTCCTTTATCTGAGCTTAATCTTTGCTCATGTGATTTGCTTTCTTCTTTGTGATGCTCTGGATACATGATCAACTTTGCTTCAATGCCAGTCACGTTGACTTTAGCCAACTGGTGCTTCTATAGGTTGTATTTCCCAAATTAGAAGAGCTACTTCTAATAGGAGTTCAATCAAGAGATTTTGCATAATTTTAACAAATTTATATGCATTTATCAACCAAAGGACAAAATTGTCTACAAACATTTGTTTTGTTTAGTGCTTTGTGTTGAAAGGTATTGTGTTTATTCGAATTTGATTATTTAGATATTTAATTTATAAACACATTAAAGTATTGATTTTAGAATTATCCTCAATTTATTTTTTTTGTGGAAATGTGGCTCTAAATAAACTTCCGTTATATAAATCTTTTAATACTCTTATATGTGAATTGATGGACGATTATGTGACTACTAGATAAAAAATCCAATATAATATTCAATAGGTCAATTTGTTCTCCTTACCCCCGGTTGTAGTATTGACCTTCTGTGGTGATCAAATCTACCGCAAATCTATATTCTAACCACTTTTCTAATATTACTGGTAAAATTTATGTGCGCTACACATGTTAAAATTTCTTCTTCTTTTTTTTTGTGATAAAATATTCGTGAAAGTATTTGTTAGAAATACATCAAGCATTCATTTGTTCACTATTGCTTGGATATAACAGTTTCTGTAACTATTCTGCTAGTATAGAATAAAAATATGGGAAACCTTTTTTAAACTGTCTTCAAATTATCTTTATAATGTGCCCAAACTGCAAAAGCATAATGCTCGGCTAAAATCATTTACTAAATGAAGTAACTCCTTTTTCTTGGCTACATGACTAACTCTCCACATAAATTAATCTTTTCATGACGAGAAAAGGGGTATCTTAGGTTCTTATATAGGTAGAATTAAACCCATTGCTGACATTGACATTGAAAAGTTAAGTAAGCATCTATAGTTTTTTTTTTTTTTAATTCAGCATTCATCTAGTTCTGGTCGGTGAGGCAATTTCTTATAAACTGGATCATCATTCTGTGCCAAAAATTTAGCAATACGGTGCAAGAACTAACTCATGATGTTGTCCATTTCCAAAGATGCCCCTAAATTATAGGCATAATAAATTCCGTACCAAATATTTCAGTTATTCAACATATACAAGGTTTGTACGCAGGTTTTTTTTCCAAGTTTGGAGCAATTGAAGCTTTCGTCCATGTGCCAACTAAAGAAGATATGGTACAATCAACTCCACGGACAGTCCCTCTACAAACTTGCATCCCTCACTGTTGAACTTTGTGAAAATTTGTCACATGTTTTTCCGTCAAATTCAATGGACATGCTGCAGAGCTTGAGTAAAATTGAGGTGGTTGGATGTCCCTCCTTGGAAGCATTATTTGAACCGGTAAGCCTCAGCCCTGAGGAAAGGCAAAAGCCATTGGAACTCTCTGCATTAAAAAAAATGAAGCTGTTGAATCTACCAAGACTAACAGACATTTTGAAGGGTGACTGCGAAGTAACCTTGACATTTCCTAGTCTGATGGAAGTGAGCGTCAGACGTTGTCATAGTTTGTCATATCTCTTCTCAAGTACCACAGCCAAAACTCTTCATGAACTCGTAGTGCTTGATATTTCCTGTTGCAATAATCTACAGGACATAATTGTGACGAAAGAAGGAAAAGGGAAAACCACAGAGACATTCGAGTTCCGTCATTTAACCAAACTCAAGCTTGGTGACCTTAAGAGTTTGATTTGTTTTAGTTCAGAGAATTGTGCTGGTGATGGTTTATATTCTCTATTTGACGAGAAGGTATCATATCCCGATTTATCTTATTTGTTATATTTCTTTGTTTTTTTTTTTGTGATTTGACCCTAATTTATTTTGGGTATTTTCGATTTATCTCTATACACTTGTAGCTTGCATTTCCAAAGTTAGAAGAGTTACACATCGAGGGAGTTCAACAAGAAGAACTATGGAACAATAAAATCCATGTGGAGTCCTTTTGTTGTCTAAAGGTCCTCAAGGTGAAGCAATGTCACAACCTAATGAATGTGATTCCTTCATTCATGGCAGAGAGGCTACTTCACTCTATGAAGTCCTTGACGGTTGAGGAGTGCCCACGTATGAGAAACCTTCTTACAGTATTTATGGCAAAAAATCTAGGACAACTTCAATATCTCGGTCTTGGTGGTTGTGGAGAGATGGAGTACATTGTCGCTAAACAAGAAGAGAAACCTGAAGAAACAACAGACAAAATTGTAATTCCTCAACTTGTCACTCTGCATCTTCACAACATGCCAAAACTCAGAAGTTTCTGCCAAGATAAGCATATTTCAGAGTGGCCCTCCTTGAGAGAGTTTACTATTGAAGATTGTAAAGCTGTGAAGGTGATTCTAGGAGATGCGAGTTGTAGAAAATTGGAGGGCAGCGGTCCAACACATCAACCATTTTTACTTGTCGAAAAGGTTTGCACTCATTCCTCTCTAATGGCATATCTAGTTTGTTGTCCTAATGGTTTGAGCTAAGGGTATGAGCAATCACTTACGATAACTTATCATTTTCATTCACAAATCTATGACCTCAAATAAGAAACATCTCAAATCTATCTCTTTAATATAAAAACATTAAAATGAATATCGAAACCTTTTCATAAATTTCAAACACTTGATACTTTTTTTCTTTCCTTTTCAAGTCTTAGACTAAATTGTAGCTAAAGCACAAATAATAGGGAGAGGTAAGCTTCAATTAACAACTTTTAATTAATCTAGAGTCTAGACAATGCCAAAGATGTCTGCTTAAATTTAAATATTGTTCATTGTAAGATCAAGGATTGATGACACTACGAGTTCCAAAACTTGTATTGGTTCGGCACTTTAGTTCTAAAATTTGCATGATTGATACATTTCAAGACTTGTTAAGTCCATCCCTTTTTCTGTAGAGAAATTCTGCATTTTTATCATATTTTCAGTCTTGCATGGGCTTTAACGCTGTGATGGAGCTTCCTCAAGCAAAATGGGAGCTGTTTCACTATTGCCACATGGAAAAATTGAAAAATAAATAAATTAAGAGCATACTAAAAATTAGAAAAAAAAAAATAGCACTAAAATAAAACTGGAAATGAAAAAATGTCCCATGAGGGATCACCAGTCAGAGGGGGAAGGACTACATAGGAAACACCACTACTGCTTCCCTTCTTGCGAAGGGCCAACAACCCTCGCCGTGAACAAGCAATGGCTTGTTATTGCCTTTGCCAATTTGGGCAAGGGCAAGTGTGCTCCCTCACGTGGTGGCGAAGAAACAAGTTTGGCAATAGCCGGAGGTCTAGTGAGGGTGGCAAGCACCCTAGCTGTGACCTAGGGAATGGCTGTAGCTGTCGCCAATGCAAAAGCCCAGAGACCCACCCCATCGAGCCCCTTCTGTCTCTCTCCCACCTTGTTTTCTTATATGTACTTTCTAAATTTTTTGTCATATTTTTTAATGTGGCATCACCACATTAGTACTACATTTTTACAATTAAAAAAAGGAAAATTCGATGAAAAATGCCATATATATTTTGGGCAATGGAAAGACTCAAATGCTGAATTGAAACAAGTTTTACTAATAAAGGGGGAAAAAGTTTTAGTTCTTAAACATGCCAAACTGGAATAAGTTTTAGGATCATTTTGCCACTATTCCTAAAATCAATTGTAAATATTGTGACGGGAAAATCATTCCATAGGTCCTAAAACATATTTATGAAATGCAATCAAATCTTAAATTTGTTAGTTGATGCAATGAACTTTTATACCTTTATCAAAAAGTGCAATCGAGTCCCAAACCTTTTGGTTGGTATAATTAAGTCATAAGTTAATACAAAGGAATGCAATTTGAGGTCGCCGCATAGGCAATCTAAGTTATTGTGTACTAAAAGAACTTGATCATGCTTTTTCAAAAATATTTAAAACTTAAGTAAATCAATTGCAAGGTCTAGGTCTTGACTACATCTCATAAATAAGACAAATAAACAACAAGATGGTTGAAGAATTATGTCATATATCATTCTTCACAAAAGGGAGATTTTGATGTGCACCTTGGAAGTATAAGGCCATGCTAAGTTTTTTAGTACAAATTTTAGCATCATGAATTTGCAATTCTGTGAATGACCAAAAGGGGAAATTATGTTCCAGATTTTAATTAATTTCAGAAGGTTTTTCTGTAAATTCATCTGGATTAGTTAATAGAATTTTACTACACTCACTTCACAATTCCCACAAGCATAGTCCTTATTTAACACTTGAAGACATTGAGAGCACTTATGCATGCTATTTTCCTCAATAGCGAACTAATTTTGGATTGTTTTCTTGTCTTTTTTTACAGTTTTTCATTGAATCTATTCAATTCTTGCTAAAATTGTTGAAATATTCTCTCAGACCACTAAAATTTGTTCAACCTCTTGAAGATTATTATGGATTTATGATAACCACATTCACAACAATAGTCGGATTACTCCCGATCAACATTGTTAGAGTAGCATGATAATAATAATAATAATAATAATAATAATAATAATAATTGCCATACCAATTGACATGATAATCTTGATAAGCCCTACTCTTTTCAAATTTAGAAATATCAGAGTTCATAAATATTGTAACATTATTCAAAGAGAAAATTTACCAAGCATAGAGTGGCTACAAATTAGAAAGCCTAGCGGCTAAAGTTTCAATAGGCATGAATGCCATATATCTTCATTAGCATATTAGATCAGAAATACTAGTGTAGCATCTAAAAGAAGTACTATAGTGTTCGCCTTTGGTCTAGAATAGTTGCACAATGATAATAAGTAGTTAAAGCGGAGTTTTGATACCAATTAATGTTGAAGAGATCTAGCTTAATGACCAATTGATGAAGAGCAGATCGAGATCCAATACCAACTAATGTTGAATGAAAGTATGTAGAAAGTTAGGTTTAGATTGTTGGAAGTGGAGGAAAATTAGATGATAAGAAAAGATGGAGAAACTAAGGAGATATGGAAGAGATAGAAAGGCCAATTCAGGGGGGTGGAGGGGGAGGGGGAAGATACGTTAAATAGGCGAACTTAGTTATTAAATCAACTCATCATTAATACTAAAGAAAAATATTTAATTGGTTTATATTTATAGGCAACTTAAATAAGAGATGAACTACTAACTGGAATAAATTAAGATTAATACCTAAGTCTTGATAATTTCAAATAACAAATTTATAAAGAAACAAATCAGCTAGTGATCAAAGAGTCATGTACAACATAAATTAAACAATACATACTTGCATTTACCATCTTTGATTTAATTGTTCGATCCTTTTTCTTCAATATTTGTTGTGTTTTCTTTGAGTCTATACTTTGTCGAAGAACTTTTTAAGTGCAAGATCCATGAAGCATTGGTTTGTGCGAATTGGTTTCTGTTTTGTCGTTTGCAATTCAAAGAAATGGGACAATATATTGGCTATTATGTTTTTCAGTGTTGTAATGAGCCAAATCTAACATGGGCTAAATTTGAGGTTCATGGGAGACAACTTATGCACGGAATGAATATGGTTGTCTAACTAAGAAGGCTATGGTTATGCTATTGCTTAAACATAATGCTTAATATATATTAGAAAAATTTATGCTTTCTACTTTAAAATTATATGACAGATGAATAAATTTTAGGGGGTGGCATATGCTAAAAAGAAATAACATATGTCTAGTCTTCTTTTCTTTCTATTTTTTGATAATATCCATCCTGTGATTTTCTTTGTTCTTAAAGTCAAAGTATTCTCTTTTTTTTGAAGGAATAGAGAATCAGCTCTAATTAATTAAATTAAATATAACAGGTTGAGTTTCTTGCTTTGGAGTCGATGAAGATCTTGCACATGGATAACATGGAGAAGATATGGCTTGATGATCTTGATTCAAATGCCTTTGGCAAACTCAAAACACTAGTACTGAAGCATTGTGAGAAACTTTTATACATATTTTCATCTTATAATATGCTCACAAGATTTCAAAACCTAGAGAAGATAATTGTGACCGATTGTGGATCCTTAGAAGTAGCATTTCAAGTCCAAGAGTTTGAATTTAGCGAAGCTTGTTCTACAAATTCTTTTCAATTGGGAGAAATAGTTTTGACGCGGCTCCCGAAAATGAAACGCGTGTGGAATGGACTTCCTCAAGGAGGTCTTACCTTTGGACGCTTACAACGCATGGAGGTTGTCAAGTGTGAGAGTCTCAAAAGTTTATTTCCAAGCTCGGTGGCAAAAAATATGACACAATTCAAAGAACTTTCAATGAGCGATTGTGGGGTGGAGGAAATTATCACGAACAAAGACGGAGTAGGGATGAGTGCAAGTGATCTCTTTTTTCCGCAATTAACCGACCTAAGATTAGTTGAGTTGCCGAAACTAGGGAGCTTCTACCGGAATAGTCATACTTCAGCATGGCCACTCTTGAAGCAATTGCAAGTAAGACATTGTGGCAAGATGAGGTCATTCTTATTTGCTAGTGAATTTCAAGGCTGCCAAGGTACAACTACCAATGAGAACCAATCTGCACTCTTTTCTTTTGAAAAGGTACCGCTCTTATCAATGATTCTAACTCTTTGCTATTGTCTTCATTGGTTTATGTGCATAGCTCTTGGTGCATTGTTATGTTCTCTAGGAAATTGAAATTGTCAAACATTTCATGCTTGTTGATGCTCGCCTAACCACACCTGTGAATTGCTTATCAATTTAAAAATTATTTGTAGTTAATTATTTCCAGCTCATATTCTTTGGTATATAAATCTATTGATCCCAGCTTTTACTTCGAAGAACAACACTTTTTATTAAATTAACTTGCATAGATAGCCATGCTTCTAATGAGCCGCTCGTATCTTATGATTGAGATTTACCTATTTAATTTAATTTGACCAACCTTGTCCACCAAAATTTTTTCAAAAAAAAAAAAATGGTATTATGTTCACTTGGAATATTGCTAGCTTAGCTACAAAACAAATTTCCATCCTCAAACATCTTGACCATGGTTGGTAATTGTCAATCTGGTCACATGTTAGTAACTCATCAATAGGCTTAAAATAGGACGAACTTTTTTCTACTTTCAAATCATCAACTACTTTTAATTTACCAACTTTTATTATGGCTTACCAACAAATTTGAAATTACTAACTTTATTTGAAGTTACCAAATTAAATTTGATTGGTGTACCAATATTAGTCACATTTAGACTTCATTCGTTTCACGAAAAATGGAATTTATGCAAAATGTTTTTTGAAAAATAATCGGTTGTATTGTTTATAAAAATAAATGAATGAAAAATATTTTTATAATCTACAAAAATATTTAGATATAAATTAACATCGACAATGAAAAGAATTTTCATTGATTTATTATTATCAAGCGATATAAGCGATTATTTTTAGGAAAATATTTTTTAAAACATTTATTTTCTATAAAATACAAACTAATTTTAGTTACCTGTCACCTTATTATTATCTTGTTAGGTTGGAAAGTACCAACATTTTCAAAATTACAAACTACTTTAATAATCAACCAATATTTACTCTTGTGACAAGCCAACGCCTCTCGATTACAAACTTTATTTTGAACTTACAAACGAAAATCTAATTCATGTACCAACAATCATCAAATTAAGATACCAATGGATTTTATTCATTGAGCAACTTTTTATTAGATCTTGAAAGGTACTAATATATATTTATATTTTCAAGATCACCAACTACATTAAAAACCTACCAACGTTTATTCATATGGTTGACCAACGCTTTTCAAGTTACAAACGTTCAATCGAAATTACCAAACTTAATTTGAGTGGTAAATTAGTGATCTAACAACACGGAATTAGGTTCCTTTTTAATTGCACAAAATCCTAAAAACATCAGTTTATTTGGGGTTATGTACTTTTGGTTGTTTCTTTGCTCATCCGATGTTTCACTTTGCTTTTGTAAGAATGAACAACTTGTCTTCATTATTTACTCTTTTTTCCATCTAAATTTTAAACTATCATCTCTATCTTGTTTTATTGCTTTTTCACTCATGTCCCGTCATTTCAATTTTTCTTTCCTTCTCTTTTTTTTTTTCTTTTTTTTCTGCCAATCATTTGTTGAGTTTGAATGCATTCTTCTCAAAGTTACACGAAAATGAAGCCATATGATACTTATGATCTATAGTAAAATAGTTATGAGAACTGTAGCTTTGAAAACAATGTGCAACATTAATGCAACATCTTACTATTGAAACACATACATTAACTATAAAAGTAACCTGATTTGTTAAAACTAGCAAATGTAATTTTTCCATTTGAATTTAATTAATTACAATTGAAATAGCTGAAGTATCATTGATTAATAACTTTCTTTATCCAAATTCACGAAATATATTGTGATTAAATTGGGCACACAACTAACAACAATCATCCTTGTATAATGGCCATGATGCTTGCTCGTCTACTTCCTAAAAGTTGTGTTTCTCCTTATTTCCCTAAACTGAAGGACATTTTAGTCATTGGACTTTCGGTGGCTTAATTAAACAAAGCCCCTCCTACAGGTCATTTCTCACTTGGAGGGATCGACATTGACGAGGGAGGATGTTATGATGATGATGCCGCAGCATTACGTCTTTCACCATCTCAAAGAGGTGTCTTTGGCATGCTACCATGATGAAAATATCGCTTTTTCCTCCAACCTCCTTCTCTACAAATTCCCCAATCTAGAAACGCTTAATGTGATATGTAGTTCCTTTGAGGAGATATTTCCAGAAAATTCGTCTGGACATGGGGGAGTGACTCCCTGTGGAGAACTAACTGACATGGAAAAACCTCTCCAGGCACTGCGAAATCTCAAGGAACTTATCCTGTATAAGCTGTGTAACCTAAAGCGAGTTTGGAAAGATGGCTCGTTGATGGCTGAAATTCTCAAACAGATTGAAGTTCTGTGGGTTAGGGAGTGCCAAAGTTTATCAATCGTACTTCCATCCCCAACTTCATTCCAGAGATTGACGAGTTTGGAAGTACGTGATTGCGTTGGTTTAGTTCATTTGGGGACTTGCTCAGCAGTGACAAGTCTGGTGCACCTTACTCAGCTAATCCTAATAAATTGTGGTGCGATGGAAGACGTGGTGACAGATGATGGAAATGGAGTGGAGGAGATCTCTTTCCCCAAGCTACAATGGTTGATACTTGACGATTTATCAAGCCTTGAGAGCTTCTCCACCACTAATTGCACCTTTAGATTCCCATCGCTAGGGAGTCTCGTCGTCATGAAGTGCCTCAAGATGAATATATTCTGCAAGGGTGCCTTGAGGACACCGAACCTCGATAAAGTATTCCTCTCCTATGTGGGTGATGAATGGCATTGGGAGGGCGACCTTAATACCACCATCCAAACCTTATTGGCTTGAAATGATGCACTCCAAATTTAGCAAGACAGGTAAATCTGTGTGCCCAATCATGTCTGCCTGAATCTGGTGTCATAAGGAAGAAATTTGCATTCTTCAAATTCTATATTGGCTCATATGAAGTCAGTCTTTTTGAAAAGAAAGTTCGACTAGGTTTTAAAGGAATTGTCACACGATTCGACAATTAGGGTCTGTTGAGCACTTACTCACCCATACATTCTAGCTGTTCGATGAAATGCTTAGCATGACCTCAATTAGTGCAACTTCGAAGATTGTAAGGTTTCATTATATGGGAATGTATTCTTACCCACCTCTCTAGTTAATCTTGAGGATTGTCAGTCGTTAGACATGTCTTACGGACAATGTTTGTTTCTTTCAGGTGTCATGCTTGCTAAGATCTAAGTGGCTGCTTTCATTTGCTAGAAAGTGTCTTCTGTAGGAAGATGTTGAATGGAGCTTTTTGCAACGTGTTCATTGATAGTGTTCTAATCATGGTGTTGATGCTTCTTGAGATGGCATCTTTGTGTCGACATGTGGTATTCACGATGGGCAGGTGTTTCATTGAATATTTCATTCTTTTTCTAGTTTGGAATGTCCTCTGTATGTCATTTCCTTGATAATGGTACTGGTGTAGCATAATGGTTGGAATGTGGGGGCTCTCTATCCTTTATTGAATTGGTATGAGTTTTGGCTTTTGGGCAGCATCGTTTAACACCAAGTTGTTCCTTGGAGTTGGACTATTTGGATGACGATAACAGCGGCCATACACTGACCAAAAGGGGAAGAAGTCCAAGAATCCAAATAAGCATGTGTCCTTCGAGCAGTGGACCATAGCCTACATGGAGCCATTCACGCTAAGTGTTTTCATCTCCAAGTGCCTCATCTCGACTTCACTCACTCACAAGGTCACGTGCAAGTGGGTCACTGTTGCAGGTACCAATTCTAAGGATATCAGAGCTGTGCTCAGTCTCAATCGGACATACCAGCATGTTTGGCCATAGGCCGGGTTAGGCAGACTAGGCGAGGGAAGCTGATGTGTGCAAGCTTCCTATACTCCAAGAGAGAGGGACAAGTTTGAAGGTAAAACCAGGGCAGTAGTTCAATCTCTGATTGACAGTGGAATTGATAGTACAATTTATCTTAACCGATCTTCCCTCCTTCAGCATGATCTTGTTAATGTGCACTACTCCTAATAGGAAGATACTGACATCTTTGACATTGTTTTGAGAATATGCAAGATGTAATGTTGTTTCTTTTGCTGGTTATATGTAGATAATAGTGACTGTTTGTTTGGCAGTAAGGGGATTCAGATTTTGTTTTGGCTTTGTCCAAAAATTTACCTTGATCTTGGATGAGCATTGTGGTGGATATCATAGCTTCATATATATTTCACCAATTTTACATGGTGTTGGCATTGACTCCTGCTCTTGAAACGTTATGGATGTCCATGCGAGGATGGTTAGTTTGGTTCATCTTCTTTTAGCAGACAATTGTTACAAGGTTAGGTCCACAGTTGTTGATTATCTGAAAACATGGATTGGCAAGTAATATCCTACACGAATTATCATAACTTAAGTTAGTTTAGTTGTCTACTGTTCAGTCGTTTTACTAGAGTTCATAAAATATAGATACATAGATATTACTTTGCCTGCCTTCGTGTTGTGATGATAAATAATCAATTGACTCGATATAACATGATTTAGTTATTTTATTCTTGTAGATAATTTTGACACTGATTATAAAATGTTGTTTAGTCATTCTTTTTGTGTTGTCTGAACTTATCTGATCTGCTGCTTTTTACATGTAAATTCTTGCCAATTTACTTTGGTGGGAGAAAAATGTTTTGTACAAGTTTGACCATGTCAATATGAGAGTCTCTCCAAATTGCAATGAGTTCAAGCTAGAACATCTTTAGACCATCAAAGAGAGAGAAAAAGGCCTTGGATCCAGTTTTCTATAGAATTTCTTTATAAACCACTCATCCCAGATTTCCGAGATTCACGAATTGCAATAGCATCCGCATTTTACTCTGATCTTTTCCCCTGGACGTTGGGCTTTATATCAGGTAAAAGAGAGATATGTCCAAAATCCTATATGCTCACCAGTAGCATCCAATATTTCCAAAAGAAATAGAGAGAGAGAGCTAGTTATTGAAGGTGATATAATTGCTTGGTGAATCACCAATTTTAGATGCATCCCCTGCAAAAGCAGATGATCTAAGGATCACTCAACTACTGAGCATACTGTAATTTCGTATGTTCTTCAGAGGGTTGGCATGAAGAAGAAAGTTTCACTTGCTGCTTGCTATTATCAGATAATGTTCGAACTCTGCTTTTCTGCTTTTGTCGGAGTTTAGTTGTGTTTATAGCTTTTGGTGCTTCATCCTCATAACTCTTTCCATAAGCGCCAATATGGACTATGCAATTGCTTTTTAATTGAATTGGGAAGTAATATTCTCTCCTAGCTACGGAAAATATCATTTGGGGTCTACAATCTTAGGAATTCTTAGTAATCAGATTCTCAATTGTTTGTCACAAACTTAAAGCACCATATTCATTACCATGACATGTTTGCACTTAAAGTACTGCATATCTTTGTACTACTCAAATGTCCACAATTTAACATAATCTGTATACAATAAGAATATGCATTAAAACATTATTTATGAGTTTCTAGGACAAGCTAGCTGCATGCGATCGGGGGTATTTACTGCTGGATCACATTATAAAAATGTCATTCTCCATGCGCTTGATTTCAGTGAAGTACAAGTGAAAGCCATGTAGATCTTGTCCGAAGCATCTTCTCCTTTCTATTCCCGCGGATGGTCACAAAGCAGAGTCGGAGTTTGGTCCTGTCGCTTCTTAATAAAAATTTACAAGTAGGCTCGAGAAACCTGGTTACTCGGACTATCCATGCTGAGGAATCTGTTGCTTTCACGACCGCTACTGAAATAATATTTCGCTGTTCCCAATTTAGAAAACAAAGATTTGTTTCTGAAAGTGTGAGCTGTCCAAAATCTCTCTTCAAATGTCTGTTTGATATGGTTCCTTGCCAAATCTTTTCATTGCTTTATCTCTCGTACTCGGGTTTATTAGGATCTTTTCCTGAGATTATCCAGAGGAGTTGAGTGTGGGCTCTCGTCCTATTTCGTTGTCACGATATCCTCTAATATGTTACTTGAGGCATTAGTGACTTGACATACAGTGAGACTTGCTGCGGGAGAATTCATTAGTCATTGAGTGCTTCGACTTCAATACTAGTTGGAACCATGCACATGTAGGGTAAATGCCTTTCCTCTCAACACCACCTTAGACTACCGGTTGCCTCGCGACATGTAATGGCACGGGACCCACACGGCCTCCACAGTCAGAGGCCAGAAGGTTCCGGACGTCTCAGCCTTCGGCAGGCTTGCTTGGGGCACCGCCACAGGCGGCGCTACTTGCCCACCTGACCATAAACAAGGTGTGTTGGGCGATCCCTGACGCGACCAAGAAAATGGAAGCCACTTGCTCTGAGGAGGACATTTTAGCAGCTATAGATGACACCATTGGCGATGGAGTCGATGTACTGAGCATCTCCCTAGACATCGGCAAGCCTCTCCCTTACAGTGAGGACTCTCTAGCCCTTGGCACATTCCAGGCGATGAGAAACGGCGTCGTGGTGGCATGTACCGCGGGGAGCGCCAGCCCTGCCAGGTCAACTCTATCAAACATGTTAATTTGCTCCTCGCTTATTACAGTAAACCTCAGAAGTCCATGGCAGATTTGGAGAAACTTCACAGAAAGAAATGGTGCAAATCTTGCTTTACCAGCTTTTCATCAAGGCTGTCGCGACCAAATTTTTCGCGACCAAATTTTTCGGGTGTGAACCACCTGAGGTTTGGCTAATGGATTGTTAAGTCTAGACTTAACTCCGACTCTCCCAAACCCATACCAATTCGCGACTTTAGGTTCAAGTTTTTTAACATGCAATTGATTTTTAACTAGGAGTCGCCACTAATCTATTTTTGGTAGGTCCATTAGAAACCCAAGTAAAGTAACGGGAGATTTACCTTACTCCTACAAACCAGAGATTTGGATACGGGGACTTGATTACGCTAGATTTCTCTAACGCCCTTTCGGTATCATTTCTTTTTATTTTGACAAAAAGGTTTTGCAGGCAGCTTGAATTGATTTTAAACTATCCCCCTAACATGTAAGGTGATCATACGAGTGCGCAAAAACCATCAATTTAACACCCAGATAAACAATAAATAAATTACAAAAACTTATCTCAAAGCAACGAAAGATCTGCGATGTTAAATTAAAGTCAACATCAACAACCTTAGATATGATTTCTAATTAACACGCAATTTTTATTTTGTTTTTGCTTAATTAATGAAAATCATGCAATATGTAATGCAATGTTAATTGAATGACCTAATTCTAATGACATGTAATTTTTAATTAAATGGGCCTAGCAACAATACCAAATGACATGCATCTCAATGAATCTAACCCTAATGACGTGCATATGACAATTTTTCCTAAAAGAATGCATTTTATCCTACATAATAAAACTAATTTAACCTATGACATTTTTTGTATTTTTCAAGAAATTCGAAATTAGGTGAAATGTGAAAATTACCTAGTTAGATTAAGATCCTATCTAATTTATATTAGGAATTAGGTTGAGCCACATCCTAATTTAAACTAAAATATTATCTTAACCAAAATAATCCTAAAATGCAATATATCTAAAAAAGTACCTAAATTAAACTAAGTGCAATTTTTATACTAATATGCAATGACATGCAAAATATGCCCTAATTCTACATGACAAGTGTATGATGATTTTTTTTTATTGTTTTATTAATTTTCGAAATTTATAATTGCCAAATAATTAAACATGCAACTCAATTTAAAATCTAGCAACCTAAATTGATTTTTTTGAATTTTTTTTTGAATTTGAAATAAAATTCCTATTCTAAATACGTAAACCCTAAAACATGCAATATTCTAACTCAAACATATCTCAAGATAAATAAAGCAATTAAGACAAGACAACTCATTCAAAATCATCAAAATATCACACATCGTTCAGATAAAGGGATAATATTTCGCCAGTAAAATCGATAAATTGATTTTAAGCGCTTTAAAGATCAAAATATCAATTTTATTCCCACTTGATTAATTATTTCATTTAAAGCCTTATAAATGAAATAAAAAACCACGGTACGGTTGCGAATTAAGTGATATATTGAGATTTGCAATTATGCATAGAAAAATATTTCAAACAAAGAAATCAAGATATAAAAATAAAATAAGATAAAATAAACCAGCCTAATAAAATAAGGCAAATCTACCTAATTCGATTTTTTTCTTTTTTTTTTCTTTTTTAATAAAAGAAAATCTTGACCACCGGTTTGGGGCTCCGGCGAAGGATTCCGGCGAGGGTGAAGACACGGGCCGGCACGTCAGCGGCGTGACATTGGGGCTTCCGGATCGGCACGGAGCTGGGTGCGAGCATCGCAGGCGGTGGATTCGGCGGAGGCGAGGCGTCACAGGCGAAGCTCGGAAGTCGGCGCTTGGATCTGGACTGGCTACCGTCGGGGGCCACGAGCAACGAACGAGGAGGCAGGGGCGGCGAGCCGGCTCGGGATCTGCGGGCGAAGAGGCTTCACGGGCGTCTGGGTCACGGATCTGCAGGCGGAGCAGCTTCACGGGCGTCTGAGTTGCTGCAGCGTCAGATGGTGGTGCGGTGCAGTGCGATGAGCGTCCGGATCTGATGTGGCAGCAGCGCTGGTGTGGCGGCGATGCGAGATCGGGGCGGCGATGGCAAACGGGAACAAGCGGAGCACGGCGGTGGGCAGATCTTGGCCTCTGGACAGCAGCTGCAGCACGAGCTTGCGAGCGATGGAGCGACGGTGGCAGGGCAGCAAGGGCGTCGTTGCCGTGGCGGCGAGCAATGGACGGTAGCTGCGGTGGGCTTCGGTTCCGGGCGGCGTCGGTATGGCGAGGCGGCGGCGTCCGGCGAGACGGACGACGGTGCCGCGCGGTGGGGGAGGAACCGGCGAATAGCTGCAGATGCGGGCGGCGAGCGGTGAGGGAGACCATGAACAGTACCTGTCCCCTCAACTCTCTGCCGCTTGTACCTTCTTCCTGCTTTATGCTTTTCTTTTTTTTCAGTTTTGACTTTTTCACCGAAGGAAAAGCCTCAAAAACCCTAAAAACCCTCAAAAACGAAGAAACAATTTTCCCCTTTGTCTTGAATTGTTTTGACCGAGAAGCCAAGAGAAAGAACCCCAGTGTGGCCGTGTATTTCTTGTGTGGCCTCTTTTTCTGCCGATCCCCCCTAAAAAGTGACGACTTTCTTGGCTTTTTATACTTGCTTTTTCGCCGATTGCCTTTTAGTTGACCAAATCTTGCCTCAGCACACTTTCTTTTTATTTTGCTCCATTCGCGCATATTTTCGATCTTAATTGATTTAAATCTTGCAGCGTCCAATCTTCTTTCCTCCCAGGAATGTTCAAAATATATTTCGCTCCGGCTTCTTTCCTTTTTACTTGTGCTTGTGGACGCCTCGATTATGTTTCCCATGTTGATCGATCTTGCTTCTTATAATCTATACATTTTTTCCTTGCATGAAGAAACAAACTTGCAGATTTTTTTATTTTCCTTTTTCCGCTTTATTTCTTTCCCATAGTTAAAAGATTCAGCCCCCACTCAAATATCGTGTGCATTCAATTCTCTACAAAAAATACTATGATGGAACCTTTGCACACATAACTTTAGCCATCAAAGAAAACGGGCTCGGGCCAATTTACTTGCTTTATGGGTTTAGTCCGGCCTGCCAAATTAAAGCTTAGAACCACTAATTTGAACCCATCCGTCACTAGTCCAATAAATGCAAAAATGCGAATGCACCTAAATCTATATGCTATGCAATTAATTAATTATTTTTTTAGGGATAAAATTAACCCCTAATTTTCTATGCACTAAATAAATAAACGGGCCATGAAAATTTAGGTGTCAACAGTTGCCCCTCTTTGAATGTGAGATCGAAGAAGTTGCTTTCAAAGACAAATTGAGACCTAAATTTTGACCATGCATGCACTGAATGATTTTTTGTTGGAAAATGAATTCCATTTTTTAATGCAAATTATATGATGTATGAAAATACTAATGCAAATGATAGATGAACCTACCTAAAATAACTTACCTTTGAGGAGGATAGAGTAATTTGAGGTATTGGGTGTTACCAGTCCAGGACCCGTACCATTCTACGGTCGCCTAGAATAGTAACATAACTTTGTGAAGATGCTGCTTTCCTAAGACCCGTACCATTCTACGGTCGCCTAATACAGTAGTAAGATTTTGTAAGGAACTGCTTTCCCAGGACCCGTACCATTCTACGGTCGCCAAGTACGACAGAAAGGTTTTGTTTAGGACCTGTACCATTCTACGGTCGCCTAAACGGGGATTCATTTTCTAGGACTCGTACCATTCTACGGTCAACTTGACGGAAAATTGATTTTTCAGGACCCGTACCATTCTATGGTCGCTTGAATGGGAAATTGCTTTTCCAGGACCCGTACCATTCTACGGTCGCCTAGATTGAGGTTTTGCTTGGCTAGGACCCGAACCATTCTTCGGTCGCCCAGCCTTGCGACAGAAATCATCCAACCAGGACCCGAACTATTCTTTGATCGCCTTAATCAGATTGAATCTGTAGGAAAATATTTGGGGGACAACTCAATCGAGTGTCAATTAAAAGGGACTCTGGGCTACGAAAGCACGCCAGGTCAATATAAAAGACACCTGGCTACGAAAGTACGCCGGGTCGATATAAGGGACTTTAGGCTATGAAAGCACGCCAGTCAATATAAAAGGGACTCTAGTCTACGAAAGCATGCCAGGTCAATATGAAGGACACTGGGCTACAAAAACACGCTGGGTCTATTAAAGGGACTCTAGGCTACAAAAGCACACCAGGTCAATAACTCCGGGCTACAGAAGCACGCCGGGTCTATTAAAGGCGACATCGGGCTACGAAAGCACATCAGGTCGATATAATTGAACAACTTGGCCAAGTCAAGTGTCGATGTACTTGAGAGAGAATACCTGCACAATGACAAGTATTTTAGAGTATGGTAGAGATATACTTACCTGATGATATCTCTGATTCTTGGGGATATGTCTTTTGAAATTTGGATATCTTGTGGAGGTCTTTCACCTCATGGTGGAGGTTTGTCATCTCCTAATATCATGAAACATTCTGAAATGAACTTGAATTACCTATCAGACATGATTTAGAGCAAAAACTGATATGCATTCATCAAAGAGATAGACAAACTGAGCTATTCTAGAATGCACATTTCAAAATTCAGTGGGGGTTTTCATGCATAATGACCTTTGCATCACCCAAATTTCCACTGAAGAGAATTATTATTCAAGACAATCTTCACTCATGACATGGACTTTCTAAGAATACCAAATGAGAGACCTTCAGTTAGAAAAGACTTTTACTCACTCTCATTTAGAGGCTATCTTATGAGAATCACTCTGTCTCACTATCATCATACCAACAAGGGTCCAAGTATTCTCGTAAGTAGTACGACCTTACCAATTTGAGAGATCTTTAACAGGGACCATAATGTGGGCTTGGTCAATGGCTTAACAAAGGGACTCTTCAAGTCAAGGCAATTGAAAGAACCATTCTATAACCATCTCGGGGTTTACAAGTCAAGAACCCTGCAAAATGAGAAAGACATAATATTGCTCGCACTTCTTTGAGCGATGCATATGAATTACCATGTTAATTCAAGTGCCCTAATCTGAAGACTTTTATAGGTTGAGAAACGAAAGGATCATTAGGCTCAAAATATATGTAAGGGGTAAAAGTTGGTGATCATCTTGACATTGCCACTAGTTTTCTTTTTCACCTTCGAGGATTGTCTTCAAGAAGTGCCTCATTGATTGTAAAAACTCAGCATTTGAGTTCTTTGAGTATTGCTCCATTGAGATTCAACCTTTTACAATTGATAGTCACCTCTCTTGACTCTTTTTTGTTTTCATTTTCATCTATGGGCATCGGCCTTGCTTTTACCAGGCACACTGCTTTTTCATGCCCCTAGTTTTCATGCATTTTTTCTTCACTTCTTTTTCATGGGCATTGGCTTTGCTTTTACCAGGCACACTACTTTTTCATGCCCCTTAATTCTATTTTGATTTATATGCATGCGTCAAACAATGACACTCGAACTTTCAAGGGTCTTCATCTGCCTTTTGCCTTGCCCCAGTATGGGGGATGATCACCAACTGGGTTTAAAGAAATGAAAAATTGTAGGCTCAAATGGGCTGTGTAAAGAATATAAGTATGTAGGATAGAGAAAGAAATGCTCTTCGTCATCCTAAGGCACTTAAATTACCACATGAATTCAATGTAATAACATGACAAGAAGATTGATGCAAGTGAGAGCAAGAAAATTTCAATTTATTTTCTTCACCTTATGGTATCGTCTTACCTCCAATTTACCCCGATGTGGGGTGGTTCTTGACAGGGATAATTTGAAAGAATTTCCACAAGTGTATGGAGCTCAAAGGGGTTAAGCAATGGATCATATGTAGTGTTTGGGATAGTGAAATGAATTGCCCCTCATCATTTCAATTATCGTACATTTCGCGAGAGAACTCTTTACCTTGCAGGTATGGAACTTCCTACACTCATCTTACAAGTGTATAACTCATCTTACAAGTGTATAAGTAAGGGACTGTGTATAGGATAGGGCTTGCCTTTCATCATCCTGACACATCTCATTCAGCATTCTTAAGCATTGATGTCACTCCATTAAATTGTCTATCTTGACAAATCTCCACATGAAATTGGTGAGCTAAATCAATATGAAAATTTTCTTTTCAAAAGAGTTCAGCAACTTTAAGCATAAAAAGCGTTTGTGAGCTCAAAACAAACAATTTACTATACTCAAACATGATTTCAAGCATTCATTCAAGGAATTGTCCCATGAAGGGATTGTCTCAGCAATGGATGTCCCTAGATTGCCTCTATCGAAAGGGAATAAACACACAAATTAGTCAATCGATGATGAAAATCCGATCTTTGATTTGATGAAATCTTGCTTTCGCCCTTGCACAAAACAATGTGCATGAATAGGATACTATGCAACATCAAAGTAAATTCAAATTGCACGACCATTTTGGTTCGGATCGAGATTTTGTCTCAGTCATGTCACTATTAGAATTTGTAGTGCCCCCAATTCGTCATCTGCAAGGAAAAGAACAAAGCGTCATCTCCCAAAATTATTTATGTTCAAAAACGAGATGTACCTCTTTTACTTGCCCCAAATCTCTTTTATTACAAGTGTGCTCTAAACCTGTTGAACACAAGTCAAGTTTATGATCATTAAAACCTGATACGCCATTCTCAGATGTCCCTTGTTATAACAAGTTATAGAATCATGCTCTGAGACAAGAAGCAAATGAGTCAGACAAACAAACAGGTTTAATCTGCTACAAGCTTTGGGAAAATGTTTTTTTTGTTTTTTTTTCGAAAATTTTTTTGGGAGGAAGCATGAAAAAGCCCAGCCCTCAGGATTTCTCCGTAGATGATAGTTTCTTTCATGGTTGGATATCGTCATTAGACTGGTTTGGTATACTCCATCATGTCCTCAAAATTGAAAATAAAATTGTAATTTCATTAAATAGAATCAAATGAATTACATTATTGGAATGCAAACAAGCCAAACCCTAAAAGCGAAAGCGATAATTAAAGTTTCAAAAAGCAGAGAATCATAAACAAAATTTGAAATCCTAGGAGATAAGAACTTCTTCACTCAGTGACAGTGTTTGCGCCTTCATCATGGTTGGGTAGAGGATTTTTCTGATTACTGCTGAAAGAGAATGCCTTTGTATCCAAGAGATCTTAGACCTTATGCTTCAAAACATAGCAATCATCAGTGGAGTGACCAACCTCTTACGTGTGATAGTCACACTTTTCGGAGGGATTATATGCAGGATAATGCTCAAGATTTGGTCACTTTGGCTCCGAAGAAAGTAATCCCTTCTTTTGGAGGACAGGCAAAACTTTGGATAGGGGCCCAGGAAGAGGTGTGAACTGTCTTCTGACATTACGTCGTCGATTAGGGAGTTGATGTTCTCCACCTTGTTGCTCAGTAGAAATCTTAATTACTGGAGTAAGACCACGATTCCGTTGAGAATATGTCATATTAATCTTAGCTTCAAGGTCCTTCTCCCTCTTGGTAGAAAACCTTTTATTAGATGGCTCAGTAAACCACCCTTCTCTTATTCCTATCTCAATTTGTTCTCCCACAGGAATAAGTTGGTTGAAGTTTTCAACGTACGTGCTGGCCATCTGGATACGGAACTCAGAAGGGAGAGTTTTGATAAATAACTTCATCAGCTCCTTGTCAGTAGGCTCGGGGGTGATTTGAGCCGCCAGATTTTGCCATCTCATGGCATACTCTTTAAATGACTCACTCTTCTTTTTCTCCATCCTCTCAAGATCCTCTCGGGAAGGTGCAATATCCATGTTGAACTTGTATTGTTTGAGAAATGCGTCGGCCACTTCATTCCAGGTATCAAGAAGATTCACATTCTTCATGACATACCAATTTAGTGCAGGCCCAGTCAAACTCGCATGGAATGATTGGATCATGAAAGGCTCGTTCTTGACATATTGGGCCATGCGCACGTGATACATCTACAAATCAGCTTTTGGGCAGGAAGTATCGTCGTATTTCTCAAAATCTGGCATTTTGAATTTCTTCGGCATCTTGACTTTCTCGTACATGGACAAGTCGAACGAGAGTGAACTCTGTGACTCCTGCAATTGTTTCAACTTTTCTTCCAATTTCGCAAAGCGTTCATCCTGCTCCGTCTTAGGGATGTTGACAAGCTTAGCCTTTTCCACATTGATCAGGAATGGATCATCTTCCAGCCCGAGCATATCATCCTCACCCATTTGGGGCTTGTTTGCCGGCTTCGGGACCATTATCTCGGGGAGAGTGGGTGTAGGAGCCGGATTCACTTGGAGGGATTGGATTTGAGTTGTTATAAGCTCCATAGAGGCAGCTAGCCGTTGGAGTTGGCCTTCCATAGCGGAGATACGATCATGCATTTCGGTTTGTTCGGCTATCCTAACTCTTAATCGCGTGATAATAGGTAAGCGTGGAGGATCCGTTACCACCTAAATCAAATGGATGAAAATGCATAAATATGAGGTGCAAATAGCGAATCAATCCATGACAACGATCTATCAACTTTTCCATTTTTTTTTTTTTTTTTTATGAAAAGTTCTTACAAGAAGAGAATTTCCTAAAGAGAGCTAGAAAAATAGACACCTTAACAAGATCAAATTTTCTAGACATGAATTGAAAACAAATTCTCCAAAGTTTTTTATTTGCCAAATGATTCATTGCATGGCAATTTCCTCATTTCATTTCTGATTGACAAAGGAATTAGATTAACTAACTACCCTAGATTGTCATGGACAGACCAAAATAAATTGCATGGTATAAGGATAGAAAACTTACTTCACCAAGGTAAAATGACGGCAATCACATAGACAAGCGCATGACTGTGAGGCTTGATTTCTATCTAGACAGCTTAGCAAAATGGAGTTAAAAGGGTGGGATGACTTAGTTGCAGCCTCGCATACTAAGTCAAGTCCTCCTAATTCCGGCTCAGTCAAGAATGATACCCCAATGCGACGCAGCCTCGCGGGCAGAGGTAAACATCCTTAACACCAAGAAAAACTTTCGGGATTGAGTTGGGCAACATCTACTACGTGGCCTCGCGGTCGAAGTTGTATCCAACTTAATACCATCCTAAATATCCTAATGCGACCCAAGTCCGGTGGCAGGTTGTGTGTGCAAAAGTGTAGTGTAAGATGCAAGGCACGCACAACAGTTTATATCAAGCAACACTTCATATATAAAAATAAACCATACATTCCTACACCTTCCTACAAAACAAGGGTTAGTAAAGACTACTCCTCTTATATCTCCCCGTCTGCAAAAACATTTAACACCTTAAATGTTAGGGACGTACCTAGAATCCTTGCTGCCAAACAAAAACATTTTTCAAAGAAAAGAAAAATTGGCCTAAGTCCACTAAGAGTTTTAACTTAAGTCCCCAGTAGAGTCGCCAAGCTGTCGCGACCAAATTTTTCGGGTGTGAACCACCTAAGGTTTGGCTAATGGATTGTTAAGTCTAGACTTAACTTGGACTCTTCCAAGTCCATACCAATTCGCGACTTTAGGTTCAAGTTTTTTAACATGCAATTGATTTTTAACTAGAAGTCGCCACTAATCTATTTTTGGTGGGTCGATTAGAAACCCAAGTAAAGTAACGGGAGATTTACCTTACTCCTACGAACCAGAAATTTGGGTACGGAGACTTGATTACGCTAGATTTCTCTAACGCCATTTCGGTACCATTTCTTTTTATTTTGACAAAAATGTTTTGCAGGCGGCTTGAATTGATTTTAAACTATCCCCCTAACATGTAAGGTGATCATACGAGTGCGCAAACTACCAATTTAACACCCAGATAAACAATAAATAAATTACAAAAATTTACCTCAAAGCAACGAAAGCATCTGCAATGTTAAATTAAAATCCACATCAACAACCTTAGATATGGTTTCTAATTAACACGCAATTTTTATTTTGTTTTTGCTTAATTAATGAAAATCATGCAATATGTAATGCAATGTTAATTGAATGACCTAATTCTAATGACATGTAATTTTTAATTAAATGGGCCTAGCAACAATACCAAATGACATGCATCTCAATGAATCTAACCCTAATGACGTGCATATGACAATTTTTCCTAAAAGAATGCATTTTATCCTACATAATAAAACTAATTTAACCTATGACATTTTTTGTATTTTTCAAGAAATTCGAAATTAGGTGAAATGTGAAAATTACCTAGTTAGATTAAGATCCTATTTAATTTATATTAGGAATTAGGTTGAGCCACATCCTAATTTAAACTAAAATATTATCTTAACCAAAATAATCCTAAAATGCAATATATCTAAAAAAGTACCTAAATTAAACTAAGTACAATTTTTATCATAATATGCAATGACATGCAAAATATGCCATAATTCTACATGACAAGTGTATGATGATTTTTTTATTGTTTTATTAATTTTCAAAATTTATAATTGCCAAATAATTAAACATGCAACTCAATTTAAAATCTAGCAACTTAAATTGATTTTTTTGAATTTTTTTAATTTGAAATAAAATTCCTATTCTAAATGTGTAAACCCTAAAACATGCAATATTCTAACTCAAACATATCTCAAGATAAATAAAGCAATTAAGACAAGACAACTCATTCAAAATAATCAAAATATCACACATCGTTCAGATCAAGGGATAATATTTCGCCAGTAAAATCGATAAATTGATCTTAAGCTTTAAAAATCAAAATATCAATTTTATTCCCACTGATTAATTATTTCATCTAAAGCGCTTATAGATGAAATAAAAAACCACCAGCATTGTGATTCGCGAATCAAGTGATATATTGAGATTTGCAATTATCATAGAAAAATATTTCAAACAAAGAAATCAAGATATAAAAATAAAATAAGATAAAATAAACCAGCCTAATAAAATAAAGCAAATCTACCTAATTCGATTTTTTTCTTTTTTTTTTCTTTTTTAATAAAAGAAAATCTTGACCACCGGTTTGGGGCTCCAGCGAAGGATTCCAGCGAGGGTGAAGACATCGGCCGGCACGTCGGCGGCGCGGCACTGGGGCTTCAGGATCGGCACGGAGCTGGGTGCGAGCGTCGCAGGCGATGGATTCGGCGGAGGCGAGGCGTCACAGGCGAAGCTCGGAAGTCGGCGCTTGGATCTGGACCGGCTACCGTCGGGGGGCCATGAGCAGCGAACGAGGAGGCAGGGGCGGCGAGCCAGCTCGGGATCTGCGAGCGGAGAGGCTTCACGGGCGTCTGGGTCACGGATCTGCAGGCGGAGCGGCTTCACGGGCGTTTGAGTTGCTGCAGCGTCGGATGGTGGTGCGGTGCAGTGCGATGAGCGTCCGGATCTGATGTGGCAACAGCGCTGGTGTGGCGGCGATGCGAGATCGGGGCGGCGATGGCAAACGGGAACAAGCGGAGCACGGTGGTGGGCAGATCTTGGCCTCTGGACAGCAGCTGCAGCACGAGCTTGCGGGCGATGGAGCGACGGTGGCAGGGCAGCAAGGGCGTCGTTGCCGCGGCGGCGAGCAATGGACGGTAGCTGCGGTGGGCTTCGGTTCCGGGCGGCGTCGGTATGGCGAGGCGGCGGCGTCCGGCGAGACGGACGACGGTGCCGCACGGTGGGGGAGGAACCGGCGAATAGCTGCAGATGCGGGCGGCGAGCGGTGAGGGAGACCATGAACAGTACCTGTCCCCTCAACTCTCTGCCGCTTGTACCTTCTTCCTGCTTTATGCTTTTCTTTTTTTTCAGTTTTGACTTTTTCACCGAAGGAAAAGCCTCAAAAACCCTAAAAACCCTCAAAAACGAAGAAACAATTTTCCCCTTTGTCTTGAATTGTTTTGACCGAGAAGCCAAGAGAAAGAACCCCAGTGTGGCCGTGTATTTCTTGTGTGGCCTCTTTTTCTGCCGATCCCCCTAAAAAGTGACGACTTTCTTGGCTTTTTATACTTGCTTTTTCGCCGATTGCCTTTTAGTTGACCAAATCTTGCCTCAGCACACTTTCTTTTTATTTTGCTCCATTCGCGCATATTTTCGATCTTAATTGATTTAAATCTTGCAGCGTCCAATCTTCTTTCCTCCCAGGAATGTTCAAAATATATTTCGCTCCGGCTTCTTTCCTTTTTACTTGTGCTTGTGGACGCCTCGATTATGTTTCCCATGTTGATCGATCTTGCTCCTTATAATCTATACATTTTTTCCTTGCATGAGAAACAAACTTGCAGATTTTTTTATTTTCCTTTTTCCGCTTTATTTCTTTCCCATAGTTAAAAGATTCAGCCCCCACTCAAATATCGTGCGCATTCAATTCTCTATGAAAAATACTATGATGGAATCTTTGCACACATAACTTTAGCCATCAAAGAAAATGGGCTCGCCAATTTACTTTAACTTTATGGGTTTAATCCCAAAAAAATTAAAAAAGCTTAGAACCACTAATTTGAACACATCCGTCACTAGTCCAATAAATGCAAAAATGCGAATGCACCTAAATCTATATGCTATGCAATTAAATAATTATTTTTTTAGGGATAAAATTAACCCCCTAATTTTCTATGCACTAAATAAATAAACGGGCCGCCAAAATTTAGGTGTCAACAAAGGCCATGAAAAGGTGTCTATCATTCTTAAATAGCTTAATACTCCACATTCTAAAGAGCCCGTTGATCATATTCAACGTGAATTTTGCAAAAGTTGCCAGTAAAGAAGATGATTATGTAGGTCCCAAAGAGTAGCATCATGTAAAAGTTCATTTCCAGGATGGAATCTTGAATCTAACATCTTATTGATTCTTTTTTGGTGAAAGACCTAATTTTTGATTAAAACGTGCTAAGATAAGTTAATTTCCACAATGCACTTGGAGCACATCTTTCTTAATATTTACATGTTTTTTGCTCTGGACAGGGTCACTATTCTTGTCTTACTCGGCATCACCATCTCTCTCTTAACGCGGCAAAAGAAAAATGAAAAATGAAAGTGAATGTCCATAGTCGCAAACCTGCTCATAGCAATCACATAAGCGGTGCTGGTGATCACCATCGAGATTGCTTGCAAGCCATGTCTTGACAGATCAATTAACCCCGATTATGACCCTACAGATCATGATGGCATGCTCACTCTTGTACCCTGACCCTCGCAACACCAGTTACATGTGAATTTCAAATGACACTTGTCCCCGCCATGGCCACTGGCCTCAGGGCTCATTGTTAGAAAGTAGCTATGTCCAAGTCGCAATAGCACAATCAATGAAAAAAATGAAAAAGATGAAAAAGAAAATGAAGTACTGTCTCTTTTCATTGGATGACATCATGTCTAATATCTTCTTGTTGATAGCCTAGTTTGCAACTTGAAAATCATAGGGTGATGTTGGAAAAATTTATGTACTCCTAAAATACTTTGAAGCATGCAAATATTACTTGTGAGTTTTCTCATGACATTTTCAAAATCATCAATTCAAATGTTGCTTATTTTTCTTGCTTCATTCTTTATATTCGAACCATTTGGTATAAATAGCTGGACCGGATGAACCAGTAGAACCACATACTAGCCCATACTCCGGTTCAGCCTCTGGTTCCATTTTTAAAAAATTGGCTATAATCAGAACCGGAATAGTTGACTAAAAGCCATATGTTCTTTCTTGAAAGGTGGGTACATGAAAATCTTTAATTAAGAGCCCTCACCTTTGGTTCATATTTCTATTCATCAAATTTCTTTAATGGACGACCTCACTTTTAATTTATTAGAATACCATTCGAAGTAAAGTGCAAGTTTATATGTAGATTATAACAATGGGGAATCGGATATTGTTACTTAAAACATTGCTTCGTCCTTTTACTAAGCGAGTGGATCCACCAAAAATATACATTTCAAACATGTGTAAGGAGAGATAGAGTCCTGTGCAAACACGTGCTAACCAAACTTCTTCAATTTGAAGACAATAGTTAAAATGAAATTTACCATACTTGATATAAATGGCTATCTTTTTATACATTCCTAATTGTAGGAAATTTTCTCAAACCATGCCTTTAGTCAATGAGTTACAGATTATGGATCACCTACATGCAAAGAAAAATATGGGTGATGTTCGTGCTATCCTAACTCGTACTTCATTATGCTTAGCACACGAAATTGCACATGACTACATTATCTAACTAAATTCAACCCAACTTTTTGGGACTTTATTTACCTCTCAACCTCACGTAATAATTGATGATAGATAAAATGTTGAAAATTCTAGTTCAACTTTTAGCTTGATTGTTTTGTTTCATACGGTTGTCATCCTTTTTTAGATCAAGGCATCATCCTCTTTATTCTAAATAAAGATCACTAGGTACCCAGTAACAATTAATAACTTAAAAGAAAAGAAACTTCCTACTTCTCCATAAACAAGAGAATATAGTTGTTGAGCTTTAGGGAAAATCATCCGTATCATAGCAAATCATTGATAACCTCAGTTATCTCAATAAGTATCACCAACTCTATAAATGTTGTGTCCATCATGGAACAAGAGATGTGCATGATTGCAAATACGTCTCCTAATTATTATTTTTTTTAGTAATAAATTTTCTTAGCACACATTTAATATTGATGATTATCCAAGTGAGATTTCTAAGTTATCTCCAATATTGAAGGACATTTTGAGATAAAAATAAAGGGGACAATTTATTTTAATAAAAGACAACTCAAAATTTTGATCAATACTTATTAAAGAAATATAAGAAATAGTGCCAAGAGCAACCGAGATTGCTTCACAGTTACATACCTCACTCCCAAAGTGCATGAAGCAGGGATTCAACGGAGTGTGAATTAATATGGAGATTAGTGTGGAGAAAAATTAAAAAAAAAAATGCAAGAAATATGTAAATTGCATTGAAAAGGCATATTTCCAGGAAAACAAAATGGTCTATTAAAAAGTAAAGATAAACATAGATTGTAGATATGCATGATTGTGGAAAGAGAGAGCTTTACAATCCCAAAAACATCGGTATTTACAATCCAAATACTAAGAATAACCATTCCCTCCAATACGTACAAGAACCACCCACATAACTCCAATTTTTCCACCTCTTTGGAGATTCCAACTTCAAAGACGAATGCTACCACGTGCAAACTCAATCATGGGCTCTCCCTACTCCCTAGTTACTTCCCCCGACTTGCCTGTACATCTGCCCGATTTGTTGCTTGCACTTTCTCTGCTTTTCTCTTCCCCTCTCATAAATTTTGGATTAGCATCCATTATACTTAATTATATTTGGTAATGATTGTCACGCCCCGAACCCCGAGACACATGAACAACCCGCCATAGTCATGTAAATGCGACATTCCCAGGTAATGTCGCCGACCCCATTCAATTAATATGCGCATGCGGAACGTACTAAGAAACCCCTGACAAAACTTATGGGATAGGACAGTAGGAAAAATCAATTCAAAATCAAATCAACATACTTTCATATATCATCATTCCAGGGTTTACATACACCAACAGAATCAGGGACTATATGCACCAAAAAGGGTCAGAGATTATATGCATAAAAAAGGGATCAGTTTGCACAACAGGGATCGATCCATCAAAAAAAGAGGAACAGTCCTATGACTACTAGTCGGACTCATTCGTCGATCCCACATCTTCCACATCTGACTGCACTGGGTCCAGAGACGATGGGTTGTCCACCCTACCATCAGGGAGGTCAGCTACACCTTCACCCAAAATAGCATCCACCACAGCAAGTGGAATATCAAAACTATCGAGTGGACCAATCCTAAAGCCATTAGCCCCAAAACGAAACCATGCCTTAAACCTATGTGGTACCCTAACATCCTCGGTCTCTTGAATCCATACGGTGGTCCTGATTAGCTTGTAGACTCAATGGCTCCCAAGGTCAGGAAAACTGTACACCTGATCGACAATTTTGAAGATTTTATATTGAGTTTCCATTTATAGCTCACAAGAGTCCTGTCATGAGCATTATAACAAGGTTTCATAAAATTTTAGCCATACGGCTTGGTTCTTTATTTTTCCTGCACCTTTCATTTATTATTATGGTTAATATTTATTATTGATTGATTGTTTATTTTTTACTGCTCGAGCACTATGCATTATCATCTTCCCATATTAGAGGATTTAGGAAAACAAAAAATGAAAATACTACTTGCAAAAATTTTTATGAAAGGTATCAAAAGGGTATTAATCAATGTAGTATACTCAAGTCCCAAGACACGTGAATCTTTGGTTCCTAGGCTCTCACATCTTACCCAAGTTTCTAATTGGCTCCCAATAGGTTAGTAGGTTAGTAGTGATTCTTCAGCCTCATTTTGAATGAATGGTTAATTAGAAAGATTAAGTTATGATTAGTACGACTTGTAAGGGCACCTCCTAGGCATAGGCCCCATCTACTAAGAGGAACCAATCTTCATTTAGTAATCCATCAAATTTCCTCGGACATATCTAATATCACTTTCAGGAAGGTCACAATAATATGTACTTAAAGTACAACTTACTTCTGTACTAGTCAAATGTCCGCGTGTCACGCGAAAAGAACTCCAAAATTCAATACAATCAATGTAAAGCGAAATGTGTAGTATAACGTTATTAATACAAATTTCATAAAATAAAATAAAAAAAAGTTGGAAGCAAATGAACAGAAATGATGAGATGATATATATCACCTGAGAACGTCGAGGATTGCTGCCACGTATTGCCATTAAATAGCGCCTCATGGTCCTCTCTTGTTGCTACGACCGTGCATTGGCTACAACACTAAAATTTATTGATGAGATCTATTCTGGCACGAAAAGCTTCTGTCAACACTTCTATGAAAATGTGAGATCAAAATATAATACAAGAACCTTAAATCCATTCCGCAAAATGAAGATAATCACCTCAACCGCGTGCCCTCGCGTCTCTAAAGCAACAATTTAGGCAATTTTTTTTGTCCACGACACTTAGGTCATCATCATTATTTAGGACAGTCCCAATGATGTAGTAGAGATACAATTCAAATGAAGGTGCGACAGAAAACAAAACTCAAAAGGAGATGAGAGGAAGCGAGCATGCTGTCGATCAAACCGATGCACTCTTCTACCACCTCTTGAGGAATTGTATAATCATATCTTTTAACATTGATAAAATTTCAAGGAGGAGATTTGCTAATAGGCTCATGTATATAACAAAAAGATTTTGTAGGATTTTCGATTGTGATTTTCTTGTGCCTTTTTTTTTTATGAGTACAGCCCATTAAAAAAGTTATCTAGTACACACTACTGATGTTTCCAGTCTATTTTAATCCAAGCTTTTTTCTCCTCTTGATTTAGATCTTGCCAAAAATTTAATATCATTCTAATAGAGCTATGGACTATTCTAAATATGGACTTATCAAATATCCATGCCTTTTGCTTATGCATGGATGGCCATGGACTCAAATTGGTTTGCACGCTTTTAGTTGTATTCGAATAGGTGACCTTCATATTTTAATTTAAAAATGCCCTTATGTCATGACCAACGGCGCCAACTTTAATAGTTCTATTGATGCAGATAAGAGAGAAAAGGTTAATGAATTGAGCATTAACATCTTCTTCTTCTTTTCATTTTCAAGGCTCTACTTCACAATTAAGACTAGGGTGAAAATCGATGCTAAAATGAATGAATAGAAGTGACAACCGCAAGTAATCCTCCTTTGTCCCTCATCAAATATGAAGTTTAAAATTTATAAGTAGTGACTATCGGGCTCAGCCCAAAAGCTAATAGGCCTATGAGCTATCTCTAATTGTGAGCCCAAATTAAGATTCAAGTACAGATAACTCATAGAAACAAAAAGTCCTCAACATAGAATTGGATGTACATTCGTTCCATGTCTTGCTATGTTTGACACTGGGGGTGACGAATACTATGGGAGAAAATTTCAAAATTTCACTCGTTCTCATATTTATAAAGTTTTCTAACATTTTCCATCCAAACTTTCTTTTTCTTCATTTCCTTCTTTTCCCAAACATTGAAGAAGTACACTATTCAATCACCTTTTGGAAATGGTTGAATAGTATGCTTGAATTATCCGCTATTTAATTATTGGTGTCCACAAACTCAACCTCGAGAATGTTGAATTAGATTTTTGCACAAGCTAGCAGTGAGGCTATAATCAAATCTAGGGGAACATCTTTGGTTTTTTTTCTTTTTTACATTTATTCCATAATCACACAATTGATGTTTCACTCACGAAATTTGAGTAGGATAACTATCCACAACAACAAATTTGACTTCTTCGTCTAAATAGCAACTGAAATTATTTGGGATTTGTGTATTAGAAATCCCAAATTTGTCGTGAAAGCGTAATTGAGTCTTGAAAATTTCAAAAAATACAATTAATTTTTAAAATTCGTTAAATCGGTACAATCAAATGTGGAACCATTATTTTTCACCGTCAAATTGCTTTTTCTGTGAAAAAGAAGGAGGAGGAAGGTATATAAAAATCAAATGAATAAAATAACAAGTGAAAAATAAAAAGAAAAGGTGCTTAAATTGCTCTAATCCATCCTTATGCCTCAGCCCACCAGACCAAGATCATTCGAGTTCGAATGTTGATTCAATTTCACGAGGAATTCGTCCGGCGAGCTTCTGAAAAAATCTGTTGCCGTTCAGATCATCTTTCTTGGCTCTTCCATTCCAGTGACCGATCGCTCCCGAAATCCAGTCGAAGCTACACCCCCCGCGCTCCAGGTCTATCACCATCACTACCGGTCTACCAATCCTTTTCGCCGGAGAGGAAGTCCAGCGAAAAAGAGATTTCTGCTCCCTCTCGGACTTTTCTTCATTGAAGCATCGAGACTCCAAGAACGAGAATTCTCTTCTGGATACTCTCGATTGAACCTACGACGTCGACTCCAGTCCAATCTTCGGCCGCCGCAAACATTCGAATCTCTGTCGACCAAGGCGCCTCCACCTCTGTTTGCTTCGAGCTCAGCCAGGTCGGAGAGATGAAACGGAGTATTGACAGAAAGATGCCGAAGTCGCGGCCCATCGAAGCCGCTCCTCCTGAGCTTCACTGATCGCATCTCCCTGTTCTGCTCTGTTTGTTGTCGGAGATCTCGAAGTGCCTTGCCCTCACGTAATCCTCCTTTGTCAGGTCCGATCATCATTGGTGACGCGCCCAGGACTCTGTCTTGTAAGTTCAGCAGCCGATCGCGACTGCAATCGCACATCATCAAGGTAAAATTGTTACTGTTTGTGTGAAATCGCCCACGATTTAGGTTATATTAAGGATTTAATCTTGCTCCGATGTTGTTCTGATGATCTAAAAGTGAATCGTCGATTCATATTAGCGTACAAACTCCTTGATCGAAATGCGTATCACGTGTTTGATGAAATGTTCAAACCAGATCCGGATGTGTTTCTATTAAATCATTGAGCCAAAAGTCGTAATGTATCAACTCAACTCATTCTTGAGTTATTGAGACCTCATTTTGACCGCTTTATTTGGAATACGATGCTCATTCAATTATTGAATTGGTGTTATGATTCTCATGTTGGAAATTGCGTCTTGATTTCTCTGGTCTGAGTTGAGTCTTCTATACGAATGGAGTTCAGTGTTAGAATCGTTGCTTATATGATCAGATTTTTCTATTATATCTCATTTTGTATAATCCATCTTCGGTATTACTCTGACGTGTCATCACTGTGCATGTGGTGTGGCCGGCGAACGGTGGCGACCTCGATCTGTAGACCGGTGATCGAGCAAGAGATTGTCTCTCGAAATAGAAGCTCGGAGAAGTTCATTGACTGTGCTTGACAGGGCCACAATCAGAAGTATGGACTCTCTATCCTTCTCTCTGCATTTGGTTATCTTCATTCCGTGTGCTTCTTCTTTGCTGTCCGTCATTCACATCTTTGGTTATTGCTCTGTGTTTGGGGCCCTGCAAGCACGAAGTCAAGGGTGTACGGCAGCAACCGGTGAAACTCCTGCTCTTTCCGCATCCGCATTGTTCTCACCTTGAAAGGTCTGAGTATGGGTATATCCATGTAAACTTGGTAAGGAAAGATCAATTCAGTACGACTGTACAAGCGAATTCTTCTTCGCCTATTCTTTCTGGTTTTAGTTTTCCCTTGCTACCCTGAGTTGGTTTTATGGTGTGATCGCATTTGGAAAGCTTGAGGTCCTGAATATTTTAATTCCCGAAAAGAAAAAAGAAAAATTGTAGTAGCTGCAGTCCTTTGGGGAATTATTGATTGCTTTAGGGGAATTGATGTCTAGCGATTTGTGAAACCTTTGCTTAACATTTGCTTTTCTTCAGTCCTTCTACCAAAACCCCTCTGGCATGTGACGAAGCTATATCAATATGATCTCTTACCTTAGCATTTTTATGGATACAGAACTCATTCGATTAATCGAAGCTAGGGATTAAACCGAAGTTTTAATTTGATAATAATTTATAATCGAGGTGTGCGTTTTGTGTTCTGTTTTGCAACCTGGACGTTTATTCATGTAGCTGATACTTGCGTATGCTTCGTAAAATGAGTGGGCAATGAATGAGCGTTAATAATACATGTCAATTTTGAAAGAAATAAAACCATTGTCACGTTTGATCATGCTGGAATGAGACTTGGATTTGCTGACTTATCTAATTGAAGCTTAATTTCGATTCATCCTGATGTCATATTTATCATATGAACGAGTATGATGACCTAGTAGACTGTCATGGTAATTTGATGATAATTTTTCAACAGATAACCATGTTGTTTTTCCTTGAACATGCTGTATATGGGCTGTCATCACTATTCCGTTGCGGTCATTCCTTTTTCGGTGTAGACTGAATTCCTTTGAAGCCCCATCTAAGTGCTGTTCTAATTAGCCGTGATGCGGTGTTTGTATGTTGATGATTTCTTAATCATTGGGCATGTTTGTTACCAATTGCTTTCATTGAGGTAATGCTGAAATTCATGGAGTATCTTAGTGAAGATTTGATTCACAGGAGGGACCGAGAATAAGAGAAGGAAACGAATTAAAAATCTTGAAAATAAGAAATGAAAAATTTGTTAGATTTTGGTATTAGAATTAAATTAGAATTAGTTTAGTTTCATTTAGTAAGTGTACGCTCGGTTTAATGTTTTAGTGGACACCTTTGATTTAGTTTAGTCTTAGAAGGTTGACCATTTAGAAAATAAATTGAACTCAATTTGAAGCATACTATTCAACCGCTTCCGAAAGTTGCCAGTGAAGGAGATGATTACTTGGCTTCTAAATAATAGCATCGATTAAAAATTGATTTCTAGTATGAACACCTTGACTCTAACATGAGTATCGATTCTTTTTTGGCTGAGGACCTAAGTGTTGATTAAAATGTCTTTTAGCAACAAGACCAATTATTTGAAAACGTCTATTAGCAAAAGACCAATTTCAGACCATATTTCTTCGATCACTGAAGGTCGGCCATAGCGTTAATTGGTTTGGAAGTTTGCTTTGCTATCCAATTTTCCCTCCTACGAGTTCCCATTGCAAAGATATCGTGATTCTTTAACTTTTCGTAACTCTCTTTCTTGATGAAACATTTCTCCAAGCTAACAAGTATTGCTATTGCAATACTTTCAAAGTGTTTCGAAAAAGGAATGAAGATTTTCTCCACATTCAATCCCTTATAGATTATGTCATGGATATATTGAACTTTTCGGAAACATGAACATGAACTTTCCTATTTCTGTTCACACAAAAACACTTTCAAAAAGTATTTGATAATTCCTTATGTACATTAATTCAGCGATTGCATGTCATGTGGGTTAATCGACTTTAAAAATTCTGGTATTTCAATAAAAAGAAATTTGATAAAGAAAAGTTAGAATTTTCACTTTCTTTTATTTAGGACAAGAAAGATTCCTCAGAGGCTGTAAAATATTATATTAACGTCATAAAAATAGCAAGTATGTATATATCCTGGAGGGACACAAATGTTCTCGCCTTTCAAATGTCCTAAAACAAGCACGTCCTGTTAATTAAGGGGCACAATGGCCACCGTCGTTTTTTACTTCCAAATGAGCTTGCATGGCAACAACGAACGACACTTTATGATAAGAAAGCGCCGCTGGCAATGTGGCTTGAGACAGGGTCTCTAGTCTTGTCTTGCTCGGGCTCACCACCTCTCTCAGCACTCAGCAAAAGAAAAACTGAAGAAAAATAATGGCCACAATCACAATCTCACTTATAGCTATCACATGAGTGGTGTTAGTGATCCCCATCGACATCGAATGCAAGCCTTGCCTAGACAAGGGTGGGGAAGCCATTGACCAATCTTTCAACCCTGATTACAACCCCAGCGTCCAATCTCTCACTTATCTCTCGCCCCTCTGATCGCCCACCCTAACCGTAACCTTGTAGATTCAAATATGAAGTACATCGCTGGTTGCTTCTCAGTATCGTATAAAATCGTCAAGTCAATGCTTTTTGTTGTAGGTTTCCGATTCATAATCTTTTTCCCTCCAATCGTTCCTCTTTTTCACTTTGGCCATGAGGTTGGTGAATCCTTCCTTGTAGCACTAATGTATTATTATATGTAGAATTTTAATCTTAGTTTGACAATGACAAAGCTAGCTTTGACACCATAAATGGGTTATGAGGGATAAGGATACCATACGTACTATAACTTTCATACGACGCTCATTTTAATGTCATAACTTTTTTCCAAACACTAAAGTGTTCATAACTTATTTAAAAAAAAAACGTCCACTCGAGGTCATATCTTTTAATCGATTACTTTAGTGTCAAAATTTAAGTACCAAAAATTTGACATCACATAGCACTTGTGGTGAAAGTTTTTAAAAAGTCATAACACTCAAATGGTCAATTAAAAAGTTATATGGCACTCAAATAATCAAAAAAAAAAAAAAAAAAAGAGGTTATGGCGATCAAGTGAGGGCTGTTTATAAGTTATGACACTTAAGCGATCGAACAAAAAAAAAGATTATGGTTAGTAAATGCTATACGAAAGTTATGATACTTGTAGTGTCCTTTTCTTGAGTTATGATAAGGATTAATGATAGTTCTAGACAAGTATGCCTTTAGTATCAAGACATCAATAACCTATATCAGTAGAATCTTTGGCTTCATAAAGTTTATGATTGACATAAAAAGGACAATAATGCAAGTCATTCTGGCTAAAAATAATCGCCGATAAATATAAAAGCACACTAATTATGATAATGTCAAATCCTCTAGAGTCATGTTTTTGGGACCCACATCACCAAGCTTTGCCAACCATCACCGCCAATTGTCCATATTCATGAGCACTATCTGATCGATAGAAAAAGGACAATGATGCAAATTATTGTAGACAAATGTAATGGCCGACAATAAGAGAAGCGCACTAAGTACGATACGATCATGTCAGATCCTCTTGAATCAATTTTTCTAGGATGAGCATCACGGAGCTTCGCCAACCATCTTTGCCAACTCGTTTAACTTAAAAAAAGATGAAATGCTTATCTTCTTCGTGAGCAAGAGATTATAGTAAGCATCATTGAACTCTAGGTAATATCATCCAAATAATAGCAAATTGTCTATAAACTCAAGTTATCTCAATAAGTAGTACCTCGCTGCACTTATGTCGTTTAATCTTCTAGTGAGAAATCAATTTCTTATCACATGTACAAACTCTGGGACAAATTTAATGGTATTTATCCAAGTAGGATTTGTAAAGTTGACATTTGCAAGATAATTAAAAGAGACCATCAAAAGACAAATTAAAATTTTGATCAAAATCTATTAAAATTATCTAATCATGTGCCAAAATAAAAAATAAAAACAAATTGCGTGAAGAGCAATGGATCGCTCCGAGGTTCCTTACCTCGCTCGCAAAGTACACGAAGTGGAGATTTAACAAAGTGCAAATTTTTGTGAAGCTAAGTGCGAAGAAAAATGAAAAAAATTGGACAAGATGCACCCACCCAACTCTAGTATTCATTCCACCTATTTTAAAATAATAATAATAATAATAATAATAATAATAATAATAATAATAATAATAATAATAATTTTAAAAATAAAAATTGCAGAAGTTATTTACACCAACAATTGCCGTACCATGTAGGACAATCAGTATTAATTAGACCATCATGTTAGCTATTTTTGGCCGAAATGACTAATTTTGCACATAGTCAAAAGATTTCGGACAAACTGATTAATTTAAAATATTTATAACTAAACTAACAAAAATATTATAAGTTTAGGATTTTTGTTGGTAATTTTACTATTATGAATTCAAGGCCAAATTTAAACCTTACGCTCTGAGAATTGCCTAACTCTTCCCTTTCAAAATGATTGAGAGTTGAATATGACATTCCATCTAACTGACAAAAATATTATAAGTTTAGGATTTTTGTTGGTAATTTTACTATTATGAATTCAAGGCCAAATGTAAACCTCACCCTCTGAGAATTGCCTAACTCTTCCCTTTCACAATGATTGAGAGTTGAATATAACATTGATCTTTTCCATCAACTTATTAAAAGACGTGTCACAGATTAGCCTGTGACACACGCCTCAAGTGTTAGAGGTCATCCAAGCTTCTTCCAAGATATTTCCGCATAATTTCAAACACGGCACTGCTTTAGCAAAAATTCTCAATCAATCCATTATTTTCAAAGCATAATTATTCAACATCTTGATTCTAAAGGATAGCAACATGAGAAAGTTAATTTCTAGTACGAACAACTTGACTTTAACATGAGAATTGATTTTTTTTGGCCAAAGACTTAAGTGTTGATTAACACGTCTTTTAGCAAAAGACCAAATATCCTTGAAGTCTTTGGGGCAGGGTTTTCCTGCCAATCTAGAGAAGGGATTGATTTATCCTTTGGGGCAAAAGAAAAAAATGGTTTCCACTACGAGCAACTTGCAAAAGTTGCCAAGTAAAGGAGATGATCATTTCCACTATCAACACCTTGACTCTGACATAAAGTATCGATTATTTCATATAGTGGGGCAGGGAGAGCCCATTTTCAATTTGATTTGCGTGGCCAGCCGATCCAATTACAAAGACAACTAACAATGTATCTTTGGATTCTACGGTGGGTGGTATTCCTACCAATTCATTTTTAGTTTATTACACACGGTTTAATTATTATAAACAGAGCTTGTCAAAAATGTTGTATGATAAACATAACATCAATTGGAAATATTGATAGAATGATATGATTATCATGTTAGCAATGAATTGATCATTGCAAAATTATACAATACAATATGTAAATAGGTGAAGTTTTAGGACTTCATGTATTTCCTATCACTTTATTGTTGATGAAGAGAATTCCCATCACTTTATAACCGGTGAGAATAAATTTTGAAGTAAGAAATACAGTTAGCTTCTAAATGAGTTTTTGAAGGGGTTTCAATATTATATCTTTAAATTTTTCACAATAAATAATCTAATTAACACTTATTTTACAAATTAAAAATATTACAAATTATATAAATCTCTGCTTCGCTCGTCCGGACATAAGCACACCCACCAATCACGAGAGATCCATATAGAGCAACCAATCGTCTTATCATCCTGAGTACTCTAGAGCATTTTTAAAACTATTGCTCGCCTTTCATGATTTGAAGATATAATTGGGTCTATACTAGATCAAAGAGAGAGAGAGAGAGAGAGAGAGAGAGAGAGTGAGAGAGTGAGTTAAGAGGAGCTCATAAATTAGATGACATCAATCTTGTATTTGATGATGCAATTTTGATTCGAAGTGGAAGTAAACCCAAATTTCAAATCTAAATGAGATCTCTTAAATAATGAAAGTAGTTTTAGCGATCAGATGATGATTAGATGTCTTTGATAATGATCCAATGACATCTAGTCCAATCACTTCACCATGCTTTTTCTCTCACTTGTTTTCTATTGGATGATATTATATGTAGAATGAGACACTAGTCATCGATATATGTGCAATATCTTGGTTTGGATTTAGGTTCAACCCAACCAAGTAAGATTTGATTAGAACAAATGTTGGTATCTTTTTCTTCTTCTTTGTTTAAAGTGAAATTTCAATGACTTATCTGAAAACTCAATTTTTGGTCTTTCTATTGGTAGCATAATTTGTGACTTAAAATTAATATGTAAATTTGAAAAATTAGCAGTCTCTGCTCACTTTCATTTAGACAATTCAGCCTATTACAATTGATAATATATATATGATTTTTACTCATTACAGAACACCAACATGTGAATTCACACATTGAATTTTCAAAATTATAATTATATTGTTTATTTTTCTTACTTCATTCTTTATATTCAAACGATTGTTATAAAGGTCCAATCGGTTGAACCAGTGGAATTGCACTCTAGCCCTCACTCCTATATAACCTCCTGTACCATATTCAAAAAATTGCCTATAATCAGAAGCCGGAATGGTGAACTAAAAGTCATTAGTTTTTCTTGAAAGATGGGTACATGGAAATTTTTAATTAAGGTCGTCATCTTTGATTCATATACCTATCCATTTTTTTATGGATGACCACTCGCTTAATTTATTAAAATTTCACATGGTTTATTCAAAGAGAAAGTGCAAGTGTATATATAGATTATGCAAATGGAAAATTGGATATCGTTGCTCTATATCCGCTTCCTCCGTTGCCCATGCGAGAGGATCCACAAAAAAATTAACGGTTCAAACATAGGGAGCAGGGAGGGAGGCAGGGAGAGAGAGAGAAACCTATACAAACACATGCTAAAAAAAAGTTCCTCAATCAATAATAAAAGAGTAAAAGAAAAAAATTGTCATATTTTATGCAATGGGTTATAATTTTCCCACCCTTAATTGAAGGAAACTTTCTCAGACCATATCTTTGGTCGGTGGATTACAAATTATGAGCATAACACGCATGCACAAATAAATGTGGATGATGTCCATGTTATCCTAACTTGATGCTTGTATATATTACTATGTTATCTACAAGGCCTAACTCATCAAGACTTCACCTATTGCCCAATCTCATGTCGTAACTGATGTTAAAACAAATGCTGGAATTATACCCCAAGTTTTGGCTTGATTATCCTGTTCACATATTTTGTCATCCATTTCTAAATCAAGGCATCACCCTCGATTTTCTAATTTAGATAAATACATATCCGATAACAGTTAAAAACTTGTTTAACTAAAAGAATAAAATGCTTATCTTCTCCATGAACAAGAGGTTTCAGCAAGTATAGTTAATCTCTAGGTAATATTATCTGGATCATAGTGAATTGTCTATAACCTCAAGTTATCTTGATAAGCAGTACTACAAGGGATGAGCATGGACATAGACACAACTCCTAATTTTTTTAGTGAGAAATCAATTTTCTTTATCACATATACGAAATAAGGGACAAATTTAATGACATTTATCTAGGTAGGATTTGTAAAGTTGACATGTGAGAGAAATTTAAAAGGGACAATCCGTTTTAACAAAAGAAAAATTAAAATTTTGATCAAAATCTATTAAATCCACATAGCCATGTGCCAAAAACCTAAATAAAAAGAAATTGCGTGAAGAGCAACGGGTCGCTCCGAGGTTCCTTACCTCGCTCACAAAGTGCACGAAGTGGAGATTCGACAGAGTGCGAATTTATGTGAAGCTAAGTGTGAAGAAAAATAAGAGATTGGACAACAAGCACCCACACAACTCCATTATTCATTCCACCTATTGAAAAAATAAACAAATTTAAGAAAAATAAATTTTTTTTCACACTAGCACTTACAGTGTCACATAGGATGACAAGCACTAACCGAACTATCACATCAACGATTTCGGACCAAAATTTCCTAAAATGACTAAATTTGTAAATGTTCAAAAGATTTAGGACAAAATTATCAAATTGAAAGGTTTATAATTGAATTTGATAATTGAATTGACATGAGTATTACAGGTTTAGAATTTTTGTTCATAATTATCCTATTATGAATGACTTCATGCTAACATGAATCATGGCCAAATGTTCCTACAAATTGCTTAGCTCTTCCTTTTCACAGTAACTAAGAGTCAAATCCGACATTGATATTTTTCATCAACTTTTAAAAGGCGCATGTGTCACGGACCAGCCTGTGACACACGCATCAAGCATCCAAGGTCGACCAAGTTTCTTCCAAGATATTTCCATAGAATTTCAAACACGGCACCATTTTAGCAAAAATTCTCAATCAATCCATCATTTTCAAAGCATAACTATTCAACATCTTGACTCTAAAGGATAGCATCATGCAAAAGTTAATTTCCAGTATGAACAACTTGACTTTAACATGAGAAGCGATTTTTTTTACCAAAGACTTAAGTGTAGCATAACTATTCAACATCTTGACTCTAAAGGATAAAATCATATAAAAGTTAATTTCCAGTGTGAACAACTTGACTTTTAACATGAGAATCGATTCTTTTTTGACCAAAGACTTAAGTGCAGCATAACTATTCGACATCTTGACTTTAAAGGATAGCATCATGCATAATTTCCAATATGGACAACTTGACTTTAACATGAGAATCAATTCTTTTTTGACCAAAGACTTAAGTGTTGATTAACACATATTTTAGCAAAAGACCAATTATCCTTGAAGTCTTTGGGGAGGCTATACTTGCCAATCTTGAGGAAGGGATTGATTTATCCTTTGGGGCAAGAGAAAAAGTGGTTTCCACTATGAACACCTTGTAAAAGTTGCCAAGCAAAGGAGATGATAATTTCTACCATCCACACCTTGACTCTGACAAGAAGTATCGATTATTCATTTAGCGGGGCAAGGAAAGCGCATTTTCACTTTGATTTGCGTGGCCACCCGATCCAATTACCAAGACAATAACAAAGTTTCTTTGGATTCTACAGTGGGGGTATTCTTGCCAATTCATTTTTTTGTTTATTACATATGGTTTAATTATTATCTATGGAGCTTGTCAAAATTTTATATGATAAACATAACATTAATTGGAAAAATTGATAGTATGATATGATTATCATATTAGTGATGAATGGATCTTTGCAAAATATTCGATACAATATGTAAATAGGTGAAATTTTTACAACTTCACAGATTTCCTATCACTTTATTGCTTAAGAAGAGAATTCTATCACTTTATAATCTGTGAGGATAAATTTTGAAGTCAGAAATACTGTAAGCTTTTGAATGATTTTTTAAAAGGGTTTCAGTATTATATCTTCAATATCCTTACAATAAATAATCTGATTAGTACGTATTTTACAAATTCTAAAAGTATTATCAAAATTATAGGAATCAATAAAAAGTCAACGTAAAAATTTGCCTATGATTTCGAAAAAGTTATGAAACAAAAACATGTGTCTTAACATTGCTTCCCCCAAAAAAAAAATGAGATACATAAATATTAAATTAGCATATCTGTTGATATTCCTTTTTGGATTTTCACTATCATTGTTGTTTTTTTTTCCCCTTCTTGGTTCTTTTTTCCCCTCTAAGTATTATGTGTGAAGCCATGTGATATGCATGGCGTTTCCTGATTATAGATTTACAATGTCTCTAACTACAATTCTATGTCACATTTTCCTAGTTATGGATCGACTAAATTTTTGGTTTTGTCTTGAAGTAGGATTATATAAAGATAAACGATTGTCTTTTCTTAACTTTGATGTTCATGTGTGGTAGGCCGACAAATTTTTCGAGGTGGATTGGCCTTTGCTGTCTTGTAATCTCCAAATTGCTATATCCCTAGAGTTCAGGAAAAATAAAATGACTGCATTGGACGACCTTACGTTTGCGCTGAAATTCAAATGTTGAATGGCAATTGAGGGGATCATGACTTGCAATTACCCTTGCAATCAAGCTTATGTGGAAAATGTTTACTAGCCCATTCGAATTACATGAAATTCTATTTGCCTTTTGTCTCTCCATGTGAGTAAGATGATATCTCGACAGTATTTTTAATCTGGAGGTTTCATAGCAGAGGTTAAAGTAGAAGGACTCAAAGTTTATAGGAGAAACTAGCCGTGTTGTTTAAAATCTTTAACTTCCACCAAATCTAAAAAAGTTGACTATGGCTATTCAGAGAGGAAACTACTATAGTGCTATAGTGAGCTATAGTACTGCTGCGGTTATGAATAGTATTGCTATAGTGCCGTGAATGGTACTGATATGGTGCCATGAATTTGTGTAATAATGATCACTAACTCTAAATAAAGGTAAAATCTAATTAAAAGAATTGAGGATATAACTAATAAACTGATAAACTGAAATTGATAAATTGTGTAAGTGTTTATTGATTGTGGTTACTCCACAACTGGTCAAGCTTCGCTTTATATAATCTTGCACAAATCCTTGCTTATTTTCAACTACACATCCTTATCCATAAGCAATTATGATCCCTTGAATATCCTCAGCTCAACCATTGGCCAAAAATTCTTATACAATCTTGACTTTATATCTTTTCGTAACATAATCGGTCATTTACCATCATATGTCGATAACCGTCTTTGTCCATCATCACCTAGCAACACTTCCATCGGTAACATAATGTTGGTCTTACATCAGTGGTTTATTGACTAGACCTATCAATTACTCTTTCAACGACTTAGTACCTCAATTTATAAGAACTTGAATTATTTTTCAGTGTCAACACTCCTACTAATTAACACACCTCTTTCTAAAAATTTATGGGCTAATAAAATATTATCAATTGCCCCTATCCTCTTCACTTCAAATATTCAATGTGAGATTTTGTTAATTTATTACCTTGCATGTGCACTAGATATTCGCCTATCATGTGTGAGTCTCTAATAATTGTCAATTGATACTTGAGCTCCCCTTTTGAAAATTATTGCGTACTTTTATGTATCCCAAATGTCAAATGTGGCATTTCTTTTCATATGAGCACTTGATAAAAGAACACTCCAGCAGTTTTGTAGAAAAATTTAAAAAAAAGTTAAAATTTATTATAATTTTATCAATTCAATCTTTAATTTGTTTTATCAATTTAATCTTAAATTTTTAGTGATGATAGTAATTTAGTTTATTCGATCAAATAGGATCAGCCTGCGTTGATGTGAATTCCGGACCGTTGGTGCCATCCTACTGACGTCGATGTGATAATTTTTTAGAATTTTTTTTTTTTCCTTCTCTTTTTTCTCTTTTTTCTCTTCTTTCCCTTTGAGTTCTTTTCTCGCAGTGGCCGGCGAGCCTCTGACCGGCGAGGCTCTAACGAGGCTCGCTGGCCCTTGGACGAGGGCCGCGAAGCCCTCGCTCGGCCTCACCCACCCTCGCCGGTGGCCTCGCCACGGCTGGCGAGGCTCGCCGGCCTCTCGAAGGAGCAGGAAGTCCCCTTTCCTCTCTCTTCCATAATCTCTCGCTCCTCAATCTGTCTTCTTCCTCCTCTTCTCGGTTAGCACCAGGAGCTCTCTCGATCTCCTCCATTGCATTCCATCCCCTCGAATCTATCTCTCCCTTCCTCTCTCTTCCATAATCTCTCGCTTCTCGCCTCGATTTCCCAAACCGTTCTCCAAGGACTCGCAGGTGGGTGGGTGGGTGCGTGTGTAGTTTTTTCCGTTTCGCCGAAATCGCGTTGCTTTCTTGGAACGGTTCCGCCTGTGATCCGAATTCTGCTCGCGTCCCTGCTTCAAGGCTCGATTCTCGTCCTGGGGTCGAATTTCCTCGTTCTGCTCTCGCTTTCTTCGGTCGCGGGAATGTTCTGCTCTCACTTTCTTCGCAATCCGCAGGCGAGGCCGCCGGCGAGGTTGGGTGAGACCAGGCGACCGCCGGCGACGGCGAAGGCTTCGCGGCCCTCGCCCAGTCGCCGGCGAGCCTCGCCGGCCACGGCGGGGAAAAGAATCCAAAGGAGGGAGAAGAAAAAAAAAAAGGGAAAAGGAAAAAATAAAAATAAAAATAAAAAATTCAAAAAATATTATAAAAAATTGTAATGTCAGTATTTCATGTGAGTTTCGATCGATCAAATTTAGTCGAAAAAATTGAATTAACATAATTACAGAATGTTTAAAATTAAATTAATATAAAATAAATTTATGATTAAATTATGTCAAGTTTAAGATTATTATGATATTTCTCACAATATGTTATAGTCTTGAATTAAGGTAAGCAATCACACCAATTATTAAGTGAATTGTTGGGCAGACTAGTGTGATAAAATGTAGAGAATATTTTCAAATGATTTGAAGTGAGACTATTCTTAAATTGAGAATTCAAAGGGGACTTTTTATCCGAAAGAAGAGCATGGAATAACAAAATTTGTTTCAAAATAGTCCCAAGCTTCCGCTCTGGGCATTTACGTCCAAGAATTTTTTTTCTTCCTTTTCTTTTTCTTTTCTATTCCCCATCTTCTTCTTCATCTATAATGACAGCTTGGGGTTGGACTGAGCGTTTGTGACAGGAATGTATCAATGAGCGCTAAGGAGTGGCGTCTTGTGAAGGTCATGAAATGTGAGCAGGTTCTTGAGGACGTGAATGGCGGTGGAGAGACAGAAGCAGAGGAGGTGGAGGAGATCGGAGAAAACCATTGAACTGGGTATGGATGTGCTTCGATATGCGTGTTTCAGTTTTCAATCAAAACTCATTTTTGGCATTTGAAGCGTTCGCGATCGACGCGTAGATGAAGGAACAAAACCATGAGAAATACACTCGTCATCGTTCTCTCTTTCTTTTCCTTTTCTTTTTTTAAATTTTCTGAACACAGCAGACGCACATGTCGCTGTTGATCGTACAAGAAAAGCACAATCATGGAGGAAGAGAAACTGTGGAGGATCACGTGATGTGTTCGGTCCTCATCATTCATCATTCTTAAATGTTCTTTTCACTTCGATATCTGTGGCCACGTGGGCCAATCACGAAAGTGACCCAAGAAAACATCCTTAAAATCTATAGGCTAATTAAGAGGAAGGGATTGTTTTGGAAGTTTTGGTCAAAAAGGTAAGGGTTAAAGAAGTAAATTTGCCTCATTATAGAAAAGGCAACCATCACAAGATTTCGTATATACCAAGCGTTTCTAGTTCAACCTTCGGGGCAAGAGAAGAATTCGAGCTTACTTTAGGAGGCGAGGGCTTGTGCTTGAAGTGGAGAAATCACGCCGGTAAGAAAATCACCGAGACGCTCCATTTTGTTTTGAGATATTTACTTTGATGACTATAGGTTGAGACATGAAGGTAATCTTCCAATTGTATTTTCTTTTGAGACTCGAACACGACTTGATTTGTTTCGAAAAAAAAAAAAAATATTCTGAAACACAAAACTCATTATAGTATATTTCATCTCTACATTACTTCTCTAGAAAAGTCCCACCTTCATTTTCTTGTTTATTAAAATTTGACAGGATGGAAAACATTTGAGTTTTACTTGTCGCGTGACACTCTACATCCCCTAAAGCATACAAATTCACAAATTGCTTTTTCATCTTTTGGGGGCAAGAGAAGAAGTAAAGCTTTTTTCGGCTTGTGCTTGAAGAGGAGAAACCGCATAGGTAAGAAACACCACGCTGATCTTGAGAAATCATTGATACACTCCTTCTCATTCTAAGATATTTGCTTTGATGACTACAGGTTAATATGTGAAGCTAAACCTCCGACCATATTGCATTTCAAGACTTGGACATGACTTGATTTGTTTCAAGGTAACTTATTCAGAAACACAAAACTCATTATAGTAAATTTCATCTCTACATTGCTCCTCCATAAAAGCCCCACCTTCATTCTCTAGTTTATTATAATTGATGGTATGAAAAATATTTGAGTTTTACTTGTTGTGCAGTACAAATTCACATATTACTTTTTCATCCTTTGGGGCAAGAGAAGAAGTAAAGCTTTGTTTGGCTTGTGCTTGAAGAGGAGAAACCGCATTGGTAAGAAACACTATGCAAATCCTAAGAAATCACTGAGATGCTCCTTCTTATTCTGAGTTATTTACTTTGATAACTACAGGTTGAAACGTGAAGTTAATCCTCCGATCGTATTGCCTTTCGAGATTCGGACAGGACTTGATCTATTTCAAGGTAACTTATTCTAAAACACAAATCCCATTATAGTAAATTTTATCTCTATATTGCTTCTCTAGAAAAGCCCCACCTTCATTCTCTAGTTTATTATAATTGATTAGATGAAAAACTTTTGAGTTTTTACTCATTGCAGAACACTTTACATCCTTTAAAGCATATAAATTCACATTACTTTTTAAAAATAATCGTCACACACATATTGCTTCTTTTTCTTAATACATTCATTCTATTCAGAACCAATCGGTATGAATTGTTAGTTTGTTTGACATGGTGGAATCGCATACCAATCCTCACTCTAGAGCAGTCCTCGAAACATTTACCTTTGACCTCTGGAATAACAGACTTTGAAAGGTGGATAGAGGAGAATCTTTACTTAAGGGACCTCAACTTTGGTTCTCGTATCTATGCACAAAAATTTCTTTACTGGATGAGCTCGCTCTTAATTTATTAAAGCTTCATCCGATGATGCCAAAGTAAAGTGCAAGGGTATATGAAAGTTATATCCACGGGAATTTGGACATCATTGCCCTAACCCTGCTTTGTCCTTTATACTATGTGAGAGGATCCACAAACGGATTACTGACTTGGAAGTGCGTAGAGAAAGAGAGATTCGTAACTATGAGCTGTCAGATTAGCTATATATTTTTATTCATAGACTAATTAATAAATAAATTCATTTTAGTCTGAGAATATATATATATGGCAATGAAGTAATTAATGATAAAATATTAGTCTTTTCCCACACATTTTTAAGTGAGAAAGGGGCATCGTATGGAGAGCTAATGTAATAAAAAAGTGTCCTTATTAAACGGGATGGGTTTGTGGATAACGTCTTAGCTCACAGGACCACACCACCCCCATAATTTCCTGTATGAATACATTGTCTCTAATGTACGTATTGATTCCCTTTTTGCCAAAGACCTAAGTGCTGAGTACAGCGTCATTTAGTGAAAGACCAAATATTAGACAACGTCTATAAGCGAAAGACCAATTTGAAAGCAAACTTCTTTCGACTGCCGAAGGTCGACCATAGCATTACTCGGTTCGAAAGTTTCCTCATGCCTAAGAGTTCCAATTGCAAAGAAATTGTGACTTTTTTCCTTGGGCACACGCTTCATAACTCCTTTCATTCTCCAACCTAATGAAAACTAGTATTGCAGAATACTTTTAAAGTGCCTAAAAAAATTAAGTTGATTTCCACATTCAATCCCCCATTTATTACGCTACATATCTGTTCATCTTTTAGGAACAATGATTTCCTCATCTCTTCCAACAAAACGCTTTCAAGAAGTATTTGATAAGTCCCAGTGTACATCAATGCGGTATTTTACATTTATTCATGTGGATTAGTTGACTTTAAAATTTAGGTACCCCGTGATTTTTATAACAAAAATATTAGATAAGGACAAATCAAAATAATCATTTTCTTTATCTAGGACGAGGTTTCCTAGATGAAAATTCTGAATGGATAAAATTTTGTATAATATTAAAGGGGACGAAATGATCCCCTTTTCATATGTTTTCTAAAAAAGCACTTACTCTTAATATAGAGATGGAGATGGCCCTGTTATCTTTTCTGTCCAAATAAACTTACGTGGCAACTAATGTGATAAACACCGCTTGCATGTAAGCAGGATCGGTCGTTTTTAATCGCTAAAAAATGAGAAAAAGAAAATTGTTCGAAAAGGTTTTTAAAATATTATACGATTGATGATTAAGTTTTAAATTTTTAAATTTTATCAATTTAGTTATAAACATTATAACGATTTTTCAATATAGTCCATTTAGTCAATTGTTACTGAAAATGATTTTTATAAATTTTATAAATTTTAATTTTATTTATTTATTTATTTCCTTTATTGAATTCCCACCCAGCAACTGGTGGAGAAAAGAAAAAAGAAAGAAAGGAAAAGGAAAGAAAAGTGGTAACTTGAAAATTTTAAGTAAAATTATAAAAATTATTCATATCAACGTTAATCTTGTTATGTAAAAACGGTCAACATTGATTGGGTTATCATGTTAGTGATTTTCGATTATAGAAATCACACAAGTGACGCTAGTTATCACCATCGTCGCTAGTTATCACCATCGAGACTACTTGCAAGTCTTGCCTCAATCAATCTCTCCGTCTCAATAACGACTCCTACGACAACAAAGGCAAGCTCGCGCTCGCTCCTCTTGAATCGCCCACCCTAACCCTCTCCTTGTATATTTAAATCGGCAGCGCATTGAGGGAAAATCTTCCACATCTTCTGAAACTGTTTGACTGATGCTCTCTCTCATAGGTATAACGTCCGATTTATAACGTTTTTTTCCCTTCAATCATTACTCTTGTTCGCTATATTTTGCTTTTGTGTTTGCATCTTTCTGCAAATCGAAAAGAAGAAAGAGAAGGAAACTGTGACATTTGGTTTTGCTTCAAGATTCTGTTACTCTTTTTCTTTTCGTTTCTCTTGATAAAAATCATTTTGTTTTAAGTTCAAAATCATCTTCTTTTTGCCTTCTACAATAATAAAAAATCGTCAAGTCAGCTTACCACGTGAGCACCATTTGCCACGTAGGTTAGTTGGAAAAGATGATAGTGGTGATGTTCATTCGTGAAAAAATACTTGCTTTCCTTTATGTAAATACATGCTTTTTTCTGGAGTTGGCCCCCCCAGATATGTGAGAACTTTAAATGGCATTCCAACCCACCGAGGCCATTGAAACCCAGCCCTCTATGTTAACAACTTGTTTTTTCCAAGTCGCATTAGCATGGTCAATTAAAAAAATGAAAAGGAAAAAGAAGTGTCGTCTCTTTCTGCAAGAATGAAGAAAGAAAGAGAACATTAAGATGGTCACTATTGACTAGTTGGAAACGACCGACTCCATCTAGATTGCGGTCGAAACATATATTTAGGGGATTGAGATATTTGGTGATACATGTCTCTCTGTCATTTTCTTATGATATTTCTCAAGCAATCAATTTTTTTTATAGGAAGACACATGTCCATAAGTTGCGATTTTTTGTTGCCGTTGTTTTGCTTCGTCTTCCTCTTATGGTCATTTGCAATTATTTATCTGAATAAGTTGGACAGAACTATATGATGAATTTTGTCCTCATCATTTTCCCCTAATATTATACATTTCTCAACTAATCAGTTTCTTAATTGCAAGTTATTCAATGATGAAAATGGAACATGAGTATCTGAGTTGCATGAGAGAGAGAGAGAGAGAGAGTTTGAACATTGTAAAAATTACCTCGGGCCGTCCTATTACTATTAAGATTAATAGAATAGTTACATTAAAAAATGAACAATCTAACCAAATTAGTATTTATGGACCAAACTTACAAACTTAAAAGTATTACAAAATTTAATCCATCATAGTTTAAAAAGAAGATGGGAGGAGCAATGTTGATAGTGAGAAACAAAAAGTACGGTTAATTAACCATTGATTGATTTTCTCTCATAGAAGAATATTTTAGTCAATTAATAATAAACATGAAAGGTCAAGAGAAAAAATGAGAGAGAAACAAGCGGATGAATTGGTGATTGACCTTTTTTTTTTCAATTATAAATTGATATTTTGATTATTGATAATATAATGTGTGTGTCAAGCTAAAGAAGATGTAGAAATAGCCCCACCTTTTTTTAATATAAAATAAAAATATAAAAAGTTTTATTCGATGCAATGTTCTCGTTTAATTTAGAATTTTCCACAATAACAGGAAGCCAGTTCAAAAAATTCTCTTTTTAATTTATAGGGGACATGGTATATGCCGTGCGCTTAGAATTAAATGTAATCCTTCACATTGAAAATATTAAGTGATCCCGAACCTCCACGTCAGCCACCTTTCCATCTCTCTCTGAAAGGCTTTCACCAACCCAAGCTCATCGTCTTCATCGAGCATCAGCCGTGGGGAAGAGAATAGACAAAACCCTGCTGAATCACCCATTCCCGCACCCTCCCCTCGTCGCCTTCCCACTCCTTCTCGTCCTCCTCCTCCACCGACTTCGAGTTCACCATCTCTCTTCCCCCCCCGGCTCCTCCTCCACCCTCTGCGTCACCTCTGGGCTCTTCTACAAGGGCCAGCTCCTCCCCCTCCACCCCCCCGCCTTTCCATGGTCCGCACCCTTCTCGCCTCTTCTTCCACCTCCCACTCCGCCACCACCTCCTCCCGCGACTCCTTCGGCAGCTCCACCACCTCCTCCGACCCGATCTCGCCAAAGGACGCCGACGACGGCCATGGACGAGCATCGGCGCTCGCGAGCCGGTCTTCCGGATCTGGAGAACAGCCCGTCGCCGGGCTCGGCTGCCGGTTGCTGGGGCCGAGAACGGGTGGCGAAGGTCTCCGACTTCTTCATCGTCGGTGGCTCTTGAGACCCGCAAATGGTCTCCCAACTGCATTGAAACATGAAAAAATCGTTGCACACCGTTAATGGCGTTTCGAAATTAGACGTGAAATAAGCAGATGGGAGAGAAATCTGAAAAATGAGCTCATCCGGACACGTGGCGAGATCATGGAGGACCCAATATTTGAAAAGTGCGCCCACTCAGAGAAGTGGTAAGGGTCAGGAGCACCGACGATTTTTCTATTCACATCCAGATGATGGATGGTAGAAACATCCAATGATCCAAACATGTACCACCAATCAAATATTATCTGTTCACTAAATTTTTAGAAAGGACTTCCTGTTTTCCCGAAAAATCCTGAAAATGAAAGAAATGTTCTAAGCTTTAAAATATTGAGAAAAGTTCTAAATAATTCAAACTATCAATACTCAAAAGAATCAATAATGATATACAAGTCATGTTTCTTCTCGTGCTTTGGATTTAAATTGGAACACACTTGAACTTTCTCTCCGTGGTTTTGCGATGAATACGGCAAAATTCGTTGGAGCCCCCGAAGAGTCGTCCCCCCGTTGTCAAGAAGCATAAAATAAAGAAAACAGGGACAACAAAAAGAAAATAAAATGAAAAGGAAAGAATTAGCCTTCCGTTGCACGTGGTTGACCAGGTACCGTGCTGCTTGTCCACGTACGATCATCTCCAAATTGTCCACGTAGACCAGTAACATGTTGCTCGCTTGGGCGCACCGAGTGCAGTAACTGTACCTTTTTTTTTTTTTTTGCATGCACTACTGTGCTCTCTCTCTCTCTCTCGTCTTTGGTATTGTTTCGCCGTTCCACATTTTTTATCACTTTGCTCTTCCTTTCTTTTCATGCATCGCCAGTGATTAGTTCTGTTCTGTTCAGTTTCCTTTGCACAGATTTGTTTGAGCAAATTAATCATAGGAGGCAACAACAATAGACATTAAAGAAGAAATATGGCAGAATTTGCTTCCACCGTTGCATCGAATCTTGTGTCGAAACTAGGTGAGTACCTATTTGCGCCCATTGGACGCCAATTTGAATATGTGTTGTGCTACAAGAGCTATGTCCAAGATCTCAAAAATGGAGTCGAGAAGTTGGAGAATGCGAGGACAAGGGTGCAGAGCTCCGTTGATGAAGCCGTCTATGACGGAAAACCTATTTACACTAATGTTAAGAAATGGTTGGATAGTGTGGAGATTAAGGCTGAGGAAGCACAAAATTTATTAAAACAAGGTGAAAGTGCAAAAAATGCTTGCTTCAATGGGTGGCTTCCCAACCCCATGGTGCGCCATCCAATTGGCAAGAAGGTGAGGAAGATGACTCACGTCATTCAGGAACTCCATGATGAAACCATAAATAATGACTTCCAAAAGGTCCATTATGAGAATCCTCCTAAAGGAATTGTCATTGCTACCACTTCTACTGCAAGATCTGTTGACAACAAAGAAGATGTCTTGGAGTCGAGGGCTTCAATCACAGAGGATGTAATGAACGCTATAACTGATGACAAGATCTGTGTGGTTGGGGTGTATGGGCCAGGTGGGGTTGGGAAGTCCAAGCTTTTGGAGGACATTGAAAGGCGAGTTAAGAAAGAGAAGCTATTTGATGTGGTTGTCAAGGCAAATGTATCTTGCAATCCAGATTTAAAAACAATCCAAAGAGATATCGCTTATGCACTAGGCCTAAAGTTTATTAATGTGAAAACTACTAGTGGGGGAGCCGATTGTTTGCATGAGAGGTTAGAGCGTGATCGTGAAAAAAAAATTCTCATAATTTTAGATAATTTGTGGAGGAAGCTAGAGTTGAAAGATGTTGGAATTCCTTGCTGTGTTGATAATAAAGTAACGGGTTGCAAGCTATTGCTATCATCTAGAAAAAGAGAAGTTTTACGCACTGACATGGTCTCTGATCGAGAATTCCGAGTCAATGAGCTAGATGATGGAGAAGCAAGAGGACTTTTTAAAAGGATAACGGGTGACAAAGTTCACGGTTGTGAGTTTGAACCCTTGGTAGATGGAGTGGTCAAGAATTGCGGAGGCTTGCCACTTTTTATAATTTCGCAGGCAAAAAGGTTGAGGAGGGGATCACCGGCTGCATGGAGGATTGCTTCGACTGGAGGAGGGTCTGATTTAAAATCACAGGTGGAACTATATTACAACGACGTAAACAACGGGAGGATCCAGTCATTGTTCTTGATTTATGCTATATCTTATAGGAAAATTTCTCTGAAAGATGCCTTGGTCTATTGCTTGGGTTTGGATTTATTTGACAATTCTAGTAAGACAATCGAAGACGCTAGAGATAGGTTGATCATGGATCTAGAATGCCTGCAAGACTCTTCTTTATTACTAGACAGTGATGTCACGGAAGAGATAAGAATGCATGACATAATCGCTGATGTGGCCATCTCTATTGCTTCCACAAAATGGAATGCCTTGGTCGGGAGGGTGGGTTGTGGGTTTAAAAATTGGTCAAAGGATGAGCTCAGAAAATGCACCACAATATCCTTCCCTCAAGTTGGCATCGATGAGCTCCCCGAAAAATTAGACTGCCCAAACTTGAGGATGCTTCTGTTGTACGAAAACAACCCGTCTCTGAAAATTCCCGAGTCATTTTTCGAATCTATGGAGAAGCTCCAAGTCTTGGACTTAACTCAGTTATCTATCACCTCTCTACCTTCATCGATTCAGTTCCTTAAGAACCTCAAGTCGCTATGTCTTGATTTCTGCCATCTGGAGGATGTGACTATTCTTGGAAAGTTAAAAGCACTGCAGTTCTTAAGTCTCGTTGATTCCACAATCGCTCGGTTGCCCAAAGAAATAGGTGAGCTAATAGAATTGAGACTTTTGGACTTGACAAGGTGCACTAGGCTCAAAAATATTGAACCTGGTGTTCTTGGAAGCTTGATTAACTTAGAAGAATTGTATATGAAAGAGAGTTTTGATAAGTGGGAGGCTGAGGATGAAGAATTGCGAAGCAACGCTAGTCTTACTGAGTTAAAGAACATGAATAAGTTGAGCACTTTGGATATTGCCATTCCTTATCCTTCCTATCTATTGAAAGACTTGCCATTTGGGAAACTGAACAAATATAAAATCCAAATTGGGAGAGTTTGGGATTGGTCGGGTGAATATAAAGAATCCAGAACTTTAAAGCTCAAGCTGGATTCATGCAATCTTCTTCTTGAAGATTGGGTGCAGAGATGTTTGCAGATAGCGCAAGATCTCCACTTGGATGAATTGCAAGATGGCAATGGTAGCATTCTTGATTTGTGTGTCGAGGGTTTTCAGCAATTGAAGAATCTTCACATACAAAATAGCACCTCACTTCAGTGCATTGTTCCTTTCATAGATAATGTCCGCTGCACTGTATTTACGACATTGGAATCATTGTTTCTTAAGAATCTGCAGAACTTGGAGTATATTTTTCATGGCTGTCTCGACCAGGAATCTTTCAGCAAATTAAAGATTGTGAAAATGGATAACTGCGGTAAAATCAAAAATCTCATGGGCCATTCTGTTGATTTTTTTTGACTTGGGAGATTATGAGTTTTTGTGAAACAGCAGGTTTGTAATATGTTTCTGAGATCTTGTCCGTGGATTTTATATGTGATAGTATAATAGGACATAAAAAAATTGGAAAAATAATTTCTTTTTGAGATTTTGTTTTCCAGAAAAATTAACACAGACAATAATAAAAAAATTTAAAATGGAATTGATATTTGACATGTGAATACATAAAAATATTTATACATTAATTATTTAGATCTCACTTTATTTGCGTAATGTTATCGATATAGTTAAAGAGGCACTGTACGATGCGTAGATTTTATTTATTATTTTTAATCTAGAAACTTATCATTGTTTGATGGTAAAATCGAATATGTATACACAAACATTTATGGATACATTCAGGATTTGAAGGGAGTATGTACGACCCATATACTTTTTATGACCTTTATTCAATAATAAATGGACATAGGTTGAATTCTGTCATATCTGATTGATTAAACTGAAAGAAAGAAAATTTCAATAGGTGAAGTTAACTACCACGAGTATGTGTCCTATAACATCAAATCATATAATTATAAATTTGCAATTTTAATCGTGAGTACATCAACGTTAGAGGAGTTGAGCCAATTAAGTTGTTTTTTTCTTCCCGCGATGATTGTAAGGAGTTGGGGTAGGTGAATGGACCTTTATGGAATTGCGGTTCGATAGAAAGTTCCATCATACTCTTATCGTTAAATGATGGAACTTTTTTGTGACTAAAAATGAAAAACAAAATATAGTATTCGATAGGCCAAATTGTTATTGTGACGTTGGTACATTAATGAGATGTTAGTGGGGTAAGTACTTTTTTTTTGTGCTAATTCACATAAGCTATTGGACCTTTTGTGGTGATCAAATCTACCACAAATCTTTGATCTGCCCACTTTTCTAATATTACTAGTAGAATTTATGTGCGCTGGACATGTTTAAATTTCTTTTTTGTAATAAGATATTGCTCGAAAGCGTTGATTAGAAACACATCTAAAAATCATTTGTGCGATATTGCTTTGATTTACGATTGCTTTAACTGTTTTGTCAGTATAAAAAAAAAATGGAAACCTATTTTTAAATTATTTTTACAATTTATGTTCATCACGTCAACCAAACCGCAAAAGCATGATGCTTGATAAAAGTCATTTACTCAATTAAGCAATTCATTTTCTTGGCTACATAAATAAAATTTTCCACGTGAATTAGCTCTTTGATAAGGACGCACATCTTAGGTTCTTATATAGGTAATTTAATTCCTTTAATGAAGTTAACATTTATGCCCATAAGGTGCTGTTGGGGTCAGTTTATGTTTCTTATGGCCAACCATGGATCTAACAGTGGTGTACCATTTTATTTTATTTTTAACTTTCAGCCAATGTGACATATATTCCGTATTACATCTTTGTTAGGAAATAATGGATCCTATAGTGCTAGGCATGGGGACAACAAAATCTTCTGACTAATTTAGTATTTCTTTCATAATTTACAATAACTTTTTACTTTCAACATTTTGATAAGAGATGTATTTTTTTTTTAAATACTTTGGATAAAATGCCAAGCTCATATTACACCTACAAATCAATTAGAAGTATATAGTTTTCTCTGTTTGTCAATTTAGTTCATGACTATTCGGTAGAAAATAATTCGTTTGAGGTATTATATAAAATCATAGTCAATGACTAAAACATGAATTCAGCCTATACCATGAATTGGGAAAATTTAGGTAGAAAGCACAAACTGTAAGGGTAAATTTAATAACCTCAATAATAGCTAAATGACAAGTGTAAAGTTGATAAATTTTAAAGAAGAATAAGTTAAAATTCAAAAATCACTGCCCCGCTTTTTCTTCAATTTTATTTAAATATATAGTATGAGATTATTTCCTTTATTATATTTCACATGAAACTCGTATTTCTAGTTACAAACATTATTATGAGATAATGTGGATTTATTCACCTTTTGCAGCTAATAAAGCTACAGAGTTTGGAAGCCATCACCATTGAAAGATGTCAGCTAATCCAAGAATTATTCGACCTTGAAGGATTGACAACTAATGGGGAAGTTGAGATTCTATTGCGATTGAGAGAATTAACCCTGAGTGACTTACCAAGTTTGGGACGAATATGGAGCAAAAATCCACGAAGAACGATGTGTTGCCAAAACTTGAGGGCACTGAAAGTGCAAAATTGTGAGAACTTGAGGTTTCTTTTTTCTTCTTCCATGGCTAAAGCACTTCGACAAATAAGAGAAATAGAAATAGCGAGTTGTAAATTAATGGAAGAAATTATTGATGTGCAAGAAGAAGAATTAGAGGAAGCTGCGACTAGTGACACTTTAGAGTTCCCTTTGTTAACCTCCTTGTCTCTTGAGGGATTACCAAATCTAAGGACATTCTCTTATGGAAAGTACTGTATTCACTGTCCATCCTTAACAAGACTCACGATATCTCAATGTCCCAAAATGATGACATTCTCTTCATTCAAAGGAAGGCAACAGTCTACTACAGCTAATATAGATTTACAACAAGCATTTGGTTGTATCGACTCTACGTCGTCCTTGCTTGGCTTTTTCAATGAAAAGGTAAGCATCTATGGTATTTTTTGTTAGTCATTCTTCTAGTTCTAGTCAAATAAAAAATTTAGTAGAAACTGGATCATTATTCAGTACCAAAAGTTTGGTAGTTCATGGTGGAAAATCTAACTAGCTGATGGTCATTCCCAAAGTGGCCCTCGAATTTCGGAATATATCAAATTTTTCAGTCATTCTACTCATAAAATGTTTCTACGCAGGTTCTTTTTCCAAGCTTGGAGGAATTAAATCTTTCATCCATGTGCCAATTAAAGAGAATATGGCACAATCAGCTCCATGAACGGTCCTTTTACAAACTTGCATCCCTCTCTGTTGAACTTTGCGAAAATTTGTCACATGTTTTTCCATCATATTCAATGGACAGGTTGCAGAGCCTAAATAAAATTGAGGTGGTCAAATGTCGCTCCTTGGAAGCATTATTTGAACCAGTATGTCTCAACTCTGAGAAAAGGCAAAAGCCATTGGAACTCTCTGCATTAAAAAAAATGAAGTTGTTGAATCTACCAAGGCTGACAGACATTTTGAAGAGTGATTGCAAAGTAACCTTGGCATTTCCTAGTCTGAGGGAAGTGAACATGAGGCGTTGTCATAGTTTGTCGTATCTCTTCTCAAGTGCCACGGCCAAAACTCTTCATAAACTTGAAGTGCTTGATGTTTCCTATTGCAATAATCTACGGGGCATAATTGCGATGAAAGAAGGAAAGGGGAAAACGATAGAGACATTCAAGTTCCATCATTTAACCAAACTCAAGCTTGGTGACCTTAAGAGTTTGATTTGTTTTAGTTTAGAGAGTTGTACTGGTGATGGGTTATATCCTCTATTTGATGAGAAGGTATCATATCCTGATTTATCTGATCGGTTATTTTTATTTGTTTTTAGTGCTTTGGCCCTAAGCAATTTTGCCTATCTTTCGTTTATCTCTGTATATTTGTAGCTTGCAATGCCGAAGTTAGAAGAGCTACATGTTGAGGGAGTTCAACACAAAGAACTATGGAACAATAAAATCCTTGCAGAATCCTTTTTCCGTCTAAAGGTCCTCAAGGTGAAGCAGTGTCATAACCTAATGAATGTGATTCCATCATCCACATGGAAGAGGCTACTTCACTGTATGGAGTCCTTGACAATTGAGGAGTGTCAATGTCTGAGAAACCTTTTTACAATGTCTATGGCAAAAAGTCTAAGACAACTCCAATATCTAGGTCTTAGTGGTTGTGGAGAGATGGAGTACATTGTCGCAAAAGAAGAGGAGGAACCGAAAGAAGCAGCCAACGAAATTGTAATTCCTCAACTTGTCACTTTGTATCTTCACAACATGCCAAAACTCAGAAGTTTTTGCCAAGGGAAGCATATCTCAAAGTGGCCCTCCTTGAAAGAGTTTACTATTGAAGATTGTAAAGCTGTGAATATGATTCTAGGAGATGCCAGTTGTAGCATTCCAAAACATCAACCGCTTTTACTTGTCAAAAAGGTTTGCACTCATTCTTCTCTAATGGTATATCTAGATTGTTGTTCTGATGGTTTGAGCTAATATAATGTAAGGGTATATGGGGTCACTTATGATAACTTATCATTTTCTTTTTACAAATCTTTACCTCAAATAAGAAACATCTCAAAGCTACTTAATACAATGCTGAAATGTTTATCAAAAATTTTTCATAAGTTTCAAAAACTTAATATTTTTTCTTTCCTTTTCAAGTCTTAGACTAAATTGTAGTTGAAGTACAAATCTTTACAAGAGGCTAACCGTCAATTAACAACTTTTAATTAATCTAGAGTCTAGACAATACTAAAGATGTATGCTCATATTTAAATATTGTTCAACGTAAGATCAAATGTTAATGACACTACAAGTTCTAAAGCTTGTGTTGGTTCAGCACTTAAGTTCTAAAATTTGCACAATTAATGCATTTCAAGACTTGTTAAGTTTGTCCCTTTTTTGTAGAGAAATTGTGCATTTTTATCATCTTTTTAGTCTTGCATGGTCATTGACGCAATGATGGAGCTTCGTCAAGGACAAAGGGAGCTGTTTCACTACTGCCACATCAAAAGGTTGAAAAAAAATTAAGGACATATTAAAGATTAAAAAAAATCAGCACTAAAATGAAATTAGAAATAAAAGAAAGTCCCACGAGAGATCGCCAATCAAGGGGAGGAAGGGTTGCATAGGGAGCGCCACTACTACTTCCTTTCTCACCGACGAGGCTAGCCCTCACAATGAGCAAGCAATGGCCTATCACCACCCTTGCCAATTTGGGTGAGAGCAAGTGCGCTCACTCACGTGGTGGTGAGAGCCAAGTTTGGCAACTACTAGCCATGACCCAAGGTCGTTGCCCTTGCTAGTGCAAAAGGCTTGAGACACCCCTTCTCCCACGTTTTCTTATATGTACTTTTTAAATTTATTTTCATCTTTTATTTTTTCTTTTAATGTGGCATCACCACATTAGCACCACATTTTTACAATTAAAAAGGAAAATTCGATGAATAATGCCATATATACTTTTCGTCCTCCAGAAACTAATTTGGGGAATGGAAAGACTCAAATGTTGAACCAAAACAAGTTTTACTAATAAAGGAACCAAAAAAGTTTAAGTTCTTAAACATGCCAAACCGGAATAAGTTTTAGGAGTCATTTTTTCACTATTACTGAAGTCAATTGTAAATATTGTGATAGGAAAATTGTTCCCAATTCCTAAAATGTATTTATGAAATGCAATTGAGTCATAAATTTTTTACTTGGTGCAATAAACTCTTAAACCTTTATCAAAAAGTGCAATTGAAACCTAAACCTTTTAGTTTATGTAATTAAGTCATAAATTAATACAAAAAATGCAATTTAAGGTTGCCGCATAGGCAATCTAAGTTACTGTGTACTGAAAAAACTTGATTATGCTTTTTCAAAATCATTTAAAACTTGAGTTAACCAATTTGAAGGTTTAGGACTTAACTACATTTCAAATTTAAGATTTAGGACTTCCAACACACCTTTATTTCTTGATTATGACTAAAACTGCAAGTAATTAACGTAATTCTTTTCATTTTGGGGTCAAACCTAGTCAACTTCATCAAATGCTAAATGAAGGAGCTTTGGTGTAAAATTGGAATCATGGACTTAGCAATTCTATATGTGTGGCTCCACATGAGCCAATATTTTCTTTGCTAAGCAAGAGAGTGGCTCCTACATGCATTATATGTAAATAACTCAATTGCATTGACATCGAATCAATAATTCAATGCACTGTCATTACCTATCACCAAAAAGTTGAGGAGCTTTTTACTAGGTGTATGATACATATGTTAGCAAATGATACTATAGAATGAAATTGCATAGCAAGGTTGGCTTAGAATCATAAAATCCGAAGGGAAATTAGATAGCAATAAACTAAGGAAAAACTAGAGAATGAGTGAGAGAGAGAGAGAGAGAGAGAGAGAGAGACATAGTTAGGCAAGGAAGAAGAAACAACAAATAGGCAAACTCATTAATCAATGAATTCATCCTCAAAACTGAAGAAAAAAGTATCTTGGCTAATATCATAGGTAATTAAAACAAGAGTTCCTTAAGCCCCCCCCAATAAAAAAAAAAAAGAAAAAGAAAAAGAAAAAGAGTTCAAACTAAGTAAGCATAAATAAGACAAATAAACAGTAAGGTGTTTGAAGAATCATGTCATATATCAATTTCCACAAAAGGGAGATTTGGATATGCACCTTGGAAGTATAAGGCTATACTAAGTATTTTAGTACAAATTTTAGCATCACGAATTTGCATTTCTATGAATGATCAATAGGAGAGATTACGTTCTAGGTTTTACTAAATTTCAGAAGGTGTGTTTCTTCAAATTCATCAAGATTAGTTAGTGGAATTTTACTCCACTCACTTAACTATTCCCACAAGTAGAGTCCTTATTTAGCTCTTCAAGACATTGAGAGCACTTATCCATGCTGTTTTGTTCAATAGCGAATTGATTTTGGACTGTTTTCTTGTCTTCCTTACGGTTTTTGATTGAAATATTCAATTCTTAAAATTGAAAATATTCTCTCCAAAAATTTGTTTAACCTCTTCGAGATTGTTAAGGATTTATGATAACCATAATCACGGCAATTATTTGATTACTCCTAATAGTCAACATTATTTGAATAACATGATAATCATAATAATAATAATTGCCATACCAATCGACATAATAATCTTGGTAAGCCCTACTTTTTTCAAATTTCAATATACTAAAGTTAATAAATATTATAACATCATCTAAAGAAAAAATATACCAAACAAAGAGTGGCTACAAATCAACAAGCTTGGTGGCTGAAGTTTCAATAAGCATGATGCCATATATCTTCATGAGCATATTAGATCAAAATTGCAAGTGTAGTAACTAAAATAAGTACCATGGCGTTGGCCTTTGATCTAGAATAGTTGCACAACAATAATACTTATTTAAAGTGAAGTTATGATATTTTCAATTAATGTTGAAGAGATCTAGCTCAATGGCCAATTGATGAAGAATATCTAGATCCGATAATAACTAATGTTGAACAAAAGCATGAAGAAAGTTAGGTTTAGATTCGTCAAAAGTGGAGGAAAATCAGATAATAAGAAAAAACGGAGAAACTAAAGAGAGATGAAAGAGATAGAAAAGCCAATTCAAACAAGGAAAAAGATAAGTCAAATAGGCAAACCAACTAATCAAACCAATTCATCTTTAGAACTAAAGAAAAATATTTAATTGGTTAATATTTATAGATAACTTAAATAAGAGAGATCTAGTATTAACAGAGATAACACAAGAGTAATATCCTAAGTCTTGATAATTTCAAGATAACAAACTTATAAGAAACAAATCAACTAGTGATCAGAGAATCCCAGACAACATCAATTAAACAGTACATGCTTGCACTTACCATCTTTTGATTTAATAGTTGGATTCTTTTCTGTAGTATTTGTTGCGTTTCTTTGAGTCTATACTTTGTCGGAGAACTTTTGAAGTGCAAGATCTATGAAGCATTGGTTTGTGCAAATTGGTTTCTGTTTTGTCGTCCGTGCTTCAAAGAAATGGGAGAGCATATTAGCTATTGTGTTTTTCATTGTTGTAATGAGCCGAATCTAAGATGAGCTAAATTTGAGGTTCATGGGAGACAAATTATGCACGAAATGAATATAGTTGTCTAACTAAGAAGGCTATGGTTATGCTACTGCTTAAACATAATGCTTGATATATATTAGAAAATTTATGCTTTCTACTTTAAAATTATATGACAGGAGAATGAATTTTAGGGGTTGGCATTTGCTAAAAAGAAATAACGTACATTTAGTCTTCTTTTCTTTCTATTCTTTGATAATGTCCATTATGTGATTTTCTTTATTCTCGAAATTATTCTCTTTTTTTTTTAGGGAATAGAGAATCGGCTCTAATTAATTAAACTAAAAAATAACAGGTTGAGTTTCCTAGTATGGAGTCAATGAAGATCTTGCACATGGATGATATAGAGAAGATATGGCCTGACGATCTTGATTCAAATGCCTTTGGTAAACTCAAGACACTAGTAGTGAAGTATTGTGAGAAACTTTTATCCATATTTTCATCTTATAATATGCTCACAAGATTTCAAAACCTAGAGAAGATAACTGTGACCAATTGTAGATCCTTAGAAGTGGTATTTCAAGTCTCAAAGTTTGAATTTAGCGAAGCTTGTTCTACAAGTACTTTTCAATTGAGAGAATTAGTTTTGACGCGGCTTCCAAAAATGAAATACGTGTGGAGTGGACTTCCTCAAGGAGGCCTTATCTTTGGATGCTTACAATGCATGAATGTTGTCAAGTGTGAGAGTCTCAAAAGTTTATTTCCAAGTTCGGTGGCAAAAAATATGACACAGCTCATAGAACTTTCAGTAGAGTATTGTGGGGTAGAGGAAATTATTACGGAGGAAGATGGAGTAGAGATGAGTGCAAGTGATCTTTTCTTTCCGCAATTAACCAACCTAACATTACTTTACTTGCCAAAACTGAGGAATTTCTACCAGAATAGTCATACTTCAGCATAGCCACTCTTTAAGAAATTGCAAATGAGACATTGCGACAATATGAGGTCATTCTCATTTGCTTGTGAATTCCAAAGCTACCAGGGTACAACTACTTGTGAGAACCAACCTGCACTCTTTTGTTTTGAAAAGGTACAGTACCATCCATAATTCTAGCTCCATGTCATTATTTTCATTGGTTTATAAGCATAGTTATTGGTGCTTTGTTATTTTTCTACAAGAAATTAAAATTGTCATGCTCCATGCTTGTTAATGCTCACCATAACACACTTGTAAATTACTTAGAAATTTGAAGATTAACTGCTATTAACTATTTATAGCTCATAGTCTTTGGTATATAATCTAGTGATCCCAACTTTTTCTTTTAAAAAAAAAAATTATGGAATTAACTTGCATAGATAGTGAAGCTTCTAATGAGCCACTCTTGTCTTATGGTTAGAATTTACCTATTTAATTTAATTTGAGTTGCATGTCTGCCAAAAGTGAAATTTTTTTAGTATTATGTTCATTTGGAACAAAGTTCCATGCTTGAACATTGTGAACCTGGTTGATAACTGTCAAGTATAGTGGATAATTTGCTTATATAGCCTTTGAAAAGCACAAACCTTTTTTTTTTCTTTTTTCTTTTTTTTCAAAACTACCAACTACTTTTATAATCTACTAACATTTATTCTTGAAGCTCACCAACGTATTTGATATTACTAACTTTATTCGAATATACTAAGCTTAATGTGATTAGTGTATTAACATTTGTCAACGTTTTATCTTGTTAGGTTTTGAAAAGTACTGACATTTCCAAAATTATGAACTACTTTAATAATCAACAGATATTTATTCTTGTGACATTTAAATACCCTTTTTGTCAATAACGCCTTTCAAATCAATATCTTTAATTTGAAATTACAAATTTTAATTTGATTGTTTTAACATTCATTAAATTAAGATACCAATTGATTTTTTTTTACCAAATTGATTTTAGTCATCGACCAAGTTTTTATCCTGTGGATCTTGAAAAGTACTAATATATATATTTTTTTTGTATTTTCAAAATCACCAATAACTTTAATAATCTACTAATGTTTATTCCAATGGTTTACCAACGCTTTTGAAGTTATTAATGTTTGATCGAAATTATCACACCTAATTTAAATGATATATCAATGACATACCAACACAGAATTGGGTTCCATTTTTTAAACATACGCAACACTAAAACGTCTACTATTAGTTCTCAAAGTCGTAGGTGAACCCATGCACTTCTTATTACCTATATAGTAAAATAGATATGAGAACAACTGCTTGAAAAGAATGCAATATATTAATACATTATCTTATGATTGAAATACATCTATTTAATATACAAATGACATAATTTGAAAGTTTTGTTTTATAAATGAGATTTTTTTGCAAACTAGTTGAAATTCACGTGTGTTTACTTTGCCATTTGGATTTAATTAGTTGACAATTGAAATAGCTAATCATCAACTAATAACTTCATTTCATCCAAATTCACGAAACATGGTATGATTGAATTGGTTATATCACTAAAAACAAAAGGTCCCATTTTTACAATCCTTGTATAATGGTCATCAATTCTTGCTCGTCTGGCTCCAGAAATTTTTTTTTAGGAAGGATAAAACCGGCCAAAAGCCTACAATTATTTTTCCTCTTTTCACTAATAAATGGAAGGACAATTTAGTCATTGGTGGATGGTGGCCTAATTAAACAGATTCCCACAGGTCATTCCTCACTTGGAGCTATTGGAATTGACGAGGGAGGATGTTGCGATGTTGCCGCAGCATTACATCTTTGGCAATCTCAAAATCTTGGTTTTGGGGTGCTACCATGATGAAAATGTCGCTTTCCCCTCCGACTTCCTTCTCCAGGGATTCCCCAATCTAGAATTGCTTGTTGTGCTCTGTAGTTCCTTCGAGGAGATATTTCCAGAAGATGCTCTTGGACATGAGGGAGTGACTCCCTGTGGAGGATTAACAGATGTGGAAAAACGTCTCGAGTCACTTGGAAATCTGAAGTCGCTTTTTTTGGTGGAGTTGTGTAACTTGAGGGGAGTCTGGAAAGATGGCTCCTTGATGGCCGAAATCCTCAAACAGATTGAATATCTAGACCTTCGGCAATGCTCGAGTTTATCGATCATATTTCCATCTCCTACCTCATTACAGAGATTGACGAACTTAAAAGTAGGGGGGTGCGCTGGTTTAGTTCATATGGGGACTTTCTTGGCAATGACAAGTCTAGTGCACCTTACTTGGCTAACCTTAAGAGATTGTGGTGCAATGGAAGATGTGGTAACAGACGATGGAGATGGAGCAGAGGAGATCCATTTCCCCAATCTGAAATGGCTAATACTTGATCATCTACCAAGCCTTGGGAGCTTTTCCCCAACGAATCACCTTTAGGTTCCCATCACTGCAGCATATTGTTATCACATGGTGCCCCGAGATGAATATATTCTGCAAGGGTGCCTTGAGGACACCAAATCTAGATAAAGTACTCCTATCCGAAGAGGATGATGAAGGACGTTGGGAGGGCGACCTTAATACCACCGTCCAGACCTTATCGACTTGCAATGATCCACACTGAATTCAATCAGGCAGGTGAATTTGTTTGCTTAATTGTGTCTTGCTTGAACTTAGTGACAAAAGGAAGAAACTTGTGTTCTTCTTCGAGTTCTATATTGGCTCATATGAAGTCGGTCTTTCATAAAATAAAATAAAAAAGTTTGGCTGTGTTCTAACAAAATCGTTACATATTTGGAATATTGAGGGCTTTTGTGCAATTACTCACCAACGCATTCTAGCTGTTTGATGAATTGCTTAGCATAATTTCTGTCAATGTAGCTTCGAAGATTGTGAGGTTTTGTTATATGGGGCCATGTGCTCGCCCACTTCTCTGGTTAATTTTGAGGAGTATCTTACTGATATGTTTGTTTCTTTTAGGTGTCTTGCACCCTAGGATCAAAGTGGCTGCTTTTATTTGCTAGAAAGTGTCTCCTGTAGTAAGATATTGAAGCAATCTTTTTGGAACCTGTGCTCTAATTTCTATTGCATGGTGTTGATGCCTCTCAACATGGAACCTTTGTGCCGACATGTGGTATTCACAATGGGTAGGTGCCTCATTGAATATCTCATTCTTTTTCTAGTTTGGGATGTCCTCTCTATGTCATTTCCTTGATAATGGTACTAATGTAGCATAATGTTTGAGCAAATAATCAATCGAATGAGGGGTGATCTATTCTATGTCGAATTGTATAGGAATTTTGAATAAGTGTTGGCTTTTAGGCAGCCTCATTTAGCATCAAGAAGTTTCTTTGAAGTTTCGATGATGACAACAGCGGCCATACACTGACCAGGGGGATGAAGTCCAAGAATCCAAATAAGCACGTGTCCTTCAGGCAACAGACCATAGCCTATGTGGAGCCGTTCACACTAGATGCTTTCATCTCCAAGCAATTTGTCTCAGCTTTGCTAACTCACGGGGTCGCATGCAAGCAGGTTGCTATTGTGGGTACCAATTCTGAGGACATCAGAGCCTACTGAAGTCTCAGTTGGACATACTGGCATGTTTGGCCTTAGGCCATATTTTGGCAGACCAGGCGGGGGAAGCTGATGTGTACTCTGCTTCCTACACTCCAAGAGAGAGGGACAAGTTTGAAGAAAAAATCGAAGCAGTAGTTCAATCTCTAATTGACAGTGGTATTGATATTTAAGTTTCTCTTCGCTGATTTTCCCTCCTTGAGCATGATCTTGATTGTGTGCACAACTCCTAGTAGGAATATACTGACATCTTTTATATTGTTTTGAGAATACGCAGGATGTAGTGTTGGTTCATTTGCTGGTTTAATATAGATAATAGTGATTGTTTGTTTGACAAGAGCAGAATACATTTTTGTTTTGGCTTTGTTGAAACATTTACCTTCTGGATTCTTGGCTGAGCATTGTGATGGCTATCATAGCTTTGTATATCTTTATCTAATTTTACATGGTTTCGATATTGACTCCTTTTTAAACATTATGGATGTCCATGCCACAATGATTAGTTTCATCCAATCTTCTTTTAGCGGACACTTATTTACAAAATTAGGTCCACAACTCTTGATAGTGCAAAGTACTACCATCACCTGGATCGGCAAGTACTATCCTACTCAAATTATCATAACTTAAGTTGGTTTAGTTGTCTACTTTTCAGTTGTTTTGCTTCATTTCATAACATAGAGATACATAGATATTACTTTGCCTGCCTCAGTGACTTGATGATAAAAAATCAATTAACTTTGGTCATTGTATTCTTGTGGGAGATATGAAACTAAATATAAAAGTGGTGTTTAGTCATTCTTTTTCTTCTGCTTCTAAGTTTGACTATCTTGGACACGAAGAATAGGCCTCAAGGAAAAGTGAATTTGTGTGATCTGCTGCTTTTTGAATGTTAATTCTTGCCGATTTACTTTGGAGGAAACTAAGAAAAACTTTTTCTGCAGATTTGATGTCAATCTAATATCCCTGTGTCTTTACCACAGCAGTAGTTATTGCCTAGCTGATGTGAGAATCTCTATAATTAGCAATGAGTTCCAGTTAGAATATCGTCAAACCATCAAAGAAAGAGAAAAAGTGCCTTGGATCCAGTTTTCTGTAGAATACTTTTATAAAACACTCGCCTGAGCTTTCCGAGATTCTCGAATCATGGTGGCATCCTCATTTTGCTCGATCCTCTCCCTTGAAGGATGAGCAATATATGAGGAAAAAGAGAGATGTCCAAAATCCAACGTACTCACAGGTAGAGTCCAACGTACTCACAGGTAGAGTCCACTATTGACATGTCAAAAAAGTAATATAGTTGATTGAAGGTGATCTATTGCTTCATGATTCACCTATTTTAGATGCATTTACTGCAAAAGCAGATGATCTAAGGATAACTCAGGTGTGGAGCCTATTGCAATTTCATGTGTTAATCAAAGGCTAGTATGAAGAAGAAAGGCTCACTTGCTAGTTGCTATTATCAAATAATGTGTGAATTCTGCTCTTTTCCTCTTGTTGTAGTTTTAGTTGTATTCATTGCTTTTTTGGTGCTTCATCCTCATAGTTCTTTCCATATGCGCCAATATGAACTATTCAATTGTTTTTTTAATGGATTTGGAAGTAATATTCTCTATTAGCTGTGAAAAAATATCATTCGAGTGCATGATCATATGAGTTCTTAGGAATTTGACTATTCAATTGTTTCAAATGAGTTTATGAAATACGTCAAATAGTTCACAAACTTAAAAGCACCATATTCATTTCCATGACATGTTTGCACATATAGTACTGCATATCTCTTGACTAGTCAAATGTCCAGAATTTAACATAATCAATACAAGATTGCGCTATAAAATGTTATTTACTCCTAGATCACACTATGAACGTGTCATTTTCCATGCATTTGGGTTCAGTGAAATAAAAGGGTAGTCCATCAAGATCTTGTCCATAGCATCTTCTCCTTTCCACTTCCTGCAGATAGTCACAAAGAAAAGTCAGAGTTTGACCTTGCCGCTTCTTAATAAGAATGCACAAGTAGGGTTGAGAAACTTGGTTACTCACTAATGATGAGGAATCTGTTGCTTCCAGGAATGCTATTGAAATAATATTTCACTGTTCCTAGTTTGGAAAACAAAGATCTGTTTTCTAAAAGTGTGACCTGTCCAAAATCTCTCATGAAATGTCCTGTTTGATATTGTTTCTTGCCATATCTTTTGATTGCTTTATATCAAGTACTCAGTGTCAATCCAGAGTAGTTGAATCTGGGGGTTCTCTTTCTTTCCTTGAAGTCGTTATCATATTGTCTATTATGTTCCTGGAGGCCCTAGTGAATTGACATACTGTAAAACTCGTTGCCAGAGAATCCATTAGTCATTGAGTGCTTCGATTTCAATACTAGCGGGAACCATGCACATGGAGGGTAAATGCCTTTTCTCATGCATTTTGTAGAACATGGGCTTTGGTGTGTTAATTTGCTTGTCGTTTATTACAGTAAAATTTAGTAAGTCCATAGCAGACTTGGGGAAACTTCACAGAGAAAGAAACAGGGAAAATTTTACTTTACCAGCTTCTCGTCAAGGCTATGAAAAGGTGTATGTCATTCTTAAATAGTTTAATACTCTTCGTTCTAAAAGGCCCTTTGATCATTTTGGACATGCATCTTGCAAAAGTTGTCAGTAAAGGAGATGATTATATAGGTCCTAAAAAGTAGCATCATATAATTTCCACAATGAACATCTTGAATCTAACATACTACTGATATATTTTGGCCGAAGACCGAAGTGTTGATCATAACATGCTAGATAAGTTCATGTAAATTTCCACAATGAACATCTTCAAGCTAACATATTACCGATCTTTTTTGGCCAAAGGCCTAAGCGTTGATAATAACATGCCAAATAAATTAATTTCGACAACGCACTTAGAGCTCATCTTTCTCAATATTTGCATGTTTTTTGCTCGGGATAGGGTGTTTGGTGTTGTCTTGCTCGGCATCACCATCTCTCTTGTCACTCGGCAAAAGAAAAATCATAAATGAAGAGGAATGGCCATAATCATGGACTCGCTCGCAATAAAATAAGCAGTGGTGGCGATCATCATCAAGATCCCTTGCAAGCCTTATCGCGACGGAACTCTCAACCTCGATTACAAAGCTACCGTAGACGATGGCAAGCTCAACTCGTGCCCTTGTAATCGACCCCCACAACACCAGTCAGGTATGAATTTCAAATGACTCCCCAACCCGCCATGGCCACTGGCCCCAACGCTCGTTGTTAGTATCTTGGCTATGTCTAAGTCGCAATAACACGGTCAATGGAAAAATAAATTGAAAAAAGAAAACGAGGCGCAGTCTCTTTCCATTGCATGACATCATGTCTAATATATTCTTGTTGGTACCCTAGTTTGTGACTTGAAAATAATAGGGTGATCTTGGAACATTAGCATGTGATTGGAAAAAATTGATTTTTACTCATTGCAAAACTCTTAAAATACTATTGTTAACACCTAAATTTTGGCGGCCCGTTTAGTCATTTATCGCATTAAAAAATTTAGGGGTCAATTTTATCATTAAAAAATTTAGGGGTCAATTTTATCTCTAAAAAAATATTAATTACATAGCATATAAATTTAAATACATTTATTTTAGACTTGAAAATAATAGGGTGATCTTGGAACATTAGCATGTAATTGGAAAAAATTGATTTTTACTCATTGCAAAACTCCTAAAATAGTATGAAGCATGCAAAATATTACATGATCTCTCTCATAACATTTTCAAAATCATCATTTCAAAAATTGCTCATATTTCTCACTTCATTCTTTATATTCAAAACGATTGGTATAAATAGTTGGGTCAATTGAACAAGTAGAATCGCATACCGCCCATACTACGGTTCAACCTCTGGTACCATTTTTGAAACATTACCTACAATCAAACTCGGAATAGTTGACTAAAAGTCATCTTGTTTCTTGAAAGATGGGTATATGAAAATCTATAATGTAAAGCCATCACCTTTGGTTCATATATTTATTCATCAAAATTCTTTAATGGATGACCTCGTCCTTAATTTATTAAAATATTATTCGAAGTAAAGTATAAGTATATATGAAGATTATAACAATGGAGAATTGGCATCGTTACTTTTAACCTACTTCATCCTTTCACTGAGCGAGAGGATCTATTAAAAATATGCATTTTAAACATGTGGAAGGGGAGAGATATAGGAGAGTCCTATGCAAACAAGCACTAACTGAACTTTCTCAATTTGATAACAAAAGAATAAAAATAAAATTTACCATAATTTATGTAAAGGGCTATACTTTGGTACATCCCTAATTGTAGGAAACTTTATCGAACCATGCCTTTGGTCAATAGATTATAAATAATGGATCACCTACGTGCAAATGATGTATTTCATTATGCTTAGCACATGATGCACATGACCACGTTATCTAACCAATTCTGGCCTAACTTATTGTGGCTTCATTTACCTCTCAGCCTCTTGTAATGCCCGATGATCGATGAGATGTTGAAAATTATAGCTCAACTTTCGGTTTGATTATTTTTGTTTAATACATTATGTCATCCTTTTCTAGATCAAGGCATCATCCTCTATATTCTAAATAAAGAACACTAGGTATTTGGTTACTATTTAAAACTTGAAAGAAATAAACTTCTTACTTCTTCATGAACAAGAGAATATAGTAAGTATTGTTGAGCTCTAGGAAAACTCATCCAGATCATAGCAAATCATCGATAACCTCAGTTATCTCAATAAGTAGCACCAAGTCTATACTTTTTTGTCCATCACAAAACAAGGGATGTGAATAGTCGCATACACATCTCCCCTTTTTTATTGATAAATTTTCTTAGCACACATTCAAAATCAGGTACAAAATTAATGATATTTATCCAAGTGAGATTTGTAAAGTTATCTCCCAATTTTAATGGACATTTGAGAGAAAATTAATGGGGACGATTTATTTTAACAAAAGACATCCAAAATTTTGATCAATATTTATTAAAGAAAAAAAAAGAAATAGCACCAAGAATGTTGCAACTACCTTTTCTGTATAGAGGGAAAAAGACATAAGTTTAGGAGTATTGCCTAAAGAGCGGGCCTAAAGCTCTTGTTTAGGCGTGGACTCTCCCAAACCCATACCTCGTGCGGCATTGGGATATTTAATTCTAGTTTCAAATTGAAGCTATAATAAGTTTTTAATAATCAGTTGCCACTAGCCTATTAGAACCGGCTAAAAACCAAATGAGACATAAGAGTATAATACCTCATTTCGTACACAACCAAATAATTTAGGGTTAGGGACTTGATTACACTAATTAATTAACTAGTGGCATTTTGATACTTACTCTTGTTCATTTCAATAGGATGTTTGTCAGATAGTCCGTATTGATTTTAAACTTATCCACTAACATGTAAGATGATCATGTAAGGGCACAATCATAAAAATAACAATTAGCAATCAAAAAAACATTAAATAAGTTGTAAGGCAAAGCAAAAATCTAATGCTAAGAAATAAGAAATAATACCATTTCTAACTAGGGAAACCCAAATTAACAAATCAAAAAGTGTGCAATCACATAATAGTTGAAATGAAAATGCGCAAATGACGACTTAGCATTTGTCTCTAAAAACACTTAAATCCTATGGTGAAGCTATAAGAACTTGTTCAATTTTGAGCATAATTTTTTTATCAAGGATTTTCACACATTTTGAAAAAAACTACTAAAAAAAATTATTTTTTAATTTTAATTGATTTTATAATATATGAAATAGGAACTTGGGTGGGCCCCCGGGGCCTGGTCCGAATATGGGCTGACGTAGGCTCTCCTTTCTGGGCCATGGACTTTAATCGGCCCATTCAAATAGAAAATCACCAAGCCCATTTCTTTCTAGCCTAGTCTTCCCACTTCGAATCCCCAACATAGTACTGACGTTTTTATCTCCTGCTGCAAAGTTCATTCCAAAAGCTAAACATCAACTCCAGAACAAGCGCGGCTCAACCATCAACGCTCTCAGACTTCAAATCGAGAATGACTTAAACATCACAGTTGATAGCCTACATATGCCAGCAGACCCACGCCGTTGCCGCCACCGCCATGCTAACGCCATCGCCAGCCACTGGATGAATATCCACCAATGAGACATCATCAACCACATCACCCTTTCGGGTCACTACCAATCACCATTATCTTCCAATACACATTCCACATTCATAATCGCAAGATAAAAGACTGAATAGAGCAGAGATCAGGAGAGCAAGCCAAAGCGCGTGACCCAAGAGATTGACGTTTCGGCCGTAGATTTCAACCGATTCCCCACGCGCAAAACATAAGAGGAATAAAAAAGCAAAGAAACTCTTATGCTCCCACCTAGTTTAACGATGGAAATACCGCTTGACGAGTGACAAGCAGTTTGTGATGATGTGAAATCTGCTTATACGCACTTAAGACCGAATGAAAATCGGCAACGCATGTGCACGGGCTGACTTGGACCTATTATCAAACATGTGGTGACCACGGATCGAGAAGAAGACATGACCATCTTTAGAACTCGAACTCACGTCCGAACTTGAGAGAACCGATAAACAAAGTTCGAGAACGACGGATCACGGCTGGTTGAAAGCAAATCCACAGATAAACTAGAAATGTCAAGACTCGGTTTCACGGGTTGGCCAAAACCGAGCAAGGCAGCAAAAGGTTCACGGGACCGCGTACAATCGCGAGGGGCTCCCTACCCGGCTTGGAGACAGCAGTTAAAGGGTGCGCTCGACACAAATATGGCCAGGGCCGACCGCCTCGACGCCTCCGAGCCTAGATCCTCGGGTGGGGGGTCTCGGAACCAGGAAAAGGGACTCGCCGGAAACACGTACGCCGGGGAGCGGCGGTCTTGGGGACGCCGTTCGGAGGTCTTCGGGGACGCGTAGTTCGATCGATGGGGGCGAGGCTGAGCGCCGCTCTCCGATTTCGCTCTCGGCCTCCCTCTCTCTCGGATCTCTCGAGCTCTCCCCTCCGTCCCCTCTCAAACGAGCCAGCCTCCCCTTCGCTCGCTCTCTGCTCTCCCTTTTAAGTCGTTCGGCGCGCATGGCCTCCTGCGACGCCGGCTGCCACTGCCGGCTTGGCCCCGACCACCAACTCCCGGTCGACGCTCTGCCTCTGTCCTGTTCGGTCTGTCGTCCTTCTCGGTCCTCTTGCGTCCTCTTGTTCGGCCAGCGTGAGGGAAGGGAGGAAAGAAGGAAGAGAGAAGGAGACTGGGCCGGGGAAGAAGGAAAAGTGAAGAGGCTGGGAGGCGGAAAGAAAAGGAAGAAAAGATAGCCAGCCCGGCCCGGCCTCGTCTTTTTTTCTTTTTTAAATAATAATAATAATAATAATAATAATAATAATAATAATATATTCTTCTTCTTCTTCTTCTTCTTCTTCTTCTTCTTCTTCTTCTTCTTCTTCTTTAATCAATTTTTTCCTTTCTTTTTTAAAAAAAAAAAAAAAAGGTTTATATTAATACTAACGCAAATGCTCCTAATGTTTATATGCTGTGCCATTTAATGAAAATTATTTTTGCTAGGGATAAAAAAATTAATCTTTAATATTTTATGCAATTAATGATTGATTAAACGAGTTTATCAACAAAGAATAACTGAGATTACTTCACGGTTACATACCTTGCTCCCAAAGTGCACAATGAGGGGATTCAACGGGGTGCAAATTAATTTGGAGCTAATTGCAAAGAAAAAAAACTACAAGAAAAATGTAATTGCATTGAAAGGATAAATTTTGAGGAAAATAAAATTGTGCAGTAAAAAGTAAATATAAACATAGATTATAGATTTGCTTGATTGTGGAAATTGAGAGTTTTACAATCGCAAAACATTCGTATTTATAAACCAAATACTAATAATAACCATTCCCTCCTATATGTACGGGAACAACCCGCATAACTCCAATTATTCCACCTCTTTTGCAACTTCCAACTTCAAAGACAAATGCTACCACGTGCAAACTCAATCATGAGCTCATCCTCATTACTTCCCCCAACTTACCTGTACATCTGCCTTATTTGTTGTTTTCACTTTCTCTGCCATTTTCTTCCCTTGTCATAAATATTGGATTAGCATCTGATGTATCTACTTCGAAGTTGTTAAATTCTCTCACCTAGCGCTTGTGATTTTTGTTTATTTTCTAATAATTTTATCTTAGTCAACAAAAGAGTTGTAACTCATCTTTAGTTAATTCAATCAGCCTAAACATGGCAATATGTCAGCATCTTTGCAATTTTAATGAAAGATCTAACTTGATAAAAAAAAATACATATAAAAATTAGATACCATATAGGCAAAAAAAAAAGTATATGAATAATATTGAACAAAATAAAATAAAATAAAATAAAATAAAGGTACTGGCAATTCCATTATTCCTAAAAATTTCATACGAGTTTTATGAAAAGATTTTTCTAGAGGCTTTGTTGTAAACCATGGGTATATTGCTTTGGGTTCTTCTCTAGTAATTGTGAGTAGTCGTAGACTTTTTAGTTTAAGAATTAGAAATCACTAGTTCAAATCCCAGTTATTACGGCGAGCTCATGGGAATCATTGCTGATTGGTCAAAATTTATTCTTATCAGATGGGGAGGGTTTTGAGGGAAACATCTCACCCACACGGCTCACCATAATTGTTGCCTTCCTTTTGTTCTGGCTATGTCCGATGGTCGATCACAGCTATTTACCTGAACAACTTGGACAGAACAACGGTGATGAATTTGGTCCTCCCAATTTCTGAATATCCTTTAATTTGATGGGAGGCGGCCGCATGGTCTGATCATAAAGAGAACTAAGAAAATGTCCTTGAAGTCCAGAGTGGGGTATTGAAGGGATTGTCTTGGCTGGTGTTGGACAAAAGGTGAGAGGGAAAACTGCCTCGTTAAAAGATTTCGTATATCTCTAAGCACATCCTGTTCATCCTCTGGCGCTGGAGGGGAAAGCTTGTTTTAAGTGCTCGAGAAGAGCCTCATCGGAGTTGACAATACCACGACTATCCTGATAAATCACTGAGATGCTCCTTATAAAGCTAAAAAACAAAGAAAGAGAGGGAGCATAGGAATGGCATTGAACATTTTAAAAGATACTTGTATTGAGATTCTGTTATTCCTAAGCTTTTCGCACTAGTTCTATTAGCACAAGTTCTAGTATTAAGAGAGCTCATATGTTGGGAGTATATCACTTTCTGTTGTTCTCATGCTATAACAAAGACAATAATACCTTTATAAAAATAATCCACATACATCAAGTCTACTTCCATTGTCACCATTATTATCTTCTCTAACCTTTCCACAAATTGCTTCTTTCTCCGTCGCCGCTAGTCATTGCCTTCCACCGCCATAATCTTGTTGCCGATCGTTGCTCACACGGTAGAGAGAGATGCACTCCACACAGATTGAGTTCGAAACATTCCTAAGAGCATTTTTTAGAGAGATTTCACCAAAAATTTCCCTCAATAAATCGATTTCTAGAGCCTTTTTTCTTGTTTTCAGCTTGACGCCACGCCCAAGGCGACGTGGCCATAGCCAGACCGCCGCTTCCAAGAAGCCCCAGTTAACTCTGTTTTATGGCTGTGAAGATTGAAATGGCCAAAAGTCAGCTTGAAGCCCTTCTACATCTACTGGTCTTAGCTGACGACGATCACGAGAGCTCCCATTGTTGATTGGACTGCCTACTGCGACTTAGCTTGACTTCATTGATAAGGAAAATTCCGATTCTCTATCATGCTATGTTTTGGAAGTCGGTGAAGTGAGTGTAAATCTCGTTTAACTTCGACTAGGCTTGATCATATTAGAGTCCATATATTTGATAATGAACTTCATATGTTAATTTCATTTTAGTGTGGTCACGAATACGAATTTGAAATCGCAAAGATCCGCTACTTAATCGATTGGCTGCAATATGTTCGACACAATGTCTAACATTTCAATGTGGATTAGTTTCGTCATTTTCATAATCGAAAGTGTGTTGGCTTAGATTAAGTGATATTAATTGATTTTCAAGTCATTTAAGCAGGAGCTCTAATGTTTTCACAATGATTGAATACATTTCCAAATCATTATGCTCCTCTGTCCTATGTTCTATTTTCCTAAAGCGATTGATGGCAATTACAGCTGAGAGATGTCCAAGAGGAGATGACGTATATATCGATATCTAGTGATTACTCATGTCGTTGCCTCTATATACTAGTTAAACTTGTGCTCATGTGTGGCGGATGCTTAATGAATGATGGTGGTTGTGATCAAAAGCCAAGTTTTTCTTTCGGTGATGTTAGGGCTTGATGATTGACATCGAGATAATCAGAATTCTAAGAACGTTGGATTGGGCATATAGGGAAGACGATGGAAAATGATTGGATAAAGACAAAAAAAAAAAACAAAGAAAGACGAGATGACGATAGAAAATGGGCATTTAGCAGACAAAAAATTGCATGGCCATTTAGCAGACAAAAAATTTTAAGCTTCATAATTTGGTGAAAAGACTCTGTGAACGCTTTAGTTGACAAATAACCAAGTCGTAGTGTCAAAAGGGCACTAGTTAAATAATTAGTGTAATTAAGTTCCTAACCTTAGATCTCTAATTGTGTAAACAATGAAGTATTCTCTGATGTCTCACTTTGTTTTTAATTCCAACAGACTAGCAACTCCTTTTTATAGAATTTTCATAGGTTAATCTAATGAAATGAATTTTCCAATGTCGCGCAAAATAAGAATTTGAAGGAACCCACATCGATTGACAATCGTTGGTCCTCCAATTGACATTATCTTCAAAACCATATTTTCCTGCTCATCGAGAGGCTTGCGACAGTACAAAATATCACAATTGACTTGTGAAAGTGGGTCAGTTATTTTAATTCTTTCATATTTTTTGTATATTCCTTTTTGAATTTTCACTAAAAAAAATTAATCATTCATTGTATATTTGGTTCTTTTGGTCAAACTTTGAATTCTAAATTACCTCGAATTTAAGTTTAATTCGACCGGATTGTTCCAAGAAGATATATCGATCAGGTAATTCAAGTTAGTATTGAGCACCCCAATGAGTTGAGTTTAATCACGAGATTAAGCTCTTAATTTACTAGTTTGAGGTCCAATTCAGGCTCGATTAAAAGATCTAGATGGCTAAGCCAATAGATAAGAATTCTTTTTGTGAAGTAACCAAGCTAAGCATAGAGCCATTTCATGGAAAGAAAAACCGAAATTTAAATCTTGCTTGAGCCCAGTCCGCATAGCTAGGCCTTATCTATTATTTTCTATTTAATTTAGGTTCCATTTGTTTCACAAAAAATTAATGATTAAAAAATATTTTCCTAAAAGAGATTGCTTAAATCGACTACAAAAATGAATTCAGACTAAAAAAAAAAAAAAACTACAAAAATGAATGAACAAAATTTTTCTCATCATCCATTAAATATGGAAACATAAATTATTCTCAATAATGAAAATATCTTTTACCAGCTATTTGAAGTGATGCAACTGATCATTATTAGAAAAATGTTTGTCAAATCATCTACATTTTGCAAAAAAAAAAAAAAAAAAAAACGATGGCTTAATGTTCTTTTCTTGTCATGCTTGGGCTTGAATATTTGGGCCTGATATTAGATCAATCTTGCCCATCGATCCAGTCTAAAATGAATGCTAAAATAAACTTTGAGGTTTTTTTTTTTCTCGCAAGAGGTAATATCTACGTCTATACTATACTGCTTATTAAGGGAAAAGTGTGGAAGTTGGTCTCTCTTTTAACAATCCAATTGTGCCCTTAAAAAAACAACCATTGTTCCTGCACTTTGCAAATGGTTGTAGATATACGAGGGGTTGTGATTTAACCATCTGCTTTGGTTGGCCGTTTACTGGGACTTTAGCAAGTAATAAAATCGCAAGCAAATATATTTTGTATTAGGATGATATCATCATTCCTTATTGAAACCGGTCTCTTTTTTCTCAATGATAAAATTGAGATGACATTAGTATTTTAGAATGCATCACATAATTCACAGATTTGCGAATAAATGGTCCAAATGCGCATTCTCTTCATCGGGTGGAGTAGAGGCAACTGAGGAATTCAATAGATAATTTATATCTAAAATGGCATTAGAGTTTGGGCAATTGACATGCTTCCATGATAAGAATACGGACCTCCTTATTTTGGACACCACTTTCAAGTACCGCCAGGGAAATATTATTGCCAGTAATAATATCACAAGGATGGCCGTGCTATCTAGTATTCTAAAGGGGTTATTAAGCATTTTTAACAGAAATTTTTGCGATTGTACTGGCATGAGATGACAAAGCCATCAACAAAAGTATTCGTCATTAGAATAAGTGCATTTAACTATGGAGCAAACAAAGGTCAATAACTAGTAATTTTGCGCCAGTGCTATGAGAAATACTTTCTCATTGAGAAATTTAAGTGTTTTAAAAAAACGTATAAATAGAGCGTAGGAGGAAAAAAAAGCATCCTAAAAAGATCAAATTAGATGAGAGGTGATGGAATTGACTAGTTAAAACTTCAAATAATTCAGAAAATCTAGAAGCCGCCAAACTTGAATTTTATTCGCAATAGCTAGAGAAAACACTTGAGTTGTGACAACTCAGTCGACCACAACCCTTCTCCCTTAGACTGGTCCAAAATGGTACCACACGCAAAAGCGAAAGTGACCTCGCACCGAGAAAAGTATCTTGAATCTCGTCCTCACTAGACTACCCGGTAATAATTAGTTCATGTCTTTTGACATTCGTTTTTGGGATTTTACTGACATCGTTTCTTCTATGTGTGTTTGGTTCCTTTTCCTCTCTAAATTCGACATCATTAAGAATTCGAAGTCGTGTTACTCTTTACCATCTTTGTTTCTTTAGCTGTTAATGTAGATTGACTATAGCTGTCCTGAAGTCTACGGAGTGCTATGTCCATAATTTTGGGAAAAAGAAATATGAATGCATTGGAGGATCTTATGGTTACGTAGGAATTTGAATGTTAGATGGCAATGAAGTAATCAGAACTTGAAGATACACTATGTCTATACTATACTACTTATTAAGGGAAAAGTGTGGAAGTTGGTCTCTCTTTTAAGAATCCAATTGTGCCCTTCAAAAAAACAACCATTGTTCCTGCACTTTGCAAATGATTGAAGATATACGAGGGTTTGTGATTTAACCATCTGCTTTGATTGGCGGTTTACTGGGACTTTAGCAACTAATAAAATCACAAGCAAATATATTTTGTATCAGGATGACATCATCATTCCTTATTGAAACCGGTCTCTTTTCTCTCAATGATAAAATCGAGATGACATTAGTATTTTGGAATGCATCACATAATTCACAGATTTGCGAATAAATGGTCCAAATGTGCATTCTCTTCATCGGGAGGAGTAGAGGCAACTGAGGAATTCATTAGATAATTTATATCTAAAATGGCGTTAGAATTTGGGCAATTGACATGCTTCCATGATAAGGATACGGACCTCCTTATTTTGGACACCACTTTCAAGTATCGATAGGGAAATATTATTGCCAATAATAATATCACTAGGACGGCCGTGCTATCTAGTATTCTAAAGGGGGTTATTAAGCATATTTAACGGAATTTTTTGTGATTGTACTGGCATGAACAAAAGTATTCGTCGTTAGAATAAGTACATTTAACTATGGAGGAAAAGGCGCTCAATAATTAGTAATTTTGGGCCAGCACTATGAGAAATACTTTCTCATTGAGAAATTTAAGTGTTTTAAAAAAATCTTATAAATAGCGTGTAGGATTACAAAAAAGCTTCCTAAAAAGACCAAAGTAGATGAGAGACGATGGAATTGACTAGTTAAAACTTTAAATAATTCAGGAAATCTAGAAGCCGCCAGACTTGAATTTTATTCGCAGTAGGTAGAGAGAACACTCTCAGTCAACCACCACCATTCTCCCTTAGACTTGTCCAAAATGGTACCACACGCAAAAGCGAAAGTGACCTCGCACCGAGAAAAGCATCTTGAATAATAATCATTTCATGTCTATCGACATTCGTTTTTGTGATTTCACTGACATAGTTTCTTCTATGTATGTTTGGTTTATTTTCCCCTCTAAATTCGACATTATTAAGAATTTGACGTCGTGTTCCTCTTTATCATCTGTTTCTTTAGCTGATAATGTAGATTGACTATAGCTATCTTGAAGTCTACAAAGTGTTATGTCCATAATTCTCGGAAAAAGAAAAATGAATGCATTGGAGGATATTATGATTGCATAGGAATTTGAATGTTAAATGGCAATTAAGTAATCTGGACTTGCAATTACACTTGCGATCATGCTCACTGGGGAGATATCGACTAATCTTATCAGATTACTTTGGTTTCTTTTTGCCTTGTCTTTTCGTGTGAGGAAGAAGAAAACTCAATGGCATGTTCAATGGAGAGGCGTCTAGGCGGTCTTCCGAGAAAACTCATCCGTTGAGGAAAACGTCACGCTTGATGGGACCCACACCCGCACCATGTGATGAGTTCCGTCCTCGTCATTTCGAAACATCCTTTTCACTTCAATCTGTGTGGCCACGTGGCCCATTTACAAACTGAACTAAAAAATATATATCCTTAAACTATACGGTGGGCCTGGGGGTATTCTTCCCGATTAACGGGAAGGGATTGTAAAAGGTAAGGGTTAAAGAAGTAAATTTGCCTCATTTAAGATTTCGGATATAGCAAGCGCATATTCATCCGAAGGAACCGCCCTCTGGAATTCGGACACAGCTCCAAGATAACTCATTCTCACACGCAAAACCCCTTACCTGCCTTCCGCCGAGAAAATATTGGCTACGTCTGCTCTGCTGCTCTAATGGCAAATAAGAAGGCACTCAAATTGCGCCACGTGTCTAACGTGGGCCCGCGTTGTCAGACCAAATTTGAAATATGTTTGGCTCTCTTCCTCTTGAGAGAGAGCGTTCTCTCTCCCCCGTTCTCTCGGCTCCCTCTCTCTTTGGGAGCTCATTTGCTAAGGAAACGTCACGGTTTATTGGATCCACACCTGCACCATAACTGTTGCCGTGTTTTGTTTGTTTCTGTTCCAGCAGTTGCAATTATTTATCTAGACAACGTGAACCGAACCACGTGATGAGTTCCGTCCTCGCCATTTAGAAATATTCCTTTAACTTCGATCGGATACGCGGCACATTTATAAACCGAACTAAGAAAATATGTCTTGCCGATTAACAGGAAGGGATTGGAAAAGGGGAGGCTTGAAGAAGTAAGAAGAAGTAAATTTGCCTCGTTTAAGATTTCGTATTTAACAAGCCTTATAGTTCATCCAAACGTACCACCCTTCGGAATTCGGACACGACTTTGATATGCTCCAAGATGACTCATTCTCAAACGCAAGAGCCATGGCATGCCTTCCACCTTCGTTTTGTTTTGTCTTTGTTTGAGGGTCCCTTTCAGTTATTTCACCTGGGACAAGGTGGACAGGACCACGCGACGAGTTCCATTTGATTGTACCGCTTTTTGAGACTTGAACACTTCATCTTCTTTCCAAACATAAGCCCATTATATTAATCCCATCTTTCCGTTGCTCCTCTATAAAAGAGAAAATAACACATTTCAATTTTACTCGTTGTGTAACACCTAATGTCCTTTAGAGCATTTGAATACTTCACATGTGACTTTTTTCAAAATCATCATCATGATGCTTCTTTTTCTTAGCACATTCTTTTTATTCCAATCCAGATTAGTACAAATGATTGGACCTAGTGGAATCACTAGCGGCTCGATATGATTCTCAAAACATTACCTTCAACTAAAGACTGGAGTGGTCAATTTATAATTCACCCATTTTTTTCTTGAAAGGAGGGCACATGAAAATCTTTATAAGGGGCCCTCAACTTTGATTTATGTATACATGCAGAAAAATCTCTTTATTGTACTAGCGCTCTCTTAATTTACAAAAAAAAATCATTAATTTTATTCAAGGTATAGTGTAAGCATATAATGGGGATTTGGATATCTTTGCCTTACACTTGTTTCGTCCTTTATTCAAAGGTTACATTATGTAGGACGATTAGCATTTACATTAGTAATTTTTAATTTAAATTAATTGGATAAACTCAATTGATATCAATGTAAAATAATATATAATTAATTTGGAGTGATAGAATTGGCATTAATGCAATAACTTTAAATTTTATTTTATTTTCTTTTTTTTTCAGAAAAAACCAATTACATGAGAACGTCTATTAACAAAAGACCAATTTGAGACCACCTATGTCTTTCAATCAAATTTCTTGATTTTTGTTGCCTTGTTTGGTTTGTGTTTGTACAATACCCAATCATTTATCTGGGCAAGTTGGGGCAACTATTCATGATTGTGGTTTTGTCTACAAGGTCGGGCATTCTTGTACAATCTCATGTTAAAGAGCACAGGGTAGTACTATGTGACGATAATTTTCTCGTCGGTAATTTTTTAATGAGTGCTGCTAATTGTGTATTGATGGAAATTTTTTAAGAAGATCCTATATCAAATAGTGAGTAGACCATCGATCATCTAGCCTTAAAAGCATTTGCCTATAGTCATGGCCATCATAATCTACTCGCAAAATTCAACCCATTCTAGTCTAAACACAGTTCACTATGGACGGGATCATTTTAGCAAGCGATTTGAGTGACCTACACATCTCAGATCTCTGAAATTCATTTTGAACCGAGTTTGAACAATAATTTCTAGAAAAATCCTCATTTTAACTCATTAAAAGTTGGTAAGATAGGGGGAGAATAAAAAAGTTTATCATCGACTTGGTAAGTACCACACCAACTTTTGCGCATGGCAACTAAAAATGTAAAGATTTTTTCTTTTTTTGGGGGGGGGGGGGGGGGATATAAGTGAAGTGATCACATAGCAAGTTGTAGATTGTTTTGTATTGCAGACTTTGAAGCTCTTTTTTTTTTGTTCAATTTAAGGGAAGTGATCACATTGAATACTCAAATGATCTAAATGAAATTGAATTCTCGTGAAAGGAAATAAATTAATTAACAGAAGTGAGTCTATTTGGTCCGATAAAATAGGCTTCTAATCTTTTACAATATAGCTGAAAAACTTGGACCATAGAGTAATTGATCAATGATCTTATTTTATTGTGTAAGATTCGTAGCTTAGAAAAAGAAACATGAGTCCCATTCGTGCTGGGGTGTGATTCAGAAGGCACAGAAAAAGTCTTTGTCATTTGCAACTGTTGATCCGGACAAGTTGGACAGATCCACAGCGATGAGTTCCGTCCTCATCATTTCTGAATTTCCTCCGCTTCGATTTGCGTGGCCTTTTTGTCCAATTACCCGACAGAACAAAGAAAATATCTTCCATGTCCAGAGGAAGGGCCTGTTTTGCTAGTCTTGGCGTTGAAGAGACGCAAGAGAAAATAATGTACATGGATTCATTCAGTGTTACCATAAGGTTAAGATTGGATCATTGACAATGTATCTATGTACATGTGAAAGTGGTTATTACTTGCCGCATGCCAACATGTGCGCTCTTGCTCTCTTGCAAGCTTTATCTAATGATCTAATTTATATTGTTATTTTAGCAAATATTTTGTTAGTTTACTTTAATTTGAGGATTATGATGAGTTCTCAAAAAAGTTAACAATATAGAAAAAGGGTGAAGGAAAAAGGCCGCCATACTCGTAATAAGAAATTTTTCTTGGAATCTCTTTTATGAATGGTTAATTAGATAAACTATAATTAGATGACAAGAAGTCGCCAATTGTCAACTCCACATAGCACATGTACAACACGTTAATTGTGAAAAATAATAATAAAAGCAAAGAAAAAATACACTCAAGAAAACTAAGAGACAAGAACATCAGATATTATTCTGATCATTTCTGTTGATAACTGGAAGTATAAGGTGATCATAATGAAAAACCAAAACAAGCAAGGAGTAACGAGGTATTAAAAGGACAATTGCAACAAAAGGGAGATGCATAAGAAGATAGAAGTGAACTGCCGATGGATTGCTAGATTAGGTCTTTCTTCAAGTTTTGGATGATGGTGGGTTATCACATCTCTTGACATGCAGTAGAGAGTAGATCGAAATGTCAATCCTCCCTCTCAAGCAACAAAGGCCCCAATTCTCACTACAAGAATGCTAACTGCGCCACAAAGGACACGGATTGCTGCATGCCCGATAACACCATTGAATTCGAGGAACCCGAGTGCAGGTTGCTGATTATTCGAGGATGTTGACGTGTATTCTTATCAAAATCATGTGAATTCTTACCAGTCGATATATATGGATGTTAAAGATATGGTGCTTTTACCCGTTTGTGATGCGAGCGCACATGAAGAGGAGACACAATTGCAGTGGACAACCGAAAATAAAGGGAAAACCATCAGCACCTGCACCGAAGATAACTTTACAGCATTTTTCTATGGTTTCGTGATTGATTAACTGGCAACTAGTAACATTCTTCTTCAATCGATGACTTTCTAAATTTGCATAACCATTCTCCTCGGACTATTCTTCTTACATTTTTGGAGTAAACTTTCAGCAACTTGTATTAAAACTTGATTTTATTTCTTCTTATGCTAATGAAATTGAGACATGAAAACATATGGTATATGCATTAATGGTTAATCTTTGTTATTTGCGCCTTCAATGCCGGAGTGTTGCTGAATTACTTTATGACGGGAAGGCTCGTTTGTGCCACAGAAAACACTTTTAGGAGAGTCTTTGCACGCATACGTTATGCTATTTTCTTTTTGACCTGTATCCTTCACATGCAGCAACTCTCATCTGCCAAAATTTCTGCCATAGCACTTCAACTCATGCCAAAACTAGCATGTAAACTTCTAATCAAGTTTCAAGCGAGGACATGAGAAACCTAAACTAATATAATTAAGTAGTTCATAATTCCAATGAATGACTGATTCAAAGAGATTTCTGCTTGGTTGCATTCCCTCTAAATTTGAGCTTGCTTAAAGGTTTTTAAATTTTGATCAATGGATTTTTGAAGAGTGATCCAATTCCAATTGTGTACTTGTAAAGAAGAAATCAGATGCTTGAGGAACTTGAGAGGACAGAAGTTATATTAGATAAGTTGGATCCCACACAGATGGAAAACATTTCTTTAGCATATCAGTTCAACTGTTCAGCATCTGGTTATGGATCAATTTAAGATGCTCTTCTCTTTTCTTTCCTTTAAGGTTCAAGCATAGTAGAAAAGGTGCGGATATCTGAAGTGTCAAAATTTAGCAAGGGTGGACATATAAGTGCAAAAAATTCAAAAAAAGATACACTTAAGTACCAAAGTGCCAACAATGAGCATGTTGGATTTCTGATGAGCCACATTAGATTCCCGGCAACCATGTAGACCTATTTTTATTAATAAAATTTGAAATTGACACTTAAGTGTTCAATTTTTTTTAAAAAGTGACACTTATATAATATTAATATATTAATATATATATATATATATATATATTAGCATCTATGTATTTATTTGTGCTAAATTTTGACATTTGAGGTGTGCTTCTTTTTGTAATAGGATGATGCTTTTCCTGGGATGGATTGGCTTTAGATGTCTTGGAATCTACATATTGTTATGTCCATGGAATTCTAGGAAAACAAAGTGAATGGATTGTACGATCTTACGTTTGCGTAGGGGCTCGAACATGAAAATGGCAATTAAGCAAAATGTCCTACAATTACCCTTGCAATCATGCTTATTTGGGAAATACTTACAAGTCTATTCAGATGGCTTGGGTTTCTATTCACTTTATGTCTTGGACGAGGAGCTTCAAGGAGAAGCTAGCTCAAGCTGTATGCTATCTAGATCCTTTAACTTTCATCAAATTTTATGAATTAAAAAGGTCTATGCTCATTTTTCTTGACACGACAGCTAATGAGATTTTGAATTAGTTAATTAATACGGCAGCACTAGCAGAAATTAAAAACATCATGAGGTGTGGATGTTGATGGCCCTCCGATTGTTTAGGATGTCATGATGCCATCCAATTTTGGTTAGCACACAAGACCCAATCTTTAATAATCAAACTATTTAAGTGAAATTCATTTCACACGAAAAGGCCCAAATTAACTAACGCAAGCTTTACCATGAGTCATACAGTCAAATAGAATTTGCTTGTTATTACTTAGAGTTTACCATGAGTCCATACGGTCAAATAGAATTTGCTTATTATTACTTAGAGTAGCGATGGAGGTTCATTAGTTTAGATATTTTCAAACGTAAAGTAATTAAGAAATATATATATATATATATATATATATATATATATATATATATATATATATATTCTGGTGTGCGCAGTAGTATGAGAAGATGCACGTGGCGATGAAGAAATTATTACTTTAAGTCCTTAAGATAATATTTTTCCTTGAATCGTGGCTTAAGACAAAAAAGGTTAGTCTCTTTCCACGCATTCGTTAGAAAAGGGAATCTTATGGGGATCTCATCCGTTGAGGAAAGCATCACCCTTTTTGGGACCCACGACCATACCATAATTGTTGCCGTGTTTTGTTTGTTTTTGTTGCAGCACGTTGCAATTATTTATCTGGACAAGGTGGACAGAATCACGTGATGAGTTCCGTCCTCCCCATTTCAACATATCCTTTTCACTTCCTCGACCTGTGTGGCCACGTGGCCCAATTACAAACCGAGTCCACGACGCGCCTGGGAGTACTGTTACCGATAAACGGGAAGGGATTGGAAAAGGGGAGGGTTAAAGAAGTAAAATTACCTTATTTAACATTTCGTATATGACAAGCACATACGGTTCATCCGAACGTACTGCCCTTCGGAATTCAGACACAGCTTTGATCCGCTCCGCGGTAACTCGTTCTCAAGCGCAACCCATTACCTGCCTCCCACCTTCGTTCTGTTTTTTCTTTGCCTGAGGGTCACTTGCAATTTATTTCATCTGGGACAAGGTGGACAGGACCGCCCGATGAATTCTATCCTATTGTACTGCTTTTCGAAACTCGCACACAATTTGATTTTCTTCTCAAACATGATCCTATTATGATAATTTCATCTTTGCGTTGCTCCTCCACATATAAAAAAGGACACATTTCAATTTTACCCACTACACAGCACCTCACGTCCTTCAAAGCTTACGAATTCTTCACACGTGACTTTTTTTAAAATCATCATCATGTTGCTTCTTTTTCTTAGTACATTCTTTTTATTCAAACTAGATCAGCACAAACGGGTGAATATTGTGGAATCACATATCAACTTAGTTGGTTCTCAAAACATTACCTTCGACCGGAGACTGAAGTGTTCAATTTAGTCAATTTCTAATTCACCTGTTCTTTTGTTCAAAAAAAAAAAAAATCACCTGTTCTTTTCTTGAAAGGCAGGCATGCAAAAATCTTTACAACGGGCCCTCAACTTTGATTCATGTATTTGTGCATTTTCTGTATGAGCTCACTCTTAATTTACAACAATTTCATTGACTTTTTTCAAGGTGTAGTGTAAGCATATAATGGGGTTTTGGATATTTATGCTCTAAACTTGTTTCATCCTTTATTGAAGAGTTATACTACATAGGATGGCCGTGTCTATGTCTGTAATTTCCGACTTAAATTAATCGGATGAACTCAAATGGTATCAATATAAAAATATATAAAATTAAACTGGTTCAATTAAAAGATTTATAATCGAAATGATATCAATGCAATAAATTTAGAATATATTTCCCACCAAAAGACCAATTACGTGAGAACATCCATTAGCAAAGGATCAATTTGGGACCGTATGTCTTTCAATCAAATTTCTCGATTTTTGTCGCATTTTTCGGTTTATCTTTGTACGATATGCAATTATTTATCTAGGCAAGTTGGGCAATTATTCATGTCTGTGCTTTTGTCTCCAGGGTGGGGTATTTTTGTATAATCTCATGTTAAAGAGTGCGGGGTAGTACTATCATTACTATGTGATGGTAATTTTCTGACGAGTCAGTAATTTTTTTACGGGTGTTACTAATTTTGTACCGTGAGAAATTTTTTAAGATTCTGTAGCAAGTGGTCAGGAGACCATCGAACATCTAGGCTTAAAACATTTTCCTATAGTCATGGCCGTCATTCTTTACTCGCAGAATTTAACACTGTCTGGTCTGAACTCAGTTCACTATGGATGGAATCATTTTAGCTAGCAATTTGTGTGACCTATAGAGCTCAGATCGCTCAAATCCATTTTGAAATGAAAAAATTCTCATTTTAACTCATTACAAGCTGGCAAGATGGGAAGAATGAAAAAATTGATCATCGACTTGGTAGTTCGTGCGAACCACACCCACTGATGCACATTGCAACCAAAGCCATAAAGAATCGTTTTTTTTTTTTTTTTTTTTTTTTTTTTTTTTTTCTTTTGGATTTAAGGGAAGTGATCACACAGTGGGCGGAAGATTGATTTGTATTGCGGACTTTCAAGCCTTTTTTTTTTTTTTTTTTTTTTTTTGGGATTTCAGGAAAGTGATCAAACTAAGCGCACAAATGATATAAAACTTGTGAAACAGGCCAGATTAATTAACCGAAGCTTCCCATGACTCCACGAAGTCCAAAAAAATAGGTTTGTTATCTAGTACAATATACGTAGAAATCTTGGACCATAAAGTAATTAATGAATGATTTTATTTTATTATATATAAATCATGGCTTACAAGAAAAAAGATTAGTCTCTTTCTTATAGGAGCGTAGTTCATACTTCCTATTGACAAGAAAGTATGAGAGCTCCGCTCTTCAATGAATGGGTAGGATTCAAGAGCCACACGGGGACAATTTTCTTCAAGTCGCTAGAGGGCTTTTATAACTTGAATTCATATTTTATTGATAATTTAGATTTAGATCCATAAATAATTATCAGGTATAATTTTTTTTCTTATAATTAAAGATTGTAACATAAAAGTGACAGGTCAATCCTTTAACAGATATGGATCTAATTTAAGGATGAATCTGAATAAATATTTTACTTTGTTGTTTTTTTATTATTTCTTTGTGTTTGAACCCCTAATATTTTGTACAGGAGGGAAAAGTCTTGGTCATATGCAATTATTGATCCAGACAAGTTGGACAGAACCACAGCGAAGAGTTCCGTCCACATCATTTCTGAATTTCCTCCACTTTGATTTGCGGGGCCACGTTGTCCAATTACAAAAGAGAACTAAGAAAATATCTTTGATGCCTATCTAGAGGAAGGGCAGAGAAGCCATCGATTGACCCTAATTACAACCCCAACGACCAATCGCTCACCATTCTCTCGCCTCTCTCACCGGCCACCCTAACCCTAACCCAGTGGATTCAAATATTAAGTGCATCTCCTCTGTATCTTCTGAAACCATCAAATCGACGCTCTATGTTGTAGGTTTCTGATTCATAATCTATTTTTCATTCGATCGTTCCTCTTTTTCACTTCGGCCATGAGGTTGTTGTTTCCTTTCCTGTAGCACTGATGTACTATCAGATGTAGAATTATAATCTTAGTAGGACATTGATAAAGTTGGCATAAGGACTAATAACAATCCGAGACAAGTATGCCTATAGTCTCCAAACATCATTAACATATATTATGAGTCTCAGGCTTCGGAAAATTTTCGGTCAACATAAAAAGGACAATAATGCAAATCACTGCAGCCACATGTAATGGCCGACAAAAATAAAAGCACGCTAATTACGATAATGTCAAATCCTCTTGCCAAAAAAAAAAATCCTCTTGAATCATTTATGGGGATCAACGTTACCAAGCTTTGCCAACCATCGCTGTCAATTGTCCATATCCATGAGCATTTTTTGATTTATGAAAAAAAGGAAAATCATTGCAAATCACTGCAAATCTGCAACCAAATGTAATGGCCGACAAAAAAAAAAAAAAACACACGTAGTAATGTCAAATCCTCTTGGGTCATTTTTCGGGAATCAACATCACCAAGCTTTGTCTAGTAAAAAAAAGAAAAATCATCACCAAGCTTTGTCAACCATTGTTCCCAATTGTCCATACTCATGAGCACTTTTCGATTGATAGAAAAATGGCAATAATGCAAATCACTATAACCAAATGTAATGGCCGACAAAAATAAAAGCACACTACGTACGATAATGTCAAATCCTCTTGAATCATTTTTTGGCATCAACATCACCAAGCTTTGCCAACCGTCCCTGCCACTTGTCCATATTGATAAGCCCGTGTTGCTATGAATCCAAGGGTCTTGCGAGAATGGTAGATTCTCGTCTTACTCATCTTATCGTAGAAGTTGGTCTACCATGGAAAGGGCTGAGGGGATTACATACTTTTACACGCCTTAATAAAGCAACCATATTGGCATATGCAATATGCTTTCTCTCTACAAATTGAAAGGAAGAAAAAGAAGGAAAATTCACATTTGTTTGTTCTTTCTTTTCTCTTTGATAAAAATCATTTTCGTTTAAATTTAAAATCATTAATTTGATTTCTTTTTAAAATTTTCAATAATAAAAAAGGCCATGTAAGCTCATCAATAAAGCGTTATTGGCCATGTAAACTCGTTGAAAAAGATGATCTGGTCATTTTTGTTTAGTTCTTGCCTTTCAGGGGATATTTGAAAAGTGAGGTTATTTTTATTCCTTTGATAAAAATATGTGAGTTTAATGAGATTTGCCCTGCCTATCGTATCAAAACTTCAAAATACACTGCAACCCACCATGGCCACTAGGGCCCAGTGCACTTTGTTAGAACTTGCTATTTCCAAGTCGCAATCGCATGGTCGATGAAAATAAATGAAATAGAAAGGAAGTGCCATCTCTTTCCACATCATTGAGAACGAAGAACGACAATGAGGTCGTCCCCTTCACCAAGTCATAAATGACCGAATCCATCTGTGCAATCTGCTCTTGTTTCACGTTCATCCTCTCTCTTGGTAGCATAATTTGCGACTTAAAAATAATAGGCACTCTTGAGAAACTAGCAAGTCTCTGCCCACAATTCAGTCTATTACAATTGATGGGGAAAAAAATTGATTTTTACTCATTACAGATCACCTAAGTGTAAATTCACACCTAGTATTTTTAAAATGATCATTTCATATATCATTTTTCTTACTTCATTCTTTATGGTCAAATGGGTTGTTATAAATGTCGGACTGGTTGAATTGGTGGAATTGCACACTAGCCCTCACTCCGATTCAACCTCCGGTACTATTTTCAAAACATCGGCTATAATTGGAGACCAGAATAGTGGACTAAAAGTCTTCAGTTTTTCTTGAAAGATGGGTATATGAAATCTTTAACTAACGCCCTCACCTTTGATTCATATATCTATTTATTTTTAATGGATGACTGCACTCTTAATTTATTAAAATTCAATCTAGTTTATTCAAAGAGAAGCACAAATGTATAGATAGATTATACCAATGGGTACTGGATATCATCGACGAAGAGCGAGGGTATGCCTAGATTATACCATGGGAATTTGGATATCGTTACTCTAAACCCACTTCCTCCTTTCCCAAGCGAGGATCCACACAAAAAAAAATAACGTTCAAACATATGGAGGGAGGGAGGGAGGGAGGGTCCTATGCAAACACATGCTACAAAAAAACTTCCTCGATTTGATAACAAAAAGTAAAAAAACTTTCTTAATTGAAGAAAACTTTCTCGGGCCACGCCTTTAGTTGGCGGATTATAAATTTGTTGGAGAAATCTTTCCGTAATATTTTGAAGTTCGACAAAACGTTCTTTCGATCTAAATCTGGATGTTCGGAGATCCGCGGTTTAAAGTCTGAAGACTTTGTACTCCCAAGACTTCAAGACTCAAGACTCAAGACTCAAGACTCAGACTCAAGACTTAAGACTCGGACTCAAGACTTAAGTCTATTCTCACCGACAATCTTTCTAATCCAAAGTGACGAAGGAAATCCAAAGCCGAGGTTTATGGTTGAGAATTCGATCCTATCCTCCGGAATAGATTCTTTGGTTGGATAATCGTTTGGATTCTTTAATTCTTATCTCGGATCGATTGAAGATCCGATGGTTGACGAAATAATCTTGGAATATTCTATTCTTGAAACCGAGATCCTGATTGTATGGGCGAGGATTGATGGGCTATCATCCAGATTCTTAAATAAATGCTTCGGATGATCTTCTTGATTGATTCCGTCAACGGGTAGATTGGAGGAATTCCTTTGGTAAGTGCCAAGTATGATGGCATGAAGGAGTATAAAAGGAAGACGTTCTAGTTGTTTTAAGTGTGTGATCGATAGAAAAATTCCAGAGTCTAAAGATCCTTGATTGTTAGTTGAGACTGTTCGAGCGAAATTGTATACAGAGAGTGTTTATACTTGGTGACGCCTTGAGTGAGTGTGGTAGATCATCTACACCTAGAAATCAAGGAAGATCAACACTGTAACATCTCTTTGATCATAGTGGAATCCAGCCAATCGGCTGTCAGTGCAGAAGAGTGGACGTAGGCTTGAATCAAGCCGAACCACTATAAACCGAGTGTTCAATTCTCTATTTCCCTTACTCAGTCTTGCGATTGAATTTTTAACTGTTGCAAATCCTCTAACTGTTTAAATATCGTGCAAGCTTCGAGCAATTTTTTCTATACCTATTCATCCCCCCTCTAGGTACTCGTACTAGCTATTTCAAAATTCTGTGGACATATCGCACATGCAAAGATGAATGTGGATGATGTCCATGTCATCCTATCTTAGTGCTTGTATTTATTACTATATTATCTAAACTAGAAAGGGCCCAACTTGTTAAGACTACAGCTGTCTCACAATCACACGAGATAACTAATGATAAAACAAATGTTGGAAATTATAGCCAAACTTTCGGCTTAATTATTCTATTCAACATATTTTTCATCCTTTTGTAATACAAGGCATCATCCTCAGATCAAGACATATGCAATTATAATTAAAAACTTATTTAACTGAAAAAATAAATTGCTTATCTTCTTTGTGAACAAGAAATCATAATAAGTATTGTTGAGCTCTAGGTAATATCATCCAAATTAGAGCAAACCGTCTATAACCTCAAGTTATCTTGATAAGTAGTACCTCGCTTTACTAATGTTGTCTATCACGAAATATGGGATGAACATGGTCGTAGAAATATCTCCTAATTCTTTAGTGAGAAATCAATTTTCTTATCACATGTACAAAATCAGGGATAAATTTAATAATATTTATCCAAGGAGGATTTATAAAGTTGACATTTGATAGAATATTAAAAGAGAAAATCGAAAGACAAATTAAAATTTTGATCAAAATCTATTAAATCATCTAACCATGTGCCAAAAAGAAATAAATGAAAAGAAATTGCGTGAAGAGCAACGGATGGCTCCAAGGTTCCTTACCTCGCTCCAAAGTGCCCAAAGTGGAGATTCGACAGAGCGCGAATTTATGTGAAGCTAAGTGCGGAAGAAAAATAAAAGACTGTACAAGAAGCACCCGCACAACTCCATTCTTCATTCCATCTATTAAAAAAGAAATAGTAATAAAATTTAAAAAATGAAAATTGTAAAGTTATCCCTATTAGTGAATCCTTGTCAAAATTGGTTGGAATAAATTAATTAATAAATGGTTAAAATGTTTGGAATAAATTGGCCAAATTGAAAAATTTACGATTGAATTGACACAAGTATAATAAGTTAAGAATTATTTTATTTTTTTGTAATTTTCCTATTACAAATGATTTCATGCTAACATGAATCAAGGCAACATGTAAACCTCATGCTTTGTAACAAATTGCTACATTTAGTGATAATAACTAAGATTTCGATGGCTTCCTCCACTTTCTCTCTCTCTCTCTCTCTCTCTCTCTCTGTTTTAATAATTTTATCCCAGTCAACAAAAAAAAAAAAAAAAAATTCTATCTCACATCTAATTCATTCGTTCATCTTTCACGTGGCACCAATGGCAAAGACAATAGCATTTCAATTTGCAATTATAATAGAAGGATTTGCTTGAGTAAAAATAAATGAAATATAAAAAATTCTATATATACTTTGCTACATTTAGTGATAATAACTAAGATTTCGATGGCTTCCTCCACTCTCTCTCTCTCTCTCTCTCTCTCTCCTCGTGTCTGAGATTTGTTTTAGTTTTCTAATAATTTTATCCCAGTCAACAAAAAAATTCTGTCTCATCTCTAATTCATTTATTCATCTTTCACGCGGCACTAATGGCAAAGTTGGACAAAACCATGTCAATGAATTCTGTCCTCGTTATTATTAAATATCCGTTTCACTTTGATTTGCGTGACCCATGATCCAATTACAAAGAGAACTAGCAAAATATCCTGAAGTGTACAGGACGGGTATTCCTCTTGCCAATTTAGAGGAAGGAATTTTTTTGGAGGTGTTTGGACAAAGAGTGAGGATTAAAGTAGTAAATTTGCCTCATATAAAGAAATGCAATCCGCCGCAAGATTTCGTATTTCCCGGGCGCATCTGGTTCATCTTGTGGGGCAAGAAAAAAAGTAAAGCCTTGTTTAAGGGCAAGAAGGGCTTGTGCTTGAAGAGGAGAGCCGCACCGCATCTCTGCTTCGCTTGTCTTGAGATAAGCACACCACGCCAATCACGGGAGATCACCCTTCTATTATGAAACAGAGCGTTTGTAATGAAATGCTAGAGGGAAATCCGCATAAAGAGATTTGGCAACCGATCGTCTTATCATTTTGAGTACTCTAGCATCTTTTATTAAACTATTCATGCGCTGAGCTCTTTGGCCCGCTTTTCATGATTTGAAATTTTGAAGATATAATTGGGATTCATTTATTAAGGTCCATACCAGATTACGACATTTGGGTTATTACCATATTTCAGACTTCTCTCATTGCGAAATGAGATTTCTACTAGCATTTGAGAGAGAGAGAGAGAGAGAGAGAGAGAGAGAGAGAGAGAGAGAGAGAGAGAGAGAGAGAGAGAGAGAGAGAGAGAGTAGTTTCGATTCAAATTCTAAGTAACCCAAATTTCGAATCTTAATGAGATCTTAAATTACCAAAGAAGTTTTAGCAATCAGATGATGATTATATTGTCTTTGATAATGATCCAATGACGTCTAGTCCAATCACTTCAACACGCTTTTCTCTCATTTTTTATTGGACGGTATTATATGTAGAGTAAGAGACACTAATCACCGACATACGTGGAATATCTTGGTTTGAATTTAGGTTCAACCCAACCATGTAAGACTCAATTAGAACAAATGTTGGTATCTTTTTCTTCTTGTTCTTCGTTTAAAGAAAAATTCAACAGCTTATCTAAAAACTCAATTTTTGGTCTTCTTATTGGCAGCTTAATTTGTGGCTTAAAAACAATATGCAAATTTGAAAAATTTAAAAGTCTCTACTCACTTTCATTTAGACAATTCAGGCAATTACAATTGATATAAAAAAAAAAATTGATTTTCACTCATTGTAGAATGCCAACATGTGAATTCACACGTAGGATTTTCAAAATTATCATACATATATTGTTTTTTTTTTTTACTTCATTCTTTATATTTAAATAGTCGCTATAAAGGTCCGTTCGGTTGAACCGGTGGAATTGCGTACTACGCTCACTCCTACTTAACCTCCTGTAACATTTTCAAAAAATTGCCAATAATTAGAGACCGGAATGGTGGACTAAAAGTCATAAGTTTTTTCTTGAAAGATGGGTATGTGGAAATCTTTAGTTAAGGTTGTCACCTTTGATTCATATATCTATCCATTTTTTTTTTTATGGATGACCATGCTCTTAATTTATTAATATTTCATCTAGTTTATTTGAAGAGAAGTGCAAGTGTATATATAGATTACACAAATGGAAAATTGGATATCATTGCTCTAAATCCGCTTCCTCCTTTTCCCAAGCGGAGGATCCATGCAAAAAGTTAACGGTTCAAACATATTGAAAGACTCTTTTCCCATCGCCTTCTTCAACTTTCAACCATCAGGGAGGGTTTGAGTTAGTCTCACCCTCGCCTCTCTCTTTTATTGACTTTGTTTGCATTTTGTTGTTATTTTCTTACTTGTTCTTCTCTCTTGATTTAGATTTGGGAACTCTCTTCTCGCGATCTAATTCTTGATTTGAGAGTTTGAATTATCTCAATCTAATTTTAGATTTGGAGGTTATCCTCTCCCAATTTAGATTTGGGAGTTTAATAAATACGCTTTTGGAGATTTGATGCCACTTTGCTCTATTCGTGTATAAGTGCTTTATCTCCAGTCTTAATGATGATCATAGGAGTTTTAGTGTCTCGCTGAATTACAAATATTTACTTCTCTACATGTTAGATATGCGTTTGTTTAACCTATTCTGCTTATCTCTATACAATGATGGTGTAGAGGAACCCAAGACAAGGCGTGCACGATCAATTGGTAATGCCGTAATTATAGGAGGAGGAATTTCTAGTGTGTGCTCATTATGGACAAAGACACGAAATTCAGTTATCAACCGTCAATTTTGTTTGACAAATCCGTTCATGTGAAATAAGTTTGTGCTTAACTTTGCTAGTACTCCGTCAATTCTCCTCATGTTCTGGGTTTAGCTTTGTTTTTCAATATTCATACTCTGTTTTGATTTGCTTATCATGAAAATTAAATACTTATGCATCCTTTTGAGTAATGAATACAATTTTCTTTCGATAAATATATATATATATATATATATATATATATATATATATATATATATATATATATTTTGAGAGAGAGAGAGAGAACTATGCTAACACATGCTAAGAAAACTTCCTCAATTTAATGACAAAAGAGAAAATAAAATTTGTTATATTTTATGCAATGGGCTATAGTTTTCCCATCCTTAATTGAAAAAACTTTCTCAGAACATATCTTTGCTCAGTGGATTACAAATTATGAACATAACATACATGTAAAGATCAATGTGGATGATGTCCATGTTATCCTAACTTAATGCTTGTATTTATTACTAAATTATCTAACTAGAAAAGGCCCAACTCATCAAGACTCCATTTATCTCACAATTTCATGTCATAACTGATGATAAAACAAAACCTGGAAATTGTAGCCCAAATTTCAGCTTGGTTATTCTATTTTGTCATCATTTTCTAGATCAAGGTATCATCCTCGATACTTTAATATAGATTGATACATATCTACTTACAGTTATAAATTTGTCTAACTAAAAGAAAAAAAAGGCTTATCTTCTCCATGAAGAAGAGGTTATAGTAAGTATCGTTGAGCTCTAAGTGATATTATCTAGACATTAGCGAATCATTTATAACCTCAAGTTATCTTGATAAGTAGTACCACGAGGGATGAGCATGGATGTAGACACATCTCCTAATTTTTTTTTAGTGAGAAATTAATTTTCTTCATCACATTTACAAAATCAGGGACAAATTTAATGACCCATGTAGGATTTGTTAAGTTGACATGTGAGAGAAATTTAAAAGGGATAGTCCGTTTTAACAAAAGACAGATTAAAATTTTGATCAAAATCTATTAAATCCACCCAACCATGTGCCAAAATCCTAAATAAAAGAAATTGCGTGAAGAACAACGGGTCGCTCCGATGTTCCTTACCTCGCTCACAAAGTACACGAAGTGGAGATTCAACAGAGTTACAAATTCTGTGAAGCGAAGTTCTAAGAAAAATAAAAATAATGGACAAGAAGAATCCACACAACTCCATCAGTCATTCCACATATTAAAAAAGAAATAACAATAAATAAATAAATAAATAATAAAAATTGTAGAAATTATTTATGCTAACATTGATGTTACATAGAACGACTGATACTAACTAAATCACATTGTCAGCAATTTCCTTTTAGAATTTGCTGAAATGACTAAATTTACAAATGATAAAAGGGTTTAGGACACATTAACCAAATTAAAATATTTATGATTGAATTAACATAAGTATTATAATTTTAGTTTCTTTTTTTAATAAGTTCCATATTATTAATGACTTCAGGAATCAAGGCAAAATAAGAACCTTGCACTCCTACAAATTGCCTAGTTCTTCCCTTTCATAATGACCGAGAGTCAAATCCAACATCGGTCTTTTCCATCAACTTATTAAAAAATGCATGTGTTAGGACTGGCCCGTGACACATGCATCAAGTGTCAAAGGTCATCCAAGCTTCTTCTGAGATATTTCCATAGAGTTTCGAACACGGCATTGTTTAAGCAAAAATTCTCAATCAATCCATCATTTTCAAAGTATAACTATTCGACATCTTGTCCCTAAAGGATGGCATCATGCAAAAGTTTATTTCCAATACGAACGACTTGACTCTAATGTATATCGATTCTTTTTTTACTAGAGACCTCGGGGATTGTTAACGTGCCTCTAAGCAGAAAAATATCATTGAAGTCTTTGGGGGTGGGTATACGTGCCAATCTAGAGGAAGGGATTGATTTATCCTTTGGGGCAAGAGAAAAAGTGGTTTCACTGCGATCACCTCGTAAAGGTTGTCAAGTAAAGGAGGTGATAATTTCCACTATCCACACCTTGACCCTGACATAAAGTATCGATTATTTCATTTAGTGGGAGCAGGGAGAGTCCATTTTTCGCTTGATTTGTGGGGTCACCCGATCCAATCACGAGGACAACTGATTGTCATTGGATTCTACGGTGGGGGCATTCTTGTCGATTCATAATTTGCTTTCCCTTCAGTCGTTACCTCTTTTTCACTGCTATTTTGTTTTATGTTTGTCATCTCTTTGCAAAGGGCCAATTCCATAAAAAAGCACCAACTTTAGCCATTTTCCCAAATCTGGCTCGAACTATATTTTGTTCCAAAAAAAAGCCCAAACTTTTAGTAGCATCCCAAATCTGGCCTCCGTTACCATCCTTCCACAGGCACCGTTAGTCATCTCTGTTAGTCATCTCTGAAGCATTTCCACGTCACCCAGAAAATTTGTTCTCATTATTTTCCATTTTCTCAAAGATTTTCCGTTCGTTTTTGTTCGGAATCGAGCCGAGAAATCACCGGTTTCTCGTCACGGCGAGCGTGAGGTCATGATTGCGACGATGGATTCCAACGAGGAGGAGGAGATCGAGTTCGAAGAGGACGAGAAAGTTAGGGTTGTGAAGGAGGCCGGTGTCCCCGTCGCCGTCGACGAGGACAACGAGGAGACGATGAGGAAGATGAGGAGGAAGACGGCATGCAAAGTAGGAGGAAGCGAACGGTGAAGGAGATGGGCGCGGCGGCGTGGGCGACAAGAATGACGGCGAGGAAGAGTAGGACGACAAGGACGACGGTGGGTTATCGACCCACCAAAGTCTTTTTTTTTTTTTTCCGTCTCTTCCTCCCACTTCGACCTCACTCGTCGCAGCCATGGATGGGGCTTTGTTTCAGATCTACAGTTGGCTATCGGGAAGATGAAGACAAAGACGAATAGCCTCGCAAGTATATTGTGAATTTCTGAATCAACCTTAGCATTCAAGTATGGGTTTCTCTTTTTTTTTTTCCTATTCCAGTGATGAGCTGCAATGAAAAGAAGGAAACCTTTAGCATTCAAGTTTCTGGGTTTCCTTTTCTTTTTCCCCCAAGATTCCATAGATTTCCCATAACCCAGCTTCCACAGATTCTGCATAACTAGAGTTGTTTGCGGCCATGTCTTCCATGTTTGGCCAAAAAGACAAGCCAAGAGACCCACTGATTTTTTACCCACGTTGCTCTGTAAACTCTTCTAAATATCAAATCTTTTGGCTAAAAAGACAAGCCAAGACACCCATTGCCCCTTCCTTGTCTCAAAGATTTTTCCCCAGATTTTTTCTTTCTGAAGACTTCTATTTTTTCCAGATTTTTGGCCATTTGCTCAGGCCAAAAACGGGTAAAGATGACCACAAAGACAATGGAGATGGAGGACTCCTTTCGGCGAAGATGAAGCTAACAACAAGGATGACGGAGGGGTGGTCTGGTTTGGACGTGTAGTGTTGGCTTGGACAGGCATCGGCGGCGGACGCGCGGATGTCAAGCTTGGCGGTGACTCTAGTCGGAGGATGTCAAAGAGAGTGACTTGATGAGCAGAAGGACGAAGAGAACACCACTAACGGTGACTATGGAAGGATGGTTAACGGAGGCCAGATTTGGCATGCTACTAAAAGTTTGGGCTTTTTTTTGGAACAAAATATAGTTTGGGCCAGATTTGAGAAAATAGTTAAAGTTGGTGCTTTTTTATAGAATTGGCCCCTTTGCAAATTGAAAGGAAGAAAGAGAAGGAAAATGTAACATTTGCTTTAGATTCTGTTAATTTCTTTTTCGCCTTTAACAAAAATCATTTTAATTTGAGTTTAAAATCATTAACTTTGCTTTTCTTTTTACTTTTTCAGTAAAAAAAAATGTCATATCAACTTAATACGTAAGTGCTATTTGACACGTGGTCTCGTTTAGATGGAGAAATAATAATGACCATTTTTGTCCGTTAAAAGAGAGTGTGCTTTTCTTGAAAATGACATCATATTTATCTTCAAACATACATGCATCATCTTTTTTTCCTAGATTTGGCCCACCAGTTATATGAGAACTTCAAATGACACTCCAACCCTACGTGGCCACTAAGCCCAGCGCTCTTTAGCAAATTGATATGTTTATGTTGTGATAGCACATGCTCAGCGAAAACGAAAGGAAAAGGACAAGAAATACCGTGTTTTTCCACCCCACCGAGAATAAAGGAAGAAAGATAGACGTTGAGGTCGTTGCCTTGTTTCGTTTGTCATTGTCCGATGGTCTTTTGCAATGGTTTTATCTGGGCAAGTCGGCAGAATTACAGTGATGAATTCTGTCCTCATCATTTCCCGACTAATCATTTTCTTAGATTCAATTCATTTCAGAGAAAATAACTTTAAAAAAAAACATTTTTTTTTGGATTTTATAACATTTGTTTCACATAAAATAAACTAATAAAAAAATACTTTCTATTATTGTAAAAAAATCTTCAAAAATGAGGAAAATGTTTTTCATTTTTGAACTTATTCTACCTAACTTTCTTTTACTAATGCATTTTCATTTTATTATTATTATTTTTAAATCAAATTTTTTATTTTGTTTTTTCTTATCTTTCTTTCATTTTCATTTTCTTTCTTGGCCTTCGCCGGTCACCAACCATAGCAGTGGCTGACGGTCAGCAAGGCTCATGGTCGCTAGATTCTAGTGAGGATGAGGCTCGCCTTGCCGATTTGGCAAAGCCAAACTCACTTGGCTCAGGCGAGCTTGGCCCTTGCCAGATCCAATGAGCTAGGCAAGGCTCGGGCCTAGCCCGAGCTCACCAAAGGTTCGTCGGATTCTAGCAAGCTGCGAGCTCACCAACCTCGGGCGAAGCTCGAGCTTGCCTAAATTGGGTGACCTGCAAGCTCATCGGCAAGCTCATCGGCCTTGGCAAAGCTTAAGCTTGCTGGATCTGGCAATGCGCATCTTGGTTGACCATTGGGTACCTAGCTATCATCAAGCATGTGGCGGTGGAGGAAGAGGGAGGAAGGAAAAGATAAAGGGAAAAAAATTAAAAAATAAAGATAATGAAAATTCATTTTTAAAATAAAATAATTAAAAATTATTTTTTTAAAAATATATATAATTAAATTAAAATTTGTGGTCAATTAAAAATATCAAAATTCAATTTTTTTGGTAAATTTTTTCCTTAAAAATCAAATCAAATAATGAATGGTGAAAAAGATTTTCCACTCAAATTTCATGTTTCAATCAAACATTAAAAAATATAGCTATTTTATTGAAAAATGGCTTCTTGAAAAATATTTTTCAGAACTGTGATATTTTTCCATGAAACGAATGGATCCTTAATGTCAAGCCGTTTGTAATTCTCAAGTCAAAAAGTAGAGTCAGTAGTGCTCATTATAAAAATGGCCAACCAAGCGCCTGCCCTCTAGACGTATTGGTTCAAATACATTCTCGGCAATTATATATGCCACTGGTCCATCGCAAGAACTGAGCAAAGATTCCCTTCATCCTCTAGTCATTCCAAGTCGAATTTGAAGGTACCGTGACATCTCCCTCGATTACATTTTTTTTCATAAATGAATTTTCAGTTCCCTGCTGTTTCCTTCCCCCAGAGTGTCCACTTGTTTTTGCGTTGTGCCGATATTTCCTCTTATATTCTAGTGTCATCAGGAGTGCTTTTGGCCTGCGGTCCTCTTCATCCATCTTCACAGACAAGCTAGTAGCCATGAGATTATCTTCACGGACAAGCTAGTAGCCAAGAAATCTCAGTTCCTCTTGCATCCTGACGTTGAAGCCACTCCTGGTATGTGCTATCAGTGTTTGTTTCACTTTTGCCCTCTTTGTTTAGTTATTTGGTTCTATTGATTAAACCCAATAAACCTAAAACAGGGAAGAGGAAATAAAAATGGGTAAAAGAACTGCAACTGATCAAACCCTAATAAATATAAGGCCTTCCTTTCTTTTTAAAGGTGGTTTTGTGAAAGTCTTTAATTAATGGCCGTACCTTAAGTTTATATATCTATAGATAAGATTTGGTGATGGATGACTTCGCTCTTAATTCATTAAAATTCTATCTGCTTCATTTGAAGAAATTATTGCTTTGGCTCTTATAATTATGTTTTATCTTATACGAATCATAGCTTAAAAAAAGAAATATTAGTCTCTTTCCCCAAATTGTAAGTGAGAAAGGGGAATCTTATGTCAAGCTCATGCAAATTATTGCTTATTAATCAAAACACGTCCTTCTTACATGGGAAGGGTTTGAGGAAATTGTGTTAGAGAATGATATCTTTTGGTTGTGTTAAAGAAAATGATTCGAGGCATTCTATTCAACATCTTGCCAAACTTGCCAGTACAAGTAATGGCTACGGGTCTCTCTATAAAAGTATCGATTCTTTTTTAGACAACGACCTAAGTATTGATTAAATTGTCTTTTAACAAAAACCAATCATTTGAGAACGTCTATTAATATGAGACCATATTTCTTCTTGTCGCTGAAGGGTTGATCATAGCATCAATTGGTAGTCTCCTCATGATATCCAATTTGCCAACCCACAAGCTCCAATTGCGACAATACGATGATATTTTTTGCTTGATTATGCCTCAAAACTTCTTTCTCAAGGAAAGCTTTCTCCCATCTAACGAGTGCTGGTGTTGCAGCTATTATTAAAGCGTTTCACGAAATCATGGTTTTTTTCCACATTCGATCCTGAATAGATTATGCAAAAAATTTATTCAACCTTTAGGAACCTTTAACTTGAATTTTCCTTTTTCTTCTTCCCATAAAAATGTTTATAAAAACTATTTGATAAGTCTCAATGTGCATCTTTATGATTTACGTGCATTTATGTGAATTAGTTGGCTTTAAAAAGTTCAGCTACTCCATGCTTTCATTTAATAAAAGAAAAAAATATTTCATAAGGAAAAATCAACTATTTCATTTTCTTTTATTTAGGACAAGAAGGTTCCTAACATGAAAATTCCTAGTTCGTAAAATAATGTACACAAATATGTATGTATATCAAAAAGACAAAAATGACCAAACTCTCAAATGTCCATAAAAAAAATGTACTTACTCTTACTCGAATGTCTACCGTTTTTTTTTTCCATCCAAAATGAACTTCGTGGCAAATGTGACAAACGGCTCTTAGATGTAAGCTGGCATGTCTTTTTTATTATTAAAAAGTAAAATAATAAATTTATACTCAAAATGAATTGACTTTTTTCAAAGAGAAAAGGAAAAAAAAAAATAAAAATAAAAACTAGAAGCGGAGAGAGTAGAAAAGGATGCATCAGGTGGTTTGTCGAGTTAGGCATGACCGCAACCACCATCGCGTCAAAAACTCGGTGCTCTCTTCGACTCTAGTGGTTGACGCCTCAATCAGTTTCCCAAGGGAACATAATTTGCAAAGGCTACTATGCAAATAATTAAATATTTAAGCTTTTTATATAATTAACAATGATCTTACAAAACCTCACTTAGTTGTCACAATCTCTTCAAACCCTCTCGAATGCACTTAGTCCGATTATATTTGCCATTAATCAATTCGTAATTAATTGATTAGAAGCCCTACTAAAATATTGAAAGAAATAGTTCACTTCTATACAATCAAAGAACTTAGGGTTGAAAAATTAATTACACCAGTTAATTAACTAATGCCATTTTGATACTTAATATTTTTTAAACATCATGGTTTGATTTTTTTCCTTTCTCATGCATTTTCAAGAGAAAAACACTCAAAAGCCATTTTTAAGCCTTTTGCTAATTTTTTTAGAAAAATAAAATTCTTCTGATTTTTTAATAAAAATGTTTTTAAATATTAAAATAATATTATTATATATATAAAAAATACACCCGCGTTGGAACCGATCCGAGTCGCCAACCAGCCGCCCAGCTGAGCCTGAAACGCGGGCCCAGTCCGGCTTAGATAGAAAGGCCCAACCCTTTAAAAAAGAACTAAGCCTGGCCCATTAAAGCAGAATAAGCCCAATATACCTAAATCATCCCAGCCCGAATACCAAACCCTAAAGACCTGACCCAGATCCACTCCGACCCGCATCTGACACGGTACCCAGGCAGACCCGACTTGCTCTCCTCCCCCTGCCTCTCGCGACGCTCTTACGACCTCGCCCCGACGGGGACGGCCGCGGCGAGTGCCACCGTTTGCCTCGGGCTGGCCACGCACCCAGTCCGGCAACGTCTCGGCCAGCCCAGGCCGAGGGCCAGTTCGCGGCCAACCACCGTCGCCAGCCGAGAACCAGCTCCGCCTCCCTTACTTCGGCCGAGATCTGGCACGGACAGGCATGGCCGGAAAAAGCCGCTTGACTCGAGGCCTCCCTAGCGCCGTCTCCGCTGTCTCGACCCGCCGCGTGACACCCAAACGGCGAGTAGACAATCGATCGGAGCTCCGGAACGGACTTTCTCAACACGAACTTTTAGATCTAGCTTAGGCATCTCGTCGAGCGGATGGCGTGCGACGCGTTCGGGGGATCAGGATACCTGGTGATATTTGTTCCTCTTCATCATTTTGTTTCCCTCTAATATTACACACTAGTTCTCAACTAATTAATTTCTTAATACCAAGTTGTGTGTCAATAAAGTTGTGATTTTATGTTGTCTTATTTTTTCGTGTTTGTCTAATGGTAATTTGCAATGGCTGCAATCACAAATCGGCTCCTACCTATAACATGAGTGATGCAGGTGATCATTAGGACCGCTTGAAAGCCTTGCCACGATAGGGCCGAGGAAGCCATCAACTAATCTCTAAATCTCAAAGATAACAACAGGCTCGCGATTGCGCCCCTCTAATCGCCCACCCTAACCCTAATTTTATAGATTCAAATCTGAAGTGCATCGAGGGTAGCTCCTTTGCATGTTCTAAAATTGTTTGATCAATGCTCTCTACATTGTAAGTACATGTCTGATTCATAATTTTTGTTCCTTCAACCTTTTCTCTTCTTCAGTGTAATTTTGCTATAATGTATTTAATCTATCCACAAATTGAAAGGAAGAAAGAGAAGAAAATGTGAGATTTGATTCTGCTTCAAGATTCTGTTCCTTTTATTTATTCTTTTATCTTTGATAAAATTTATTTCGTTTTGAGGTTAAAATCATTAATTTTATTTTTGTACTCTTTTAATAATAGAAAAGCCATATCAGCTTGCCAGATAAGTGTTTTAGTCGTATGGGAAGGTTGAAAGAGATTCTAGTGGTCAGTTTTGTCCGTCGAGACAGATAGAGTACGTGCATTAGTTAGGACACACGGAGAGGGAGATCAATTGTATACTTCTATATAAACATGATTTATTCCAAAGGACACGTCAACCCACCATGGCCACTAGCCCAGGACCCTTGTTAACAATCCATTATGTCCCAGCCACATGAAAAGTATCGGAAAAGTTATAAACTTATTGCATTTGTGACAATTTAATCATAAATGTTTTATTGGTGCTAATTTAGTAATAAACTTTTTAACATAGTACTAATTTAGTCTTTTGAGCTAATTTTAGCTAAGTATTATTGACGTGAATGCCACTTTCGATTTACATGGCATGATGACAATTTTAAATAATATTTTACTAATTTGTTGAATTTTTTTCTTTTTCTTTTCTTTCTTTTCTTTTCTTTTCCTTCCCTTTTCTTCTACTAATCGCTAGATCTCGGTGACTGGCTAGAGGCAAGAGTTAACGAGGGAGAGAATTGCCATGGCTATGCAATACATGACTTGTGGGCCCCCAGTGAGGGTGGTGCCTCGCTAACATGGGCAATGCTCGAGCCCTCACCAAAGACCATGAGGGTGGCCTCACGTTGGGCTGGTGAGGGCGAGGCTCGCTTGTGGCCAGTGAGGTGCTCTAGCCGATCGTTGAGTTTCAACAACTAGCTAGAGTAAGGTAAAAAACGAAAAGAAAAAGAAAGAGAAAAATGAAAAAAAAAAAAAATGAAAAAAATTCAAAAATTTATTAAAATATTATTAAAATTTGTCCGCATCAACACCAACTACGCCACATCTTGCATAGGCTGATGTCAACATTGGCACTATTTGACTAAAATTAGCTTAAAAACTTCAAAAGATTTATGACTAACTTAAGATCAATAAAATATTTGTCTTAAATTGATATTAATACAATAGGTTTAGGACTCTTCTGACACTTTTCCCTCCTAGTCACAATAGTAGGGTCAATGAAAAAACAAGAAAAAGAAAAATAAGTGCCCATGCCATCGAAAATGAGGAAAGACGGAAAAACATTGAGGTCGTTGCCGTCCACAATTCTAAAATGACCGATTACATCTTAGCTTGGGTTGATATGTATTCTAAGGGATCAGGATGCTAGGTAATATGTTGTCTTTATTATTTTCCTAGGCTCTATTTATTTCATGGAAAACAACTTCCAGGAGAATGCTTTCTAGATTTTCGACATTCATTTCATGAAAAATGAACTGGTTAGGAAAAAAAATTCATCAAGGAATAAAGTCTTCTAAAATGGAGGCAAATGTTTTTTACATTTCAAATTGGAAACAAAATATTCCTCACTCACTTTCCCTAATCTCACACTTTTGTTAACCTTTCCATCTTTCTTTTTTTTTTCTTTTTTTACCATTTTTTTTTACCATTTTAAAAAAATCAAATTTTAATTCTCTCTCTCTCTCTCTCTCTCTCTCTACTTTATCTTGGTGGATCATCGACCACACAGCCGACGACTAGCCACAGGTGAGCTTGAGGCTCACCAACCTCTAGCGATCTCACCACTTGCTAGATCAATGAACTCAAGGCTCGCTTGATCAATGGTGACCTGGGCCTCAAGCTCATTGCTTGCCAGATCGATGAACACGAGCCTCTGGCTCCCCCAATCTAGTGAGCGGCAAGCTCCAACTTGCTTTTGGTCGGTCACTAGCCACAGTTGCCAACCTTACAAGGAGGAAAAGAAAAATGAAAGGAAAAAGTAAAAATAAAAAGATAGAAATATAAAAAAAAAAAAAATAGATTTTAAAAATATAAAATAATAAAATAATTATTATAAAAGGAGTGCATGAAGGAAAATCAAATCAAACTTTTCGTACTAAACAGAAAAAATATTTTTCAAGTTTCAACACCGAAAAATATTGACATTTTATTTGGAAAATGGCTTTCTGGAAAACATTTTCCAGAAATGCCATATTTTTGTGAAGCGAACGGAGCCTTGTTATACATTATTTCTCAATTAATCTGTTTCTTAATTGCAAGTAGTACAGATGAAGTTGTGATTTTTCCTTTCCATGCTTTGTTTGTCTGTATCCGTTGGTGATTTGCAATTATTTTTGTGGACAAGTTGAAGACCACGTGCTAACTTCTGTCCCCATCATTTCCCTCTAATATTATACATTTCTCCAAACATCAATTTCTTAATCGCAGGCTGTTTGTTGATGAACAATAAACACGGGTATTTGCATTACATGAGAGAGAGAGAGAGAGAGAGAGAGAGAGAGAGAGTTTTGGACGGTGCCGAGGTAGGGTTTCTTGAGAACAACAGCCAACCACGTGCTTTCCCTTTAGACAAACCGGTCTTAATATATTTGTCTACAACTATGTGACTTCCCCTCTCTCTATCTCTCTATCTCTCGCTGTCATCGGCCCATTGCAAGCACTCACCAAAGAATCCCTTGATCCTCCGGTCGTTCCAAGTCGAAGCTGAAAGTATTGTAAAATTTTCCTCCATTACATTTTCAATTGAATGAATTTTCAATTCTCAACTGTTTTCTTCGCCCACAGTGTCCACTTATTTTTGTGTTACGCTGGTATGTCCGCTTATATTCTGGTGTTATCAAAACTGGTTATGGCCTGCATTACCCTTCGTTCATATTGCACACAAATTAGAAGTGAAGCCGAGAAATCTCAGTTCCTCTAGCGTTACAGTGAAGCCACTTCTAGTATTTATGTCATTGTATATCTACCTTTCTTGTGCTATCAACGCTAAGCTAATTTGTCCATTTATATTCTTGTGTTATCAGGACTTTTGCTATGGCCTGCGTTGCCCTTCATCCATCTTGCACACAAGTTAGAAGTGAAGCCTAGACATCTCAGTTCCTCCACTCCTGGTATGTGTGTCATTGTATATCTACTTTTCTTGTGCTATCAGTGTTATGCCGAGATGTCCACTTATATTTTGGTGTTATCAGGACTAGTTTTGGCCTGTATTGCCCTTCATCCATCATGCACACAAGTCAGAAGTGAAGCCAAGAAATCTCAATTCCTCTTGCATTATAGTGAAGGCATTCCTAGTATGTGTGTCATTGTATGTCTAGTTTTCTTGTGCTGTCAGCGTTATGCTAGTATGTCCACTTATATTTCAATATTATCAGGATTGATTTTAGTTTACATTGCCCTTCATCCATCTTGTACACAAGCCAGGAGTGAAGCAAAGACATCTCAGGTCTGCTTGCATTACGGTGAAGCCACTCCCGGTATGTGTGTCATTGTATATCTACTTTTAGTGTGATATTAGCGCTAGTTTCACTTTCACCCTCTTTGCTTGGTAATCTAGTTCTATTGATTGAACCCTAAAAAACGTGAAAGAAAAAACAAAAAAGGAAGAAGAAACAAAAGTAAGTGAGATAACTGCATTATAAACTCATTGCAGAGGCACCGAGATGTCTCTCTTAACTTTATTTGTTTGTAAAATGGTAGTTGTATAACATCATGTTTACCATCTTCTTGTTGCTAGTGTAATTTGCGACTTGTAAATAATAGGATGAACTTGGAAAAATAGCAAGTCTCTTCTCACAGGCATTCAAATAATCCAGCCTATTGCAATTGATGGGGAAAATTGATATTTAATAATTGCAGAGGACCTAAAATTCTTTTAAGCTTACAACTTTAACTTGTGAACTGACACATTAGATATTCAAAAGGGAAAATGACATAAATAATCCTTAAACATTAATTCAATGTGCAATGTTATCATTGGAGTCTTAATTCATTCAATGTGGTCACTGAATTACTCCTAAATATTCAAGATAGTGCCTTTATTTTAAATTTATTCAATCTAGTCCATCAACTTTCCAACAGAGACAAATCAATTTTTTTATTAGTACTTATAAGTTTTCATAATTACACTATTGTAAAGATTTTAGAATATTTTTTCTTTTCAATCCTTCTCCTAAATGAATAAAATATATATGCTATATTTTTATTATTTGTTTTTAAAATAGTTTTACTCTTTTATAGATATTATGATAGTTTGATTCAAGTAATAGCTTATGATCTTCATAATAGTAAAATAAAACATTATGTATCATAAAATATTGGAATGATGGTCCGTTCGTTTCACGGAAAATTGGCCATTTCCGGAAAATATTTTCCCAGAAGTCATTTTCTAGGAAAATGACAATATTTTCTAGTGTTCGGTTAAAACCTGAAAATGTTTCGGGAAATATTTTCCGATATTCGGTAAGGAAAATATTTTCCGCTTCCCAGATTGGCGAGCGTGAGTGTCAAGCTCGAGGCGAGCTTGAGATCAACGAGCTTGAGGTTCACTTGGTGATGGCCGATGAGTAGCCAAGAAAGAAGAAGATGATAAACAAAAGAAAAGAAAAAGAAAAAAAGAGAAAAAGAAAAGGAAATTAAAAATAATTCGAATAAAAATAAAAATACAATTTAAAAATAATTCGAATAAAAAAAGAAAAGAAGAAGAAAAAGGAGATGAGGAAGTGAGGATTTATAGAGGTGTGAAATAAGAGAGATCAAGTGAAGAAAATGGTTTCCACTTTTCAAAAGCGGAAAACATTTTCCCCAAATTTAGAAGACTTTTTTCCTTTCATGGAAACATTTTCCCTCATGAATTTATTTTTTGTAAAACGAACGCCGAAAATCCGGAAACGTTTTCCCGGAAAACATTTTCCGCGAAATGAACATAGCCTAAAAGTCATCCTTTTTTTTTAAAAGGTAAATATGTAGTAGTCGTAGTAGTAGTAGTAGTAGTAGTAGTAGTAGTAGTAATATTTAGCGATGTCTTTCATTGACTAAAATTCCATATTCTTTATTTGAAAATGTATATTACACACACATATATATACATATACATATATATATATATATATATATATATATATATATATATATATATATATATATATATATATCCTTATGGGGAATTGGGCATTATTGCTTTATACCTGCTTCGTCATTTTACTAAGCGAGATGTTTTACAAAAAAAATAAACATATTGAACATATGGAAACGACCAATTCCTTCTAGGCTAAGGTTGAAACATGCCTTCGGGGAGATCGAGATACATGGTGATATCTGTCCCTCTTCGTCATTTCCCTCTAATTTTATACACTGTTTCTCAACTGATCAATTTCTTATTTGCGAGTTGTGTATTTTTTGTTGCCTTGCTTTGTTTATCTTTGTCTGATGGTCATTTGCCAATATTTATCTGGGCAAGTTGGACATAACCACATGGTGATTTATGTCCTCATCACTTCCCGCCTATTATTATACATATCTCAACTAATAATTTTCTAAATTGCAAGTTGTTTATTGATGAACGATGAACCTAAGTATCCGTGTTGCATATGAGAGAGAGAGAGAGAGAGAGAGTTGCGGGGGGGTGCTCACGTTGTCCTATTACTATTAAGATGAATAAAATAGTCACACTAAAAAACTAAAAATCTAATCAAGGATCAAACTTACAAACTTTAAAGTATTGAAAAATTTAATTCATCATAATTTAGAAAGACAATGGGAGAAGCGAATTTATGATTAGCTAACCATTAATTTCATTTTCACACATAGAAGGATATTTTAGTCAATTAATAATAAACATAAAGGTGAAGAGATAATGAGAGAGGAAAAAGTTGGATGAAATGGTGATTGACCTTATTTCTGATCATAAATTGATTTTTTGGTCAATTGATAATAAAAAAAATGTGTATAAAATTAAAGAGGAGGCGGCAGAAATAACCCCGCTTTTTTTGTTTAATACAAAGTCACAATATTTATACTTTTATTCGGTGCAATGTTATCGTTCAATTTAGAATTTCCCACATTAAGAGATAGCCAGTTTAGAAAGATTCTCTTTTAATTATTAGGGGACATGGCATGTGCAGTGCCCTAAGAATTGATTGTAATCCTTCACAATGAAAATATTAAGTGGTCCTGGACCTCCGCGTCAGCCACTTCTCCTCTCTGGAACGCTTAACCCAACCCAAGCTCATCGTCTTCATCAAGCATCAGCTATGGCCTGGGGAAGCGAAGAGACAAAACGCTGAATCACCCACTCCCACACCCTCCCCCTCATCGCCTTCCCACTTCTTCTCACCCTCCTCCTCCTCCGACTTCGAGTTCACCATCTCTCTCTCCCCCCGCTCCCTCCACCCTCTGCGTCGCCTACGAGCTCTTCTACAAGGGCCAGCTCCTCCCCCTTCACCTTTCCCCCCCCGCCTCTCCATGGTCCGTACCCTCCTCGCCTCCTCCTCCACCTCAGACACCGCCCCCACCTCCTCCCGCGACTCCTCCGGCAGCTCCACCACCTCCTCCGACCAGATCTCGCCGAAGGATGCCGATGACGGCCATGGACAAGCGTCGGCGTCGCTCGCGATCCGCTCATCCAGATCTGGGTCTGGAGAACTCCAGATCTCGAGATCAGCCCGTCACCGGGCTCGGCTGCTGGTTGGTGCGGCCGGGACGGGTGGCGAAGGTCTCCGACTTCTTCATCTTCGGCGGCCTTTGAGACCCGGCTCCCTAATTGCTTCGAAACATGAGAAAATCTTTATTCGCTCATTGATGGAGTTTCGAAATTGGACGTTGAATAAAGCAGATGGGAGAGAAACCCGAACAGTGGGTCCACTCACACACGTGCTACGTGCAGAGCACCCAATACTTTTCTATTGAAATCCAAGTGGCGGATGGTACATGCTTCAAATATCAAAATAATTACTAGAAGTCAAATGTTATATGTTCACTATCACTTTAAAAAGTACGTAATTGCTTTCTGGCGAAATCCGGAAAATGAAAGAAAAGCTTCAATCTTTAAATTATTGAGAAAAAGTTCTCAAGAATTCTAACTGTTAATATTCAAAAGAATTGACAATATGCATCAATGTTTCTAAAGAATTGACAATATGCATCAATGTTTCTTTCTAATGTTTTAGATTTAAATTTGGACACACCTGAGCTTAATCTCGAGAAAAAACATTGAGCGCGTGGAACTGTAATGAAGACTGCAAAATTTGTTTGAGCCCTGGAAGAGTCATTCCATTGTCAAAAACAAAAAATTAAAGGAAACGGGGACAACCGAAAAAAAAAAAAAGTTAAAGAAATTTAGCCTTCTATCAAACTTGGTAGACCGGTGTTTATTTACATTGCTCTTGCTTCAGCGCTCTCTCTCTCTCTCTCTCTCTCTCTCTCTAGTTTTGTTTCATGGTTCGCATTGTTTTTATGACTTTGCTCTTCCTTTCTTTTCATGCATCAAGTGATTAGTTCTGTTCTCTGTTCAGTTTCCTTTGAGCCCATTTGTTTAAGCAAAGACAAGGAGACCGAACAAAAGGAAAGAAAGGTGGGGAAAAGAAATATCTATAGAAAAGAAGGAAGAAATGGCCGGGAGTTTTTTAACCTCTGTCGTGGTGAACCTAGTTTCCAAACTCGGCGAGAACCTACTTGCTCCCATTGGACATCAATTTGGGTACGTGCTATGCTACAAGAGCTATGTCGAAGATCTAAAAAATGAAGTCAAGGAGCTCGAGAGTGCAAGGGAAAGGGTGCAGCGCTCCGTCAATGAAGCCAGGTACAACGGAAAACCTATATACCCTTATGTTCAGGATTGGCTGGGGAGTGTGACGAAGGAGGCTGATGAAGCACAAAACCTGTTAGAACGTGGCAAAAGTGCAAAGAACGCTTGCTTCCGTGGGTGGATTCCCAACCCCTTGGTGCGCCATCCAATAGGCAAAAAGGTGAAGGAGACAACTCAAGTCATTCAGGGACTCCATGAGAAAAGTCGAAATAGTAACTTCAAGAAGGTCTACTATGAGAATACTCCGCCAGGAATAATCACTGCTGCCACTTCCGCTACAAGATCTGTTGCCAAGAAAGAAGAGGCCCTGGAGTCGAGGGCTTCAATCATAGAGGATGTAATAAAGGCTATAGTTGATGTCAAGGTCCATGTGATTGGGGTGTATGGACCAGGTGGGGTTGGCAAGTCGAAACTTTTGGATGACATCATAAGGCAAGTTGAGGGAGAGAAAATGTTCGATGAGATTGCCATGGCAAATGTATCACGTGATCCAGATCTAAAAAGAATCCAGGGAGAAATCGCTGACGCGCTGGGCCTGAAGCTAATTAATGTGGAAACTATTCGTGGAAGAGCAAATCGTTTGCATAAGAGATTAAATAGTGATCCTAAGAAAAACATTCTCATCATTTTAGATAATTTGTGGAATAAGTTAGATTTGAAGGAAATTGGAATCCCTTGCGGAGATGATAATAAAATAAAAGGCTGCAAGCTATTGCTAACATCTAGATACCAACATGTTTTGTGCATTGACATGCGCTTTGATCGAGATTTCCGAGTCTATGAGTTAAAGCATGGAGAAGCTCGAAGACTTTTTGAAAGGACAATTAGGGACAAAGTTAACGATCCAGAGTTTAAGAGCTTGGTGGATGGAGTAGTCAAGAATTGTGGAGGCTTGCCACTTTTTATTGTTTCATTGGCAAAAAGGTTGGAGCGTGGAGATTTAGCTACATGGAGGAATGCATTGAATGTAGAAGGGTCGGATGTAAAATCACAAGTGGAACTAGATTACAAAGACTTAAATGATGAGAGGATCAAATCATTGTTCTTGATTTGTGCTCTAAACTCTGGGACAATTTGGTTGAGGGATTCCCTTGTCTATTGCATGGGTTTGGGTTTATATGAAAAGTTCAGCAAGACCATCCAAAATGCTAGAGATAGGTTGATGATGGATCTACGTTGCCTGCAAGACTCTTCTTTGTTACTAGATAGTGATGACGAGGACTGGTTCAGAATGCATGACATAATTGCTGATGTGGCCATCTGTATTGCTTCCACGGAATGGAACGCCTTGGTCAGGAGGAAGGGTGATGGGTTTAAAAAATGGTCAGAAAATGAGCTCAGAAAATGTATAGCGATATCCTTCCCTCGTGTTGACATTGAGGAGCTTCCGGAAAAATTGGACTGCCCAAACTTGAAGGTGCTTCTATTATTGGAACGCAAACCGTCTCTCAAAATTCCTCCGTCCTTTTTTGAGTCTATGGAGAAGCTCCAAGTCTTGGACATTACTGGCTTCTCTTTCACTTCTCTACCTCCATCGATTGAGCTCCTTGAAAACCTCAAGTCCTTATGTCTTGATCGCTGCCATCTAGAGGATGTAACTGTTCTTGGAAAGCTGAAAGGATTGCAATTCCTAAGTTTCTTAGACTCTACAATCACTCGTTTGCCCGAAGAAATAGGTGGATTAACAGAATTGAGATTTTTGGACTTGAGAGGGTGCACTAGGCTCAAAGTTATTGAACCTGGCATCCTCAAAAGCTTGGTTAATTTAGAAGAACTTTACATGGAAAACAGTTTTGATCAGTGGGAGGCAGAGGATAAAGTACCTCGAAGCAATGCCAGCCTTGCTGAGTTAAAGAACATGAAGATTTTGAGCACTCTATTTATTGCCATTCCTTATTCTGTCAATCTCTTAAGAGACCTGCCATTTGGGAAATTGAACATGCATAAAATCCAGATTGGGGAAGTTTGGGATTGTTTGTGCATGCACAAAGAATCTAGAACTTTAGAGGTCAAGCTGGATTCAAGCTATCTTCTTCTTGAAGAGTGGGTGCAGAAATGTTTGCAGAGAGCGCAAGATCTCCATTTGGGTGGACTGCAAGATGGCAACGATAGCATTCACGATTTGTGCATCGAAGGTTTTCAAGAATTGAAGCATCTTCACGTACAAAATAGCCCCTCATTTCAGTATGTTGTTCACTCTACAGAGAATGTGCAGTGCACTGCATTTACGAGATTGGAATCTCTGTTTCTCGAGAATCTGAACAACTTGGAAAAGATTTGTCGTGGCTGTCTTGCCCCGGAATCCTTCAGCAAATTAAAGATTGTGAAAGTGGACAACTGTGGTGTAATCAAACATTTGTTTCCTTTGTTCATGACGAGAATAATATTGCAGCTCGAAGAGATTAAAATAAGCAGATGCCACTTGATGCAGCAAATTGTCGCAGATGCCGAGGCAGATGAAGAGGGAGATGAAATAGATGATGTTCTTCAAGTGAAGTCATGCAATTTGCGTAGGCTGACATTACAAAACTTGCCAGAGATGACGAATTTCTATAGAACTGCAGACCATTCGGTTGATTTCTTTGACGGGCAACAGGTATATAATTCGTTTTTGAGAGTTTGTTCTCCAGAACAATTAAGACAAACAATAATTTAATTGTTTAAAATGGAATTGCTATGTGATATGTAAATACATAAAACATTTATACGTTAGTTGAAATTGCATCTCGCTTAATTTGTGTTATGTTATCAACAAAGTTAAAGAACACAGTTCGATAATAGGTTTTTTCAATTATGTAGAAGTTCATCATTGCTTAATGGTAATATTGAATATGTATACACAGATATTTATGGATATATTGATAAGTTGAAGGAACTATACATGACTTATATAATTTTTATGACCTTTATTTAATAATGAATGGACTTATGTAGAATCCTATTATATCTGCTTGATTAAAGTGAAAGAAAGAACTAAAGAAATTTCAATAGGTGAATTTAGCTATTTCTGACAAAAAAAAAAGGTAACTACAGTGACTATGCGTCAAATAACATCCAAATCAATTAGTTAAAATTTTGTAATTTTAAACGTAAGTGCATTAGCATTAGAGTAGTTGAGAACTTGAGAGGATTAATTTTTTTCCCCAAATGATTGTGAAGAGTTGTGGTAGGTGAAGGCACCATCGTGGAATTGTGGTTCGACCCAAAGTTCCATTATCGAATGAACAAATTTGAATGATCATATTATATATTGAGTTAAATTTTAGAGATCATATTGCATAGTGGGCCAAATTTTATGGACTATTTGTGTCATTATCCTATCTAGTGATAATGCTTGTGCCTGGTCTTGATCTTTATGCATGTATTTTTTGTTACGGGTGGGTCTGCACAATAAATTAGGCCCAACCTAAGGGTTCGGCCCAGTCTAGGCCCTTGTCGCCCCAAATTCCTATTGGTCCGTCAATGATCCATGTTGAGTCATTCTTACTTTCATTTTGAATTTTCGCTTTTGCTTTCGGCATTCAATATTTCATTTGATTAAACATTAACTAACTAACTTTTTTGTTCTAATTCATGTAATCTATGGACTTTTGGTGGTGATCAAATCTACCACAAATCTTTATTCTTACCACTTTTCTAATATTACTAGTAGAATTTTTGTGTCCTGCACACGTTTAAATTTATTGTTTTCCTAATAATATAGCTTTTGAAAGTATTAATTAGAAACACGTCTAGCATTCATATGAGTACTATTGCTTCAATTTAACAATTCCGTCAAGTGTTCTATCAGTATAAAAAAAAATGGAAACCCTTTTTGAAATTATTTTTAAAATGATAATTTTCATGTGAGCCACACCTCAAAAGCATGATGCTCGACTAAAATCATTTGTTGAATTAAGTAATTCATTTTCTTGGCTACATAAATAAATTTTGCCAAATGATTTTGCTCTTTATTGAGGAAGCACATCTTAGGTATAGATAAATTAAATCCTTTAATGAAATTGACTTTTATGCCCATATTGTGCGGTTGTGGTCAGTTCATGGTCTCTTGGCCGAGCATGGATCTTACAGTGATGAACACTTTTATTTTTTTTTCTACTTTCGACCACCGTGGCATGTATTTCGCATACTATGTTAGAAATAATGGATCCTATAGTGCTATGCATGGGGGCAACAACATATTCAGTTTAATATAGTATTTCTCGTAATTTACAATAACTTTTTACTTTTCAATCTTTCGATAAGAGATGTTTTTTTTTTTTTTAAATACTTTGGAAAAAATGCCAGGCTCAAATTACACCTGTAAATCAATTAAAGTATAGTTTTTCTCTGTTTGTTAATTTAGTTCATGACTATTCAGTATAAAATAATTCGTTTGAGGTATTATATAAAATCATAGTCTATGATTTTTTGATCAATTGAGCCTATGCCATGAATTTGGAAAATTTAGGTAGAAAGCGCATAATCTGTGGATAAATTTAATAACCCCGATCATTCAGGGACTATAAATTCACTCTTATTATTGTATATTCAATAAAGTCCAAATAAATAAAAGCTAAATGATACGTAAGTGTAAAGTTGATAAATTCTGAAGAAGAATAAGGCAAATTCAAAAATCACTACTCTACTTTTTCTTCCATTTTCTCTAAAGCTATTGTATGAGTTCATTTACTTTATTATTATTTCATAGCAAATTGTATTTCTAGATAAAAGCATTGTTATGAGTTAATGTGGGGTTACTCACCCCTTGCAGATAACAAAGCTACAGAGTTTGGAAGCCATAACCATTAAAAGATGTCGGTTAATACAAGAAGTATTTGACTTGGAAGGATTGACAGCCAATGGGGAAGTTGAGATTTTGTTGCAATTGAGAGAATTAATCTTAAGTGACTTACCAAGTTTGGGAAGGATATGGAACAAAAATCCACGAAAAAACTTGTGTTTTCAAAATTTAAGGGCACTGAAGGTGCAAAATTGTGATAACTTGAGGTTTCTTTTTTCTTCTTCCATGGCTAAAGCACTCAGGCAAATAAAAGAAATAGAAATAGTGAATTGTAAATTGATGGAGGAAATTATTGATGTGCAAGAAGAAGAATTGGAGGAAGTTACAACCACCGATGCTTTAGAGTTTCCTCTGTTAACCTCCTTGTCTCTTGAAAAATTGCCAAATCTAATGACATTCTCTTATGGAATGTCATGTATTCGTTGTCCATCCCTAGCAAGATTGACAATATCTCAGTGCGCCAAAATGATGACATTCTCTTCATTCGAAGGAAGGCAACAGTCAATGGCAACAAATACTAGTGTACAACAAGCAGTTGGGTGTATCCACAGTGTCTCATCCTTGCCTGGCTTCTTCAATGAAAAGGTAAGCATCTATAGTATATTTATGTTGATCATTCTTCTAGTTCTAGTTAGTGAGGCAATTTAGTAGAAATTGGATCATTATTTAATACCAGAAGTTTGGCAGATCGCGGTGGAAAAAGTAACTTGCTACTGGTCATTCCCAAAGTTGCCCTTGAATTCTGGCATAATAAAATTCTATACCAAAAATTTCAGTAATTCTACATATAACATGATTTTACACAGGTTCTTTTTCCAAGCCTGGAGGAATTGAAGTTTTCATCCATGTGCCAATTAAAGAGGATATGGCACAATCAAGTCTCTGGACAGTCCTTCTGCAAACTTGCATCCTTCACTGTTGAACTTTGTGAAAATTTGTCACATGTTTTTCCATCAAATTCAATGGATATGTTGCAAAACCTAAGTAAAATTGAGGTGGTTGGGTGTCCCTCCTTGGAATCATTATTTGAACTGGCAAGTCTCAGCTATGAGAGAAGGCAAAATCCATTGGTCCACTCTCCATTAAAAAAAATGAAGTTGTTGAATCTACCAAGGCTGACAGACATTTTGAAGAGTGACTGCAAAGTAACCTTGACATTTCCTAGTCTGATGGAAGTGAACGTGAGGCGTTGTCATAGTTTGTCATATCTCTTCTCAAGTGCCATAGCCAAAACTCTTCATGAACTTGTAGTGCTTGATGTTTCCTGTTGCAATAATCTGCGGGGCATAATTGCGATGGAAGAAGGAAAAGGGAAAACCGTAGACATTCAAATTCCGTCATTTAACCAAACTCAAGCTTGATGACCTTAATAGTTTGATTTGCTTTAGTTCAGAGAGTTGTGCTAGTGATGGGTTATATCCCCTATTTGATGAGAAGGTATCATATCCTGATTTATCTTATGTGTTATTTTTCTTTGTTTTTAGTGCTTTGACCCTAAGCAATTTTGCATAGTTTTCATTTATCCCTGTACATTTGTAGCTTGCATTTCCAAAGTTAGAAGAGCTACACGTTGAGGGAGTTCAACATAAAGATATATGGAATGATAAAATCCTTTTGGAATCCTTTCATCGTCTAAAAGTCCTCAAGGTGAAGCAGTGTCACAACCTAATGACCGTGATTCCTTCATTCATGTGGAGGAGGCTACTTCATTGTGTGGAGTCTTTGACCGTTGAGAAGTGCCCACGTCTAAGAAACATTTTTACAATGTCTATGGCAAAAAGTCTAGGACAACTCCAATATCTTGGTCAGAGTGGTTGTGGAGAGATGGAGTACATTGTCGCCAAAGAAGAGGAGAAACCTAAAGAAGCAATCGATAAAATTGTAATTCCTCAACTTGTCACTCTATATCTACACAACATGCCAAAACTCATAAGTTTCTGTCAAGGGAAGCATATTTTAGAGTGGCCCTCCTTGAAAGAGTTTACTGTTGAAGATTGTAAAGCTGTGGAGGTGATTTTAGGAGATGCAAGTCGTAGAAAACTAGAGGGCAGCGTTCCAACACAACAACCGCTTTTACTTGTCGAAAAGGTTTGCACTCATTCTTCTTTAATGGCATATCTAGTTTGTTATCCTGATGGTTTGAGCTAATACAATGTAATGATCTGTGGGGTGACTTATGATAACTTGTCATTTTCTTTTTTACATATCTTTAATCTCAAATAAGAAACATCTGAAAGCTACTTCTTTATTATAAACATACTGAAATGTATATATCAAAACTTTTTCATAAGTTTCAAAAACTTAATATTGTTTTTGTTTCTTTTTCAAGTATTAGAGTAGATTGTAGCTGAAGTACAACTATTAATGAGAGGCTAAGCTTCAATTAACAACTTTCAATTAATTTAGAGTCTAGAAAATGCTAAATTGTTCAACGTAAGATCAAGGGTTAATGACACTATGAGTTCTAAAACTTGTGTTGGTTCAGTGCTTAAGTTCTAAAAAAATTTGCACAATTGATGCATTTCAAGACTTGTTAAATCCGTCCCTTTTTTGTAGAGAAATTCTGCATTTTTATCATATTTTCAGTCCCGCATGGCCTTTGACATGGTGATTGAGCTTCCTCAAGCACAAAGGGAGTTGTCTCACTATTGCCACATTGAAAAATCGAAAAAAAAAAAAGAACATACTAAAAATTAGATAAACAAATCTGCACTAATATGAAACTAGAAATAAAAAAAGTCCTACTGGAAATTAGCTAGTCCGGGGGGGAAGGCTACATAGGAAGCGCCACTACTGCTTCCCTTCTTGCCGACAAGGGCTAACCACCCTCACCATGAGCAAGCAATGGCCTGTTACCGCCCTTGTCAATTTGGTGAGGGCAAGTGTGCTCACTCATGTGGTGGCGAGGAGCCAAGTTTGGCTACTATTGTGGCTTAGCGAGGGTGCCGAGCGCCCTTGTTGTGACCTGTGGGATGGTGGCGGTCCTAGCCAGTGCAAAGCCCTAAGACCCCCTTATCCGCCTTGCTTTCTTATATGTATTTTTTTTATTTTTTGTCACCTTTTTTTAATGTGGCATCATCACATTATCACCACATTTTTTCCAATTAAAAAAAGGAAAATTCAATGAAAAATGCCAAATATACTTTCCGTTCTCCTAAAACTAATGTGGGCTATGGAAAGACTCCAATGCTGAAGCAAAACAAGTTTTACTAATAAAGGAAAAAAAAGTTTTACTTCTTAAACATGCCAAACCAAAATAAGTTTTAGGAGTCATTTTGTCACTGATTCCTAAAGTCAATTGTAAATATTGTGATGGGAAAATCATTCCACAAGTCCTAAAACGTATTTATGAAATGCAATCAAGTCATAAAATTTTTAATTGAAGCAATGAACTCTTAAACCTTTATCAAAAGTACAATTGCAACCTAAACCTTTCAGTTGATGTAATTAAGTCATAAATTAATGCAAACAAATGTAATTTGGGGTTGCTACATAGGCAATCTAAGTTATGTGTACTAAAAAACCTTTGATTACGCTTTTTCAGAAACATTTAAATCTTGAGTAAACCAATTTGAAGGTTGAGGACTTAACTACATTTCAAATTTAAGATTTAGGACTTCCAATACACCTTATTTATTGATTTTGACTAAAACTGCAACTAGTTAATGTAATACTTTTCGCTTTGGGGTCGAACCTAGTCAGCTTCATCAAGTGCTAAATAAAGGAGCTTTGGTGTAAAATTGGAATCATGACTCAGCAAATCTGTATTCGTGACTCCACACAAGCCAATATTTTCTTTGCATAGAAGGAGAGTGGCTGCTACATGCATTACATGTTAATAACTCAATTGCATTGACATGGAATCTATAATTCAATACGCAGTCATTCACTATCACTAAAAATTTGGGGAGCTCTTTACTAGGTGTATGATACATATGTTAGCAACTGATTTCATAGAATGAAATTGCATAGCAAGGTTTGTTCAAAATCATAAAATCCGAAGGAAAATCAGATAGTAACAAACTAGGGAAAAACTAGAGAGAGAGAGAGAGAGAGAGAGAGAGAGAGAGAGAGAGAGATGCCAAATTAGGCGGGGAAGAAGAAACACCAAATAGGCATACTCATTAGTCAATAAATTCATCCTCAAAACTGAAGAAAACTAGTATCTTGGTCGATATAATAGGTAATTAAAACAAGAGTACCTTACCCCAAAAAACAAAACAAAAAAGAGTTCAAATTAAGCAAGCATAAATAAGACAAATAAATAGCAAGGTCATTGAAGAATCATGTCATATATCAATCTCCACAAAAGGAGATTTGGATATGCACCTTGGAAGTATAAGGCTATACTAAGTATTTTAGTACAAATTTTAGCATCACGAATTGCATTTCTGTGAATGATCAGTAGGAGAAATTACGTTTAAGATTTTACTAAATTTTAGAAGTTGATTCTTTAAATTCATCTAGATTAGTTAGTAGAATTTTACTCCACTCACTATACTTTTCCCACAAGCAGAGTTCTTATTTAAATCTTCAAGACATTGAGAGCACTTATCCAAGCTATATTGCTCAATAGATAATTGATTTTGGACTATTTTGTTGTCTTCCTTATAGTTTTGATTGAATCTATTCAATTCTCATTAAAATTGTTGAAATATTCTCTTAGAAAACCAAAATTTGTTTAACCTCTTCAAGATTGTTAAGGATTTATGATAACCACAATCACGGCACTAGTCGGATTGCTCCGACAACAACATTATTAGAATGACATGATAATAATAATAATAATAATAATAATAATAATAATAATAATAATAATAATAATAATAATAATAATAATAATTGCCATACCAATCAATGTAATAAACTTGATAAGCCCTACTCTTTTTAAATTTCGATATACCAGAGCTAATAAATATTGCAACATTATCAAATGAGAAAATATACCAAGCATAGAGTGGCGACTAATAAGCAAGCATGGTGGCTAAAGTTTCAATAGGCATGATGCCATATATCTTCATGAGCATATTAGATCAGAAATGCAAGTGTAGTAACTAAAATAAGTGCCATAACGTTGGCACTTGGTCTAGAATAGTTCCACAACGATAATACATATTTAAAGTGAAGTTCTAATACCAATTTCTATTGAAGAGATCTAGCTCAATGACCAATTGATGAAGAAAAGATCTATATCCAAAACCAACTAATATAGAACGAAAACATGAAGAAAGTTAGGTTTAGATTCGTTGAAAGTGGAGGAAAATCGATAATAAGAAAAAGACGGAGAAACTAAAGAGAGATGAAAGAGATGGAAAGGCCAATTCAGGTGGGGAAAGAGATACATCTAATAGGCAAACTTAGCTATCAAATGATTCAAATCAATTCATCATTAGAACTAAAGAAAAATATTTAATTGGTTTATATTTATAGGCAACTTTAATAATAGTAATCAACTATTAACCGAAATAAATCAAGAGTAATATCCTTAGTCTCGATAATTTCGAATAACAAACTTATAAAGAAACAAATCAGCTAGTGATTGGAGAATCTCGTACAACATCAATTAAATTGTACATACTTGCACTCACCATCTTTTGATTTAATTGGTGGATTCTTTTTTTAGTATTTGATGTGTTTATTTTGAGTCTATACTTTGTTGGAGAACTTTTGAAGTGCAAGATCAATGAAGCATTGTTGTGCGAATTGGTTTTTGTTTTATTGTTTGCACTTCAAAGAAATGGGACAGTATATAGGTTATTGTGTTTTTCAGTGTTGTAATGAGCTAAATCTAAGATGGGCTAAATTTGAGGTTCATGGGAGACAAATTATGCACGAAATGAATATGGTTGTCCAACTAAGAAGGCTATGGTCAAGCTACCGCTTACAAATAATTCTTGAAATATATTAGAAAAATTTATGCTTTCTACTTTAAAATTGTATGACAGGAGAATGAATATTAGAGGGTGGCATTTGCTATAAAAAAAAACATACGTCTCGTTTTCTTTTCTTTCTATTATTTGATCATGCCCATCCTGTGATTTTCTTTGTTCTCGAAATTAAAGTATTCTCTATTTTGAGGGAATAGAGAGCGGGCTCTCATTAATTAAATTGAAAAATAACAGGTTGAGTTTCCTAGTATGGAGTCAATGAAGATCTTGCACATGGATAACATGGAGAAGATATAGCTTGATGATCTTGATTCAAATGCCTTTGGCAAACTCAAGACACTAGTGGTGAAGTATTGTAAGAAACTTTTATCCATATTTTCATCTTATAATATGCTCACCAGATTTCAAAACCTAGAGAAGATAACTGTGACCGATTGTGCATCCTTAGAAATGATATTTCAAGCCCAGGAGTTTGAATTTAGCGAAGCTTGTTCTACAAGTACTTTTCAATTGAGAGAATTAGTTTTGACGCGACTCTCAAAAATGAAACACGTGTGGAGTGGACTTCCTCAAGGAGGTCTTACCTTTGGATGCTTACAATGCATGTATGTTAGCAAGTGTGAGTGTCTCAAAAGTTTATTTCCAAGCTCGGTGGCAAAAAGTATGACACAGCTCCAAAAACTTCGTGTATGGGATTGTGGGGTGGAGGAAATTATCCCTGAGGAAGATGGAGTAAGTATGAGTGCAGGTGATCTCTTCTTTCCACACTTAACCGAACTAGAATTACTTGACTTGCCGAAACTGAGGAGCTTCTACCAAAATAGTCATACTTCAGCATGGCCACTCTTTAAGCAATTGCAAGTGAGACATTGCAACAAGATGAGGTCATTCTCATTTGCTTGTGAATTCCAAAGCTGCCAAGGTACAACTACCAACAAGAACCAACCTACATTCTTTTCTTTTGAAAAGGTTCGTCCATAATTCTAGCTTTCTGCCATTATCTTCATTGGTTTATATGCATAGCTGTTAGTGCTTTGTTATTTTCTACAAGAGATTAAAATTGTCACACTTAATGCTTATTAATGCTCACCATAACACACTTGTGAATTGCTTATAAATTTGAAGATTGACTGCTGTTAATTATTTCTAGCTCATAGTCTTTGGTATATATCTAGTGATTCTAGCTTTTACTTTGAAAAAAAATATTGAATTAACTTGCATAGATAGTGAAGCTTCTAATGCAAATTTTTTATTTTATTTGACTTGCTTGTCTGTCAAAAATGAAAATTTTTTAGTATTATGTTCATTTGGAACAAAGTTCCATGCTCAAACATTGTGAACCTTGTTGATAACTGTGAAGTATAGTGGCTAATTTGCTTATATAGGCTTTGAAAAGCATAATTTTTTTTTTGTTTTTTTTCAAAACTACCAACTACTTTTATCATATACCAACATTTATTCTTGAAGCTCACCAACGTATTTGAAATTACTAACTTTATATGGAATATACTGAACTTAATGTGATTGATGTATAAACATTTGTCACATTAAGATACAAACCGATTTTAGTTAATTGCCAACATTTTATCTTGCTAGGTTTTGAAAAGTGCCATCATTTCCAAAATTATGAACTACTCTAATAACCAACCAATATTTACTCTTGTGACATTTTAACGTCTTTTTTTTTTGTTGACAATGCCTTTCAAATCACCATCTTTAATTTGAAAATACAAACGTTAATTTGATTGTTTTAACAACATTCATTAAATTAAGATACCAATTGATTTATTTATTTTTACCAAATTGATTTTAGTCACTCACCAACTTTTTTTTTGTGGATCTTAAAATGTACTAATATTTCTTTGTACTTTCAAGATCACCAACTACTTTACTAATCTACTAACGTTTATTCCGATGGGTTACCAACGCTTTTAATGTTACTAACGTTTAATCGAAATTGCCACACTTAATTTGAGTGATATATCAATGACATACCAATACCGAATTGGGTTCCATTTTTAAACATAAGTAACATTAAAACGTCTACTATTAGTTCTCAAAGTTGTAGAATGGTGAACCCATGCATTTCTTATGACCTATAGTCAAATAGATATGAGAACAACTGCTTAGAAAAGAATGCAATATATTAATACGTTATCTTATGATTGAAATACATCTATTTAATATATACATAACATAATTTGAAGTTTTGTTTTGAGTTTTTTCCGCAAACTAGTTGAAATTCACGTGTGTTTACTTTGCCATTTGGATTTAATTAGTTGACAATTGAAATAGCTTCCCAATTATACAACCCTTGTATAATGGTCATCAACTCTCGCTTGTTTGGCTTCAGATTTTTTTTTTTAAAGGATAAAACCGGCCAAAAGCCTACAGGTTCTCTTTCCTCTATTTTCCTAATAAATGGAAGGACAATTTAGTCATTGGTGGATGGTGGCCTGATTAAACGGATTCCCACAGGTCATTCCTCACCTGGAGATATTGGAATTGACGAGGGAGGATGTTGTGATGCTGCCGCAGCATTACATCTTTAGCCATCTCAGAGTTCTAGCTTTGGGATGCTACCACGATGAAAGTGTCGCTTTCCCCTCCGACTTCCTTCTCCAGGGATTCCCCAATCTAGAAACGCTTGCTGTGGGGTGTATTTCCTTCGAGGAAATATTTCCAGAAGATGCTCTTGGCCATGGGGGAGTGACTCCCTGTGGAGGATTAACAAACACGGAAAAACCTCTCAAGTCACTTGGAAATTTGAAGGCGCTTTTTCTGGTGGGGCTGTGTAACCTGAAAGGAGTCTGGAAAGATGGCTCCTTGATGGCTGAAATCCTCAAACAGATTGAATTTCTATGCCTTCAGTGGTGTCCGAGTTTATCGATTGTATTTCCATCTCCTGCCTCGTTCCAGAGATTGACGAACTTAAAAGTAGAGAAGTGCGCTGGTTTAGTTCATGTGGAGACTTGCTCGGCAATGATAAGTTCGGTGCACCTTACTTGGCTAACCCTAAGAGATTGTGGTGCAATGGAAGATGTGGTAACAAATGATGGAGATGGAGCAGAGGAGATCCATTTCCCTAAGCTGAAATGGCTAATACTTGAGAGCTTACCAAGCCTTGAGAGCTTCTCCCCAACGAATCGCGCCTTCAGGTTCCCATCACTACAGCGTATTGTTATCACGCAATGCCCCAAGATGAATATATTCTGCAAGGGTGCCTTGAGGACACCAAACCTAGATAAAGTACTCGTATCCGAAGAGGATGATGAAGGACGTTGGGAGCGCGGCCTTAATACCACCATCAGAACCTTATCGGCTTGGAACGATCCACAACAAATTCAGTAAGGCAGGTAAATCTATTTGCTTAATTGTGTCTGCCTGAACTTGGTGACAAAAGGAAGAAACTTGCGTTCTTCTTCGAGTTCTATATTGGCTCATATGAAGTCAGTCTTTCATAAAATAAAATAAAAAAGTTTGGCAGTTTTCTAACAAAATCGTTACATATTTTGTATATTGGGGGCTTTTGTGAAATTACTCATCAACGCATTCTAGCTGTTTGATGAATTGTTTAGCATAATTTCTGTCAATGTAGCTTCGAAGATTGTGAGGTTTTGTTATATGGGGCCATGCGCTCGCCCACTTCTCTGGTTAATTTTGAGGAATATCTTACTGATATGTTTGTTTCTTTCAGGTGTCTTGCACCCTAGGATCAAAGTGGCTACTTTTATTTGCTCGAAAGTGTCTCCTGTAGTAAGATATTGAAGCAATCTTTTTGGAACCTGTGCTCTAATAGTGTTCTAGTGCATGGTGTTGATGCCTCTCGACATGGAACCTTTGTGCCGACATGTGGTATTCACAATGGGTAGGTGCCTCATTGAATATCTCATTCTTTTTCTAGTTTGGGATGTCCTCTCTATGTCATTTCCTTGATAATGGTACTAATGTAGCGTAATGTTTGAGCAAATAATCAATCGAATGAGGGGGTGCTCTATTCTACATCGAATTGTATAGGAATTTTGAATAAGTGTTGGCTTTTAGGCAGCCTCATTTAGCATCAAGAAGTTTCTTTGAAGTTTGGATGATGACAACAGCAGCCATACACTGACCAAAGGGGGATGAAGTCCAAAAATCCAAATAAGCACGTGTCCTTCAGGCAACAGACCATAGCCTACGTGGAGCCGTTCACACTAGATGTTTTCATCTCCAAGCAATTTGTCTCAGCTTCGCTCACTCACGGGGTCACATGCAAGCAGGTTGCTATTGTGGGTACCAATTCTGAGGACATCAGAACCTACTGAAGTCTCAGTTGGACATACTGGCATGTTTGGCCTTAGGCCATATTTTGGCAGACCAGGTGGGGAAAGCTGATGTGTACTCTGCTTCCTACACTCCTAGAGAGAGGGACAAGTTTGAAGGAAAAATCGTAGTAGTTCAATCTCTAATTAACAGTGGTATTGATATTTAAGTTTATCTTCACTGATTTTCCCTCCTTGAGCACGATCTTGATTGTGTGCACAACTCCTAGTAAGAATATACTGACATTTTTTATATTGTTTTCAGAATACGTAGGATGTAGTGTTGGTTCATTTGCTGGTTTAATATACATAATAGTGATTGTTCGTTTGACAGGAGCAGAATACGTTTTTGTTTTGGCTTTGTTGAAACATTTACCTTCTGGATTCTTGGCTGAGCATTGTGATGGCTATCATAGCTTTGTATATCTTTCTCTAATTTTACATGGTTTCGATATTGACTCCTTTTAAAGCATTATGGATGTCCATGCCACAATGATTAGTTTCATCCAATCTTCTTTTAGCGGACACTTATTTACAAAATTAGGTTGACAACTCTTAATAGTGCGAACTACTATCATCACCTGGATTGGCAAGTACTATCCTACTCAAATTATCATAACTTAAGTTGGTTTAGTTGTCTACTTTTCAGTTGTTTTGCTTCATTTCATAACATAGAGATACATAGATATTACTTTGCCTGCCTCAGTGACTTGATGATAAAAAATCAATTAACTTTGGTCATTGTATTCTTGTGGAAGATGTAAAACTAACTATAAAAGTGGTGTTTAGTCATTCTTTTTCTTCTGCTTCTAAGTTTGACTATCTTGGACACGAAGAGTAGGCCTCATGGAAAAGTGAATTTGTGTGATCTGCTGCTTTTTGAATGTTAATTCTTGCCGATTTACTTTGGAGGAAACTAAAAAAAAGTTTTTTGCAGATTTGATGTCAATCTAATATCCCTGTGTCTTTACCACAACAGTAGTTATTACCTAGCTGATGTGAGAATCTCTATAATTTGCAATGAGTTCAAGTTAGAATATCGTCAAACCATCAAAGAGAGAGAAAAATGCCTTGGATCCAGTTTTCTGTAGAATACTTTTATAAAACACTCGCCTGAGCTTTCCGAGATTCTCGAATCATGGTGGCATCCTCATTTTGCTCGATCCTCTCCCTTGGAGGATGAGCAATATATGAGGAAAAAGAGAGATGTCCAAAATCCAATATACTCACAGGTAGAGTCCAATATTGACATGTCAGAAAAGTAATATAGTTGATTGAAGGTGATCTATTGCTTCATGATTCACCTATTTTAGATGCATTTACTGCAAAAGCAGATGATCTAAGGATAACTCAGGTGTGGAGCCTACTGCAATTTCATGCATTAATCGGAAGGCTAGTATGAAGAAGAAAGGCTCGCTTGCTAGTTGCTATTGTCAAATAATGTTTGAATTCTGCTCTTTTCCTCTTGTTGTAGTTTTAGTTGTATTCATTGCTTTTTTGGTGCTTCATCCTCATAGCTCTTTCCATATGCGCCAACATGAACTATTCAATTGTTTTTTTAATGGATTAGGAAGTAATATTCTCGATTAGCTGTGAAAAAATATCATTCAAGTGCATGATCATATGAGTTCTTAGGAATTTGTCTATTCAATTGTTTCAAATGAGTTTATGAAATACATCAAATAGTTCACAAACCTAAAAGCACCATATTCTTTCCACGACACGTTTGCATTTATAGTACTGCATATCTCTTAACTAGTCAAATGTCCAGAATTTAACATAATCAATACAAAATTGCGCAGTAAAATGTTATTTACTCCTGGATCACACTATGAACGTGTCATTTCCATGCATTTGGGTTCAGTGAAATAAAAGGTTAACCCATCAAGATCTTGTCCATAGCATCTTCTCCTTTCCATTTTCTGCAGATAGTCACAAAGAAAAGTCAGAGTTTGACCTTGCCGCTTCTTAATAAGAATGCACAAGTAGGGTTGAGAAACTTGGTTACTCACTGATGATGAGGAATCTGTTGCTTCCAGGAATGCTATTGAAATAATATTTCACTGTTCCTAGTTTGGAAAACAAAGATCTGTTTTCTAAAAGTGTGAACTGTCCAAAATCTCTCATCAAATGTCCTGTTTGATATTGTTTCTTGCCATATCTTTTGATTGCTTTATATCAAGTACTCAGTGTCAATCCAGAGTAGTTGAATCTGGGGGTTCTCTTTGTATTTCCTTGAAGTCGTCATCATATTGTCTAATATGTTCCTGGAGGCACTAGTGAATTGACATACTGTAAAACTCGTTGCCAGAGAATCCATTAGTCATTGAGTGCTTCGACTTCAATACTAGCGGGAACCATGCACATGGAGGGTAAATGCCTTTTCTCATGCATTTTGTAAAACATGGGCTTTTGTGTGTTAATTTGCTTGTCGTTTATTACAGTAGAATTCAGTAAGTCCATAGCAGACTTGGGGAAACTTCACAGAGAAAGAAACAGGGAAAATTTTACTTTACCAGCTTCTCGTCAAGGCTACGAAAAGGTGTCTGTCATTCTTAAATATTTCAATACTCTTAATTCTAACGGGCCCTTTGATCATTTTGGACATGCATCTTGCAAAAGTTGTCAGTAAAGGAGATGATTATATAGGTCCTAAAAAGTAGCATCATATAAATTTCCACAATGAACATCTTGAATCTAACATACTACCAATATATTTTGGCCAAAGACCTAAGTGTTGATTATAACATGCTAGATAAGTTCATGTAAATTTCCAAAATGAACATCTTCAAGCTAACATACTACCGATCTTTTTTGGCCAAAGACCTAAGTGTTGATAATAACATGCCAGATAAACTAATTTCGACAATGCACTTAGAGCTCATCTTTCTCAATATTCGCATGTTTTTTGCTCGGGATAGGGTGTCTGGCGTTGTCTTGCTCGACCTCACCATCTCTCGTCACTCGGCAAAAGAAAAATCATAAATGAAGAGGAATGGCCATAATCATGGACTCGCTCGCAATAAATAAGCAGTGGTGGTGATCATCATCAAGATCCCTTGCAAGCCTTATCGCGATGGAACTCTCGACCTCGATTACAAAGCTACCGTAGACAATGGCAAGCTCAACTCGTGCCCCCGTAATCGACCCCCACAACACCAGTCATGTATTAATTTCAAATGACTCCCCAACCCGCCATGGCCACTGACCTCAACGCTCGTTGTTGGTATCCTGGCTATGTCTAAGTCGCAATAGCACGGTCAATGGAAAAATAAATTGAAAAAGAAAATGAGGTGCAATCTCTTTCCATTGCATGACATCATGTCTAATATATTCTTGTTGCTAGCCTAGTTTGCGACTTGAAAATAATAGGGTGATCTTGGAACATTAGCATGTGATTCGAAAAAATTGATTTTTACTCATTGCAAAACTCCTAAAATACTATGAAGCATGCAAAATATTACATGAGTTCTCTCGTAACATTTTCAAAATAATCATTTCAAAAATTGCTTATATTTATCACTTCATTCTTTATATTCAAAACGATTGGTATAAATAGTTGAGTCAATTGTACAAGTAGAATCACATACCGCCTATACTCCAGTTCAACCTCTGGTACCATTTTTGAAACATTGCCTACAATCAAACCGGGAATAGTTGACTAAAAGTCATCTTGTCTCTTGAAGGGTGGGTATATGAAAATCTTTAATTTAAAGCCATCACCTTTGGTTCATATATCTATTCATCAAAATTCTTTAATGGATGACCTCATCCTTAATTTATTAAAAAAATTATTCGAAGTAAAGTGTAAGTATATATGAAGATTATAACAATGGAGAATTGGCATCGTTACTTTTAACCTACTTCATCCTTTCACCGAGCGAGAGGATCCATAAAAAATATGCATTTTAAACATGTGGAAGGAGAGAGACATAGGAGAGTCCTTGCAAACAAGCACTAACTGAACTTCCTCAATTTGATAACAAAAGAGAAAAAATAAAATTTACCATAATTTATGTAAAAGGCTATACTTTGGTACATCCCTAATTGTAGGAAACTTTATTGAACCATGCCTTTGGTCAATAGATTACAAATAATGGATCACCTACGTGCAAATAATGTATTTTATTATGCTTAGCACATGAAATTGCACATGACCACATTATCTAACCAATTCCAGCCTAACTTATTGTGGCTCCATTTACCTCTCAACCTCTTGTAATACCTAATGATCGATTAGATGTTGAAAATTATAGCTCAACTTTCAGCTTGATTATTTTTGTTTAAACATTATGTTATCCTTTTCTAGATCAAGGCATCATCCGAACACTAGGTATTTGGTTACTATTTAAAACTTGAAAGAAAATAAACTTCTTACTTCTTCATGAACAAGAGAATATAGTAAGCATCGTTGAGCTTAAGGGAAACTCATCCTGATCATAGCAAATCGTCAATAACCTCAATTATCTCAATAAGTAGCACCAAGTCTATACTTGTTTTATCCATCACAAAACAAGGGATGTGAACAGTCGCATACACATCTCCCCTTTTTTTATTAATAAATTTTCTTAGCACACATTCAAAATCAAGTACAAAATTAATCATATTTATCCAAGTGAGATTTGTAAAGTTATCTCCCAATATTAATGGACATTTGAGACGAAATTAATGGGGACAAAAAATAAAAGAAAAGAAATAGCACTAAGAGTGTCACTTCCTACCTTTTTTGTCTAGAGGGGAAAAGACATAAGTTCAGGGGTAATGCCTAAAGAGCCGGCCTATATCCCTCGTTTAGGTGTGGACTCTTCCAAACCCATATCTCACGCGACGTTGAGATACTTAATTCTAGTTTCAAATTGAAGCTATAATAATTTTTTAATGATGAGTTGCCACTAGCCTATTGAAACCAACTAAAAGCCAAGTGAGACATAAAAGTATACCTCACTTTCTACGCAACCAGAGAATCTAGAGTTGGGACTTGATTACACTAATTAATTAACTAGTGCTATTTTGATACTTACTCTTGTTCATTTCAATAGGTTGTTTGTCAAGTTGTTTGTATTAATTTTAAACTTATCTACTAACATGTAAGATGATCATGCAATAGCGCAATCATTAAAATAACAACCAACAACCAAGAAAACATTAAATAAGTTGCAAGGCAAAGAAAATCTAATGCTAAGAAATAAGAAATAATACCATTTCTAACTAGGGAAACCAAATTAACATATCAAAAGTGCGCAATCACATAATTGTTGAAATGAAAATGCGCAAATGACGACAGCATTTGTCTCTAAAAACATTTAAATCCTATTGCCAGCCACTGGACGAATATCCGCCAATGAGAGACATCATCAACCACATCACCCTCTTTGGGTCACTACCAATCACCTTTATCTTCCAATACACATTCCACATTCATAATCGCAAGATAAAAGACTGAATAGAGCAAATATCAGGAAAGCAAGCCAATGCGAATGACCCAAGAGATTGATGTTTCGGCCGTAGACTTCAACCGATTCCTCACGCGCAAAACATAGAGTAATAAAAACGCAAAGAAACTCTCATTCTTCCACCTGGTTTAACGATGGAACTACTGCTCAACGAGCGACAAGGAGTTTGTGATGATGTGAAATCTGCCTATACGCACTTAAGAACGAATGGCAATCGGCAACGCATGTGCACGGGCTGACTTTGACCTATTATCAAACATGTGGTGACCACGGATCGAGAAGAAGACACTGACCATCTTTAGAACTCGACCTCACGTCCGAACTTGAGAGAACCGATAAACAAAGTTCAAAAACGACAGATAAAGGCTGGTTGAAAGCAAATCCGCAGATAAACTAGAAAATTTCAAGACTCGGTTTCACGGGTTGACCAAAACCGGGCAAGGCAGCAAAAGGTTCACGGGACGGGCGTACAATCGCGAAGGGCTCCCTACCCGGCTTGGAGACATCGGTTAAAGGGTACGCTCGACACAAATATGGCCATGGCCGACCGCCTCGACGCCTCCGAGCCTTGATCCTCGGGTGCGGGGTGTCGGAACCAGGAAAGGGGACTCGCCGGAAACACGTACGCCGGGGAGCGGTGGTCTTGGGGACGCCGTTCGGAGGTCGTCGGGGACGCGTAGATGGATCGATGGGGGCGAGGCTGAGCGCCGCTCTCCGATTTTACTCTCGGCCTCCCTCTCTCTCGGATCACTCAAGCTCTCCCCTCCGTCCCCTCTCAAACGAGCCAGCCCCCCCTTCGCTCGCTCTCCTCTCTCCCTTTTAAGCCGTTCGGCGCCCATGGCGTCCTGCGACGCCGGCTGCCACTGCCGGCTTGGCCCCGACCACCAACTCCCGGGTCGACGCTCTGCCTCTGTCCTGTTGCCTCTGCCGTCCTTCTCAGTCCTCTTGCGTCCTCTTGTTCGGCCAGCGCGAGGGAAGAGCGGAAAGAAGGAAGAGGGAAGGAGACTGGGCCGGGGAAGAAGGAAAAGCGAAGAGGCCGAGCCGGCCCAGGCGGAAATAAAAGGAAGAAAAGATGGCCAGCCCGGCCCGGCCTTTCTTTTTTTTTTTTTAATAATAACAATATTCTTTTTAATTAATTTTTTCCTCTCTTTTTTTTTTTTTAAGAAAAAAGTTTCTATTACTACTAATGCAAATGCTCATTATTTCTATATGCTATGCAATTTAATGAAAATTATTTTTGTTAGGGATTAAAAATTAATCTTCAATTTTCCATGCAATTAATGATTGATTAAACCGGTCATTAAAATATATGTGTCAACAAAGAGTAACAAAGATCGCTTCATGGTTACATACGTTCCTCCCAAAGTGCACAAAGAGGGGATTCAATGGGGTGCAAATTAATTTGGAGCAAAGTGCAGAGAAAAAATTTGCAAGAAAAATGTAAATTGCTTTTTTTTTTTTTGTTGAAATAAATTGCATTGAAAGGATAAATTTCGAGGAAAATAAAATGGCGCAGTCAAAAGTAAATATAAGCATAGATTATAGATTTGCTTGATGGTGGAAAGAGAGAGCTTTACAATCTCAAAACATTGGTATTTATAAACTAAATACTAATAATAATCGTTCCCTCCTATATGTACGAGAACCACGCGCATAACTCCAATTATTCCACCTCTTTTGCAACTTCCAACTTCAAAGATGAATGCCACCACATGCAAACTCAATCATGAGCTCTTCCTTGTTACTTCCCCCAACTTACCTGTACATTTGCCTTATTTGTCATTTCCACTTGCTCTGCTTTTTTCTTCCCTTCTCATAAATAATGGATTAGCATATAATGTACCTATTTTGAAATTGTTAAATTCTCTTGCTTAGTGTTTGTGATTTTTGTTTAATTTTCTAATAATTTTATCTTAGTCGATGAAAGAATTGTAACTCATCTTTAGCTAATCCGATCAGCCTAAACATGGCGATATGTCAACATCTTTGCAATTTTAATGAAAGATCTAAATTGATAAAAATATGTATATATAAATTAGATACCACATTGACAAAAAAAAAAAAGAGCATATGAATAGTATCGAACAAATTTTAAAAAGTAAAGGTATTGGTAGTTCCATTATTCCTAAACTTTTCATACAAGTTTTATGAAAAGATTTTTCCAGAGGCTTTGTTGTACACTAAGGCTGTGTTGCTTTGGATTCTTCTCTTTTGATTGACTTTTCAGTTCAAGAATTGGAAGTCACTAGTTTGAATCTCACTAATTACATGCAAATCATTCTACCTTACTTGTTATTTCCCCCAACTTACATGTACATCTACCTTACTTGTTATTTCCACTTTCTCTACTTTTTTGTTCCCTTCTCATTAATATTGAATTAGCATATAATGTGCCTATTTCGAAATTGTTAAATTCTTTCACTTAGTGTTTGTGATTTTTGTTTAGTTTTCTAATAACTTTGTCTTAGTTAACAAAAGAGTTGCATCTCATCTTTAGTTAATCCGATAAGCCTAAAAATGGCTCTAATGGATGATACATCAGCATCTTTAAAATTTTAATGAAAGGACTAACTTGATATATATATTAGAGACCATATTGACCAACAAAAACAACAAAAACAAAGAGAGAGAGAGAGAGAGAGAGAGAGAGAGAGAGAGAGAGAGAGAGAGAGAGAGAGAGAGAGAGAGAGAGAGAGAGAGAGAGCATGAATAATATTGAACAAATTTACAAAGTAAAGGCACTGGTAATTCCATTATTCTTAAAATTTTCATACAAGTTTTATGAAACAATTTTTCTAGAGGCTTTGCTACACACTAGGGGTACATTGCTTCGGGTTCTTCTTCAATGATAATGAGTGGTCAGAGACTTTCCAGTTCAAGAATTGGAAATCACTAGTTCAAATCCCACCAATTACGTACAAATGCATAATCTACCTTTCACCTGCCAAACATCTTTTCATCTGTACAACGAGCTCATTGGAATCCTCGCTGATTAATCAAAACTTGTCCTCATCAGATGGGAAGATTTTTTATCAAACTTCTCATGTCACGTGACCCCCGCACCTCACCGTGACCGTTGCCTTCATTTGTTCTAGCTTTGTCCGATGGTTAAACGCAGTTTACCCGAACAACTTGTACAAAATTACAGTAATGAATTCTATCCTCGCAAGGGGGCCACATGGTACAATCATAAAGAGAACTAAGAAGAACGTCCTTGAAGTCCAGAGAGCGGTTTTGAAGGGATAGTCTTGCTGGTGTTGGATGAGAGGCGAGAGAGTTAACAAGGTAAATTGCCTCGTTAACGGATTTTGTGTATGTCCTAAAGCACATCTGGTTCATCCCATCCTCTGGGGCTAGTGAAAAGGTAAATCTTATTTTAAGTGCCCGAGGAGAGAGCCTCGTCGGGGGGTAGCGACAATCCCGATGAATCATTGAGATGCTCCTTGTAAAGAAAAGAAAAAGAAAGAGAGTGAGAACAGGAACGGTATTGAACAATTTAAAAGATACTTGCATTGACGGCTCTATTATCTCTAAACTTTTCGCATGATTTTTATCAAGAGAGCTCATATATTGGGAGTGTATTACTTTCCGTTCTTCTCATGCTATAACAGACAATAATATCTTTATAAAATGATCCACATGCGTCAAAGTCTATTTCTGTTTTCACCTATATTATCTTCTCTAATCTTTCTATAAATTGCTTCTTTCTCCTTCGCCACTAGTCATTGCCTTCGACTGCCACAACCTTGTTGCCGATCGTTGCTTACATAGTAGAGAGACGCACTCCACACAGATTGAGTTCGAAACATTCAAGAGAGCACATTTGAGAGAGATTTCCCCAAAAATTTCCCTCAAGAAATCGATTTCTAGAGCCTTCTTTCTCATCTTTGGCTCGTTGCCACGCCAAAGGCAACAAAGCCATCGCCCAACTGCCACTCTCGGGAAGCTCCTATTCAACTCTGTTTTGCTGCTGTGAAGATTGAAGTGGCCAAGACTTAGCTTGAAGCTCTTCCACCGATCTTCAATATAGCCAACGACGATCACAAAGAGCTCCAATAGTTGACTGCACTACCTATTGCAACTTAGCTTGACTTTCATTGACAAGGAATTCTCCGATTCTCCACCATGCTATGATCCAGGGGATGGTGAAGTGAATGTAAATCTAATTCAACTTCGATTAGGCTTGGTCATATCAGAGTCCATATATTTGATTTTGAAATTCATATGTTAGTTTCATTTGAGTATGGTCGTCAATACAAATTTGAAATCACAAAGATCTTCTCCTTAATCGATTTACTGTAATACATTTGGTGCAATGTCTATGATGTTTCAATGCGAATTTGTTTTCATCATTTTCTAAACCCGAAAGTTTGTTGGTGTAGATTAAGTGATATTAATTGATTTTCAAGTTATTTAAGCATTAGCTCTAATGTTTTCACAATGGCCAAATACATTTATGAATGATTATGCTTCTCTGTCCTATGTTCTATTTTCCTATAGTAATTGATGGTGATTACAGGCAAGAGATGTCCAAAAGGAGATGACATATGTACTAATGTCTAGTGAGTACTCATATCGTTGTAATGTTATGCCTCTACATGTCTGAGTTTTCCTAATGTGGACTACATTAATTGATATTGTAATTTACTGTTTTTACGGCTACTGTAAAATAGGGCTAGTCTAAGATGAGATAGAAGGTTTATTAATTAGTCTAATATGGAGTTAGCTAGTATGGGTCGAGTTGAACCTGACCCGTAATGAGGGGGCCTGGCTGGAAACTCTATAAATAGTGCTAAAGTCTCTTCTCTAACCCTAATTCTCACATTATCCTCACCTAAGGGGCGTTTACCTAACGCTACACGTGAGGGGGCCGCCTCATTGAGTCAATGATACGGATGGCAATAGAGAAGAAGGACTTGCACGTGGAACATTGTGTTTCTGCTTCAAGAACGATGGATCCCAAAACAGATGCATTAATCTTTCTACTCAATTATGCATGTCCTTGTTCTAGTTATGGTATCAGAACCTCCATAACCCTAGAACTCGAACGCATAGTATTTTGCCCTAATTTTGTGATTTTCGAGATTTTTAAGTACAGTGAAAATAAAATTAAATCACAAATTCGGACTGGGCTCGACGAGGCAAGCAAAACCGTGGGAGGCGCGTCGCCAAGGGAGGCCCCACGCGCCTCCACGCACGGCAACGCGCGGCCACGCACAGCCGGGCATCGAAGACACGCGCCCTCACGTGCTCCCACGCGCGGGGTGCTGCTTGCACATGCAGCGCACGCAGGCGCTGATGTCACGATGACGTCAGCGACCCGGACTTAGATTCAATTCGATTGGACCCGACCCGACCTGAATGGCGATCGGCCCAACCCGACCCGACCCAGGACCCGACCCGAACCGTTGACCCGACCCGATCCGGTCACCCGTTGATCGGATCGGTCAACCGATTTGACCGGGCGACTGGACCGAAAGGTCAAACTGGGAACCGGTCAGACCGCCACTGGTCGAACCGGGAACCGGTCGGACTGCCACTGGTCGGACCGGTTTTGACCGGCCTTTGACACCCATGCGTGGGCTCCATGCGCCGTGCACTCAGGCAACGCGTGCGAGTGCGTGGAGGCTCCGATTCGCGCGTGGCCGGCGGTGATGGACTCGTATGAATATTCCCTACGTCATGGTATATTTATTTTACATTTTTGATGATCTTATGGATGTGAAAATACATACGAAATCCTAAATACATGCTTTTTAGTGTATTTTCTACGTATTTTTTCTTGTATTTTTCTGTAATTTTGAAAATACAGGTGCCGAGATACAAGTATGTTATCACATGAATTTTATGAGTGTTATTCATTAATAATATACGATAAATTTTATTTTTATTAATGAATAAAGTAATGTAATTAGCATGATATGTGATTTTAGTAATTTACTGCCCCTATCACTAAAGTTAAAATCACATATGTATGATTTATGTGAGATGAAAATTTTATATCCCTTGTATGAGAGAGTTTCAATAATTCAATTGAGTTGTGACCGCCAAAGTGGCACACTTAATTGGGTTTGAGAAATTTCGGTCTCGTATATTGATTGGGATGTCTCCTGGTCTAATGCATAATTATACTCCCAAAGGAGGTGATTGTGTATTAGTTTATGGAAAGATACATGATAGTGTGGTGGAGGAGTGGCCGATCCTAATGGTTCATATGCCCAAAGGTGATAAATTCACGAAGATTGGAATATATTCTCATAACCCTTGTCATGTATTCTGCCCAAAGGTGATTATGTGATATTGCATGTAACTCTCTGGATGTGTACTTGTACGTCAAGTTACACAATGCTCACATGATGCTAATTATATACATTACTTGTTTTTCAGTCACATTTTCTGTAAATGGTAACTCCGTCACCATTGAGGTTCTTGCTGGTTCAAATTTTAAGAGATGGAGAGATGATTTTATGTTTGCTATGGAGATGGCAGATGTTCATATGGCTCTTACTATTAATCGGCCGGCAGATTTGACTACCGTTAGTACAGAGGCTCAAAAAGAAAATTTTGCTGCATGGGAAAAGAGTAATAGAATTTGCTTGCTGTCGATGAAGCATTCCATTCAGGAACACTTGAAAAGTGGTTTGCCTGCAGACTGCAATGCTAGGCAAATGATGGAAGCTTTGATTAGAAACCGTGTGTCGCCTAATGCTGAGATAGGGACACATATGCAAACACTTTTTATTATGAAGTATGATGGTTTTGGTGGAGTTAGAGATTATGTTCTGAGGATGGTTGATTTGCAAACAAAGCTTCAGGCTCTTAATGTTGAAATTCCTACTGCTTGCATTGTCCATCAAACTCTAAATACTCTTCCTCCTGATTTTGGGATTATCAAGACCAATTATAGTTCCCAAGATGAAACCTGGTCTGTTAATAACATGATTGCAAGGTTGGTGGTAGAGGAAGAGAAATTGAAGAAAGATAAAGGACATATTGCTCTTTATGCTTCTAGTTCTCCTAATGACAAGGGTAAGAAGTTGAAGAACTATACCCACAAAGGCAATTCAGAAGCTGCTGGTCCTTCCAACAACAAAGGAAATTATGAAGGTTCAGGTCATTCTAACACACTAGGTCCTAAGAAAGCATTCACCAAGAAGGATGGTGTTCTTTGCTACTCTTGTAGGGAGAGAGGACACGTGAAAAGACGCTGCAGCAAGTTTAAGGCTTGGTTGTCAAAGAGAACCAAGAGTGAGCCTAAAGGTAATGATTCTTTGGCATTTGTTTATTAATCCAATCTATCTGAAGTTCCAACCAATTCTTAATGGCTAGATAAGGGTGTAACTAATCATGTTGCATTTACCATTCAAGGGTTTATAAACCGAAGGACGCCAAATCAGGATGAATCAAAGCTCACTGTTGGAAACAGCATAGGAGTTGACGTTGAGTTCGTGGAAGATATTATTTTGATTTTAGATTCTGGTTTTCGGATGGTGTTAAGAAACACTTTTTCCATACCTTCTTTTAGGCGGAATTTAGTTTCTGTGTCTTGTTTGGACATGTGTGGATACTCTTTTGAAATAAAGAGTAATACTATTTCCATGTTTTATGATTCAAATAAGATTGGGTGTTGCAATTTATCCAATGGATTATATCGATTGAGTTTATCTCCCAACGACATGTACGTTGCTTATTCAGCTGAAATAGTTGTTTCCAAAAGACCTCTACCTAAGGAATAGTCTTATGCATTGTGGCATAAACGTCTTAGTTACATCTCTAAAGAAAGAGTAGAAAGGCTTATAAAGACTAATATCTTGCCTACTCTTAAAGGTGATCAAGAGATTTGCGTAGACTACTGCAGAGGTAAGATGACTAAGATAAAGAAAAAATTTGTTGTACGAAGTTCAGACTTGTTGGAGGTTATTCACATTGATATTAGTGGACCATAGACAGCTACTTTGTGCAGAAATTTTTATTTCATCACATTTATTGACGACTATTCTCAATATGAATACTTATACTTGATTAAAGAAAAGTCCGAGTCTCTTGATAAATTCAAGATTTTTCGGACTGAAGTAGAGAAACAATTGGGAAAAGTTATTAAGATTGTCAGATCTGATCGTGGTAGTGAGTATTTTGGTAGGTGCGGAGATGCTAGACAACTTAAAGGGCCGTTTGCCAAATACTTAGAGGATCTGGGATTATAGGTCAGTTTACTATGCCCGGAAGTCCTGAACAAAATGGTGTAGCTGAAAGGCGCAATTTTACTCTTATGGACATGATGAGAAGTATGATTAGTATGATCAATTTACCTAATTTTCTATGCAGTGAAGCTTTGAAAACAGCTCTTTATATTATAAATCGCGTTCCTACTAAAGCGGTTCCATTGACTCCTTTTGAGTTGTGGACTGGACGTAAACCTAGCTTGAATCATCTTAAAGTTTGGGATGTCCAGCAGAAGTGAAGTTATATAATCCAACATTGAGTAAGCTAGATTCCAAAACTACTCGGTATTACTTCGTATCTTACCCAGATCACTCAAAGGGGTATTGGCTTTATAACCCTAATGGAGATACAAGAATTGTGGAATCTCAGGTTGCAAAATTTCTGGAATTTGATGTAGCCGAAAATGGTAGCTGTTCACAAGCTATCGAAGATGATAGTATGGTGGGAATTACTGGATCACTGTCTCATCCTGTGCAAACAATTATGGAGCCTTCTATGCCACAAATTGAGCCTATTGTGGCCCAAGATCCTATTGTTGAGATAGTTTCTAAAGAAATTCCACAATCTCCTCAGATTCAAAATGAGGATGAAGTAGCTCCAGTTAGAAGATCAACTAGGGAAAGACGTTCAGCTATACCACCAGACTATCTAATCTATCTGGGAGAGCATGATTATGATATAGGCTGTGTTGTTGATCCCGTGACTTATACTGATGCCATCTCATGTCCTCAATCAGATTTGTGGTTAGATGCGATGAAAGATGAGATGCAATCTATGAAACACAATAGTGTTTGGGAGCTTGTTGAATTGCCTGAATGTTGTAAACCTATTGGTTGCAAATGGGTATTCAAGACTAAAAGGGATTCCAAAGGAAAGATTGAAAAGTTTAAAGCCAGACTAGTAGCTAAGGGTTTTACTCAAAGAGAAGGAATAGATTATGAAGCAACATTTTCTCCAGTTTCATCTAAAGATTCCTTTAGAGTGATTTTGGCATTAGTAGCTCATTTTGATATGGAGTTACACCAGATGGATGTTAAGACTGCTTTTCTAAATGGAGACCTTGATGAGAAGATTTATATGGTGCAGCCTGAAGGTTTTGCAGCAGATGACTCAAGTAAACTTGTTTGTAAATTGAAAAAGTCTATTTATGGCCTTAAACAATTTTCTAGACAGTGGTATTTGAAGTTTCATAGCATTGTTACTTCATTCGGATTTATTGAGAACAAAGTAGATTAGTGTATATACACCAAGGTCAGTGGGAGGAAATATATTTTTCTCATACTTTATGTAGATGATATCTTGCTTACTAATAGTGATATTGGTTTACTATATGAAACGAAGCGGATGTTATCGAAAAATTTTGACATGAAAGACCTTGGTGAGGTGTCTTTTGTTCTTGGTATTGAGATCCATAGGGATCGCTCACGCCGTTCATTGGGTTTGTCTCAGAGGGCATATATTGATCGCATTTTAGAAAGATTCAGTATGCAAGATTGCAAACCAGGAATTGCTCCCGTTGTTAAGGGTGATAAATTGAGTCTTTCACAATGCCCTAATTCAGATTTTGAGAAAGCTCAAATGAAGAAAGGAACCTTATGCTAGTGCGCTTGGAAGTATTATGTATGCTCAAGTTTGCACTAGGCCAGATATTGCTTTTGCAACAGGGCTTCTCAGTCTAATCCAGGACGCGATCACTGGGTTGCTGCCAATAATGTTTTAAGGTACTTGAAGAAACAAAAGATTATATGCTGATTTATAGACATGTTCCAGACTTGCAACTAGCAGAGTATTCAGATGCAGATTTTGCTGGTTGTCAAGATGATAAGAAATCGACAACTGGATACATATTTATGTTGGTAGGAGGTGCAGTATCATGGAAGAGCGAGAAACAGAAATCCATATCTTCTTCAACCATGCAAGCGGAGTTTGTAGCATGTTTTTCAGCTTCTACTCAAGCTATTTGGCTCCGGAACCTCATTAGGGAGTTATCGTTTATGATTTTGTGGATAGGCCCATACAACTACATTGTGACAATAACTCTGCAGTGTTATTTATTAATAATAGCATAAGTCTCAAAGGGTCTAAACACATGGAGGTCAAGTTTTTGACTATAAAGGAATCAGTGCAAAATGGTGACGTTGCAGTAGATTATGTTCCTATAGATAATATGGTTGCAGATCCACTAACTAAAAGCCTACGCCCATGTGTTTTTGATCGACACGTTATTAGCATGGGCCTAGGAGTGTCTTGGGATACTGTTATTTAGTGGGAGCTGTGTTTTATTATTCTTTTAATAAAGTTTACATCTGTTTTGTTACAATTCAGTAACACTTTGATATATATATATATATATATATCAATTTTTACATTCAATAAAATATTTTTTTGAATGGATTGTTATTATGTTGATATATATTGTTAAAGGTCTTAGGGTATTGCTTAAACCTTGAATAAAGGCTAGGGGCATCCGGGCATCCGGTTATTAGTCTTGTGCATATGTCTTATGATACATATAGGACAAGATATATGTGGGTTTATTTGAACCATAAAACATTCTCTAGTGGCACAAGTTTTTTATGTCGCCTAAGGTAAGAGAATGGTGACTGACAAATCGGATCTCTCTATGAGAGATGTTATCCATTTGCCACACTACCATATTGAATCCATATCAATAAAGTTGAGAGCACTCGTGACCATGGAAGGCTCTGTGTGTATACATGCAGTTACCGCCATGATTCGATGTTTGAGACTTTATGGGATAGGATTGACTATTAAGAATTATCTCTGGACCAATGTGCGTACATAAGGTACGATTTCAATTAATATAGTCCAAGTGGGAAAATGTAAGAGTTTTCCTAATGTGGACTACATTAATTGATATTGTAATTTACTGTTTTTACGGCTACTGTAAAACAGGGCTGGTCTAAGGTGAGATAGAAGGTTTCTTAATTAGTCTAATATGAAGCTGGCTAGTGTGGACCGAGTTGAGCCTGGCCCGTAATGAGGGGGCCTGGCTGGAAACTCTATAAATAGTGTTCAAGTCTCTCCTCTAACCTTAATTCTCACATTATCCTCACCTAAGAGGTGTTTACCTAACGCTACACGTGAGGGAGCCGCCTCATTGAGCGAGTGATACGGAGGGCAATAGAGAAGAAGGACTTGCGCGTGGAACATTGTGTTTCCTCTTCCGCTTCAAGAACGATGGATCCCAAAACAAGTGCGTTAATCTTTCTACTCAATTATGCATGTCCTTGTTCTAGTTATAGAGATCTTGGGGTCGCGTAATTTGCGTCCAACACTACATACTTGTTAAACTTGTGCTAGTGTGGTGGATGCTGAACAAATGATGGTGGTTGTAATCAAAAGTGAAGTTTTTCTTTCGGTTATGTAAGGACTTGATGATTGACATTAAAATAATTAGAATTCTAAGAACGTTGGATTGGGCATAGGGGGAAGGCAATGGACAATGACGGATTAAAAAAAAAAAAGGCGAGGCGATAATTGAAAATGGGCTCGAAGTCGATATTGGTTTTGATGGAAAATGGTTTAGAGAAGTTTTAGTGCAGTGGGCTTCAATTGGGTCTTATAAGCTCTGGGCTTGACATAGTTTAGATAGGACACGTGAGGGGGCCGCCTCATTGAGCCATTGATACGGAGGGCAATAGAGAAGAAGGACTTGCGCATGGAATATTGTGTTTCCTCTTCTGCTTCAAGACGATGGATCCCAAAACAGGTGCGTTAATATTTCTACTCAATTATGCATGTCCTTGTTCTAGTTATGGAAATCTTGGGGTCGCGTAATTTGCGTCCAACACTACATACTTGTTAAACTTGTGCTAGTGTAGTGGATGCTGAACAAATGATGGTGGTTGTAATCAAAAGCGAAGTTTTTCTTTCGATTACGTAAGGACTTGATGATTGACATTAAAATAATCAGAATTCTAAGAACATTGGATTGGGCATAGGGGGAAGGTGATGGAAAATGACGGATTAAAAAAAAAAAAGGCGAGGTGATAATTGAAAATGGGCTTGAAGTCGATATTGGTTTTGATGGAAAATGGTTTAGAGCAGTTTTAGTGCAGTGGGCTTCAGTTGGATCTTATAAGCTCTAGTCTTGACATAGTTTAGATAGGTTTGGGCTTGACTTGGTTTAAATAGTTGTGGGATGAGATTGATATCTGTGTCTATGGACCAGACCCACGAATTTTAGTGTTGGCCCAAATTCTAATCGTGCCCTGGGCCTGGCCCCGACTTCCCATTTTCGAAAAGTCAAAAAAATTGTAAAATAATTAGAAAAATAGGTCTTGATTAGGTTATTCGATTTCAATATTATACTTATTTTAGTTCATTTAATTAGTACACATATGGTTTAGGAAATTCGATGGTCTTTTGTAAGTTCTAGTTTAGATTTAGGAAATTTAGTTTCTTAGAAAAATTGAATTTGATTCGAATTACGCTCATGAGGGTTATTGCCCTTGAGCTAAATAATCGAGCCATATTATATTCTTTGCCCAACCTGTATTGAATTACTTTACTACTTTACTTTTTAAATCGATCTATCATTACTATTTAAAATGAATTGATTGTAATTCTTTTATATTATTATTATTATTATTATTATTATTTGTGATTTGCTTGTTTTAGATGAAAGGTTAGATTACATTTTAGAATCTTAATAAACACAAAAATATTGCATGGACACTTGGCGGGTGAAAACCTTAGGCTTGATAATTTGGTAAAAAGATTTTGCAAACACTTTAGTTGACAAATAACGAAGTCTAGGTATAAAAAAGGCACTAGTTAATTAAGTCACTGACCATATATCTTTGGTTGCATAGAAAGTGAGTTATTTTCGCATATTCACTTTATTTCTAGTCAACTTGAATAGGCTAGTGGCCACTCCCTCATATAGGATTTTCATAGATTAATTGAATTAAAATGAATTTTCCAACGTTAAGCAAGACAAAGAATTGGGGGAACCCACACCAATTGATGATCATTGGTCCTCAACTCGACATTACTTCTAAACCTGTCTTTTCCCGGCCATCAAGAGGCTTGCAACAACTTAAGATACATAAAAGTGTGTCAATCATTTTTAATCATTTCATATCTTTTGATATTCATTTTTGGTTTTTCACTAAAACAAATTTTGATCATTCATCGTATCTTTGAGTCTCGAATTTAATTCGACCGGTTTGTCCCGAGAAGATATCTCTGTTTTATGGTTAAATGGTTCGAGTGCCCATTTCTCTTCTTAGGGAGGAGTAAAGGAAATTGAGTACTTCATTAGATAATTAATATGAGCGTGGTAGCTTGGATCACTGACATGCCTCCATAATAAAGATATGGACTTCCCAACTTTTTGATTCACTTTCAAGGATGGCTGGGGAAATATTATTGCCAATAACAATATCACAACAATGCCCGTGCTATCTACCACTCTAAAGAGGCATATTGAGCATGTTTAACAGAAAATTGCGATTGTGTTGGTGTGAGATGATAAAATGAAGCAATCGGCCAATTAAAAGTATCCATCACTAGAATAGGTACATTGACTATGGAGCAAAAGGCGCTTAATAACTTAGTAATCCTGTGCCAGCTTTGTTTAGTGCCATGAGAAGTACTCTCTCATCGGAAGAATTTAAAGTGTTTTGAAAAATCTTATAAATAGAACAATTTAGGAAAAAATACATACTCAAAGGACCAAATTATATAAGGATTGAATTGATGAGTTAGAATTTTGAAAAATTCAGAGTTTAAAAGTTGCCGAACTTGAATCTTATTCGCAATAGACAGAGCAAATACTCAGGATGTGATAAATCAATCATCCACCTTATAGAATAAGTGGACTTGAATTTTTGTTTTTTTCGGCCTCAAAATATCGATAGAAAATTTGCGACCATAGAGTAATTAATAAAAAATATTATTCTACCGTGTACGACTCGTAGCTTAGGAAAAGAAACGTTACTCTCTTTCCACACATTTTGTAAGAGAGGAAAAAGTCTTGGTGAATCGCAATTATTGATCCTCGACAATTTGGGACAGAACCACATGAGTTCCGTCCTTGGATATTCTCCACTTTAATTTGTGTAGTCAAATCGGTCCAATTACAATGAGGAATGACTTCTTTGATGTGACCGTTGAAAGAGTAAATCGCCTCATTAAATAGACGCAACTACCACAAGATTTCGTCTGTACGAGTGTACAACGACATCTGGTTCGTCCTTCGGAGCAAGAGAAAATGCAAAGCTTTGGTTCAAGTGCAAAAGAGCTTGTACTTAAAGAGTGAAATTGCTTGAATCGTGAATAGTAATTATTCCGTGTAGAAATCAATTTTTTCTTTTTTAAAGATAGATGACTCAGACTCAGTCTGTAGCTACAATGCCCGCGATGGACGAGACCGTTGAGTCCGTACAATTTCATTTATGCTTGAGTCATTGTTCACTTTTACTATAGCACTAGGCTAGGGAAAGTCTTCACGATCGATTCTTGTTCATAGTGTGCGAATAATTCCCTCTCGGAAATTTCCGGAGCCCCTGTTTGTACCCGGACCCATGAGCTTGGTCCTTGTTTGTTGCCTTGTTACCTCATTTTGCCTATATAAGGCCATGAGGGTGTATTGTGTTGGGCAGAGTCCCTCGAAGTAAAGTGTGTGCTTTGTGAAAATCTCTCCATGGCTTTCTAAATTCCTCTTCTTCTCTAGCCTGGTATGATCCTTCGAGAAATGCAGCTTGGATAGATTAGAAATGTTTCCATCCTGGCATCCTCTGAGTGTTTCTAGGCTCTGAACTAAATGGCTGAGTGGTTTTCTGCTAAGAGGCTGTCCCTAAAGGGCTTGAACGGGAGTTGTTCGCCCAATGTGGGATGCATACCTGCAGGAAATTTACTCTCCTTCCCTGTAGGTATGCATCCCACATTGGGCGAACAACTCCCGTTCAAGCCCTTTAGGGACAGCCTCTTAGCAGAAAACCACTCAGCCCTTTAGTTCAGAGCCTAGAAACACTCAGAGGATGCCAGGATGGAAACATTTCTAATCTATCCAAGCTGCATTTCTCGAAGGATCATACCGAGCTAGAGAAGAAGAGAATTTAGAAAGCCATGGAGAGATTTTCACAAAGACACACTTTACTTCGAGGACTCGCCCAACACAATACACCCTCATGGCCTTATATAGGCAAAATGAGGTAACAAGGCAACAAACAAGGACCAAGCTCATGGGTCCGGGTACAAACAAAACTGGGCTCGAGAAATTTCCGGGAGGGAATTATTCGCACACTATGAACGAATCGCACTGTGAATGTACATTTTCCTAACCTAGTGCTACGAAAAAAGTGAACGGACTGCTACGGTGAAATTGTACGGACTCAACGGTCTCGTCTATCGTGGGCATTGTAGCTACAGACTGAGTCTGAGTCATCTGAGCTGTCTTCTAGGAGATGAGCTTCGTACTTCTGCTGAAGGGCTTCAAGATCTTGAGGTGAAAGGATCTGGTTCAGCCTTCCTGATGAGGATACTTCATGAGCCCAATGTGATGCTTCTTCTGCTGCCCAGTCTGTGTTTTCGTCAGTAGTGTTGTCAGGAAAGCTTGGTTGAGGCCAGTTGGAGGGCTGTGTATAGTAGGATGTATCCATGTTCTGGAATGAGGACGAAGGTCCCTGTTCGTAGGGATCCTGGGATAGAGGGCCTCCAAAGCGTGCATAGGGGTCTTGAGTAGACTGGACAATGTCATCTTCACTTGTCATTTCATGTTCTTGGGACGATGCAGCTTGTCTGTACTGATCAAGTGCTTCCTTAGCCTCTGGTGCTAGGTCATAATGATCCCACGTAGTGGGTGCATTATTCCAAATGTCTTCAGGAATGGTCTTGTTTTCTTGGCATAGGATTCTCTGGAGTTCTCGATACTCGTTTTCACAGAATCTGACAGATCTTGGATAAGATTTGTGGATCCGAGCTTCTCGACTGTTCAAGTGGGGTTTATAGGATGTGGTTCCTATTTCAAGTGGCCTATCCAAGATACTACCATTATTTCTGCAAAAATTCCATGGACGTCTGAAGAACAGGATGGTGTGAACTTCAGGATTTGGTGTTATGGTTCTCAGTTCTCTTTCTAAATCTTGTTTCCAACACGTAGGATGATAAAACCAATTAAGAAAGTCTAAGAGGTTCTTATCACTTTCTTTTTCAATGTTTCTTCCGAGCATGAATATCCTTGTGAGGTTAGCAATGAATCTTCTGGTAGGAATTTCAATGGCTATTAAGTACTTATTGGTTAAGTACCATAACAGCGTTTTGAGCTGATCAGGGAAATCATCTTCCTTCCAGATAAGAGGATGAATGAAAGGATAATTCAAGTTTAACCCAAAAGGATAAAGAATCGAACCTCCATTGAATCTGAATAGGTCTGTGTGGGATTGTCACATGAGGTTTTCCGGTTCTCGCGAGACTTTCGTTCGGATTTGCTTGAATAATTTCTTCGGGATATTTCCAGCTTGGCAAATCTTTGATCTTCTCAATCTTGTACTTGACTCCATGATTGAGCATATGGAACGAGTCTCTTGATATACATGTTGATCTCGGCTGGTGCTTTAGGTCTTGACAAAAAATCAGCAAGCACATTCTTTTTTCCAGGAATATGCTTGGTTTCAAAAGAGTATTTCGAAAACCATTCAGCCCATCGAAGCAGTTGGGGATTTGGAATCTATTTTTGTTTGAACTTGGTCATCTGAGGAAAAGATGCCATGTCTAATTCTACCAGGAAGTGATGGCCGATGAGATGAAATTCAAACTTCTTGATTCCATTTTTAACTGCGCCGGGATTTCTTTAAAAGTGGAATGGTAATGCATTTCGGATTGAGAAAACTTTCCACTTTTGTAGGCACGAAGATGTTTCTTACCATCAATCTCTTCAAATAAAACGGCTGCCAGGTATTCATCACTCAGCGTCATTTTGAAGAATTCTTTTACCTGTTGATGGTATTTGCAGTGGTGGGAGATTCTGCATAATCTCCTTAAGCTCAGCAACTGCTTTAGTTTGAGTTTTTCCCCAAGGTGGGGAGTTCTTCTTTAGCATGGATTGCAAAGGACTCAAAAGCTTTGCAATATTGGGGACAAAATCTCTGAGATAGTTGATTATCCCCAGAAATTGCTGAACTTGTTTTGTTGTGAAGTTATCTTCAGGAAACTTCAATAGCTCTTGAGCAATATGTGGCCCTGGATAGTATGTACCCTTGTTGAGGTGCATACCAAGAAATTCAATTTCTGTCTGGGCTATATTCATCTTCCTTTGAGAGAGCATAATGCCATGCTTTCTCACTATTAAGGAGTCGACAGTGTGACTTTTCATAAGGACTGTAGAGCAGAATGTCGTCGATATATACAGCTGCACTTGACAATATTGGTTGGAAAATACGACACATAGCTTTTTGGAAAAGGGATGGTGCTACCTTTAATCCAAAAGGAAGAACTTTCCACTGGAAGTGCTGGTTCGGGATACAGAATCCTGTCTTGGATCTGTCTTCAGGATGAATACCCAATTGCCAAAATCCGACTTTGAGGTCGAATTTGGAATAAATATGGGCTTTGGTTAAACCAGCAAAGAGAGAATCTCTAGATGGTAAAGGGAATTTATCATCTTGGAGAAAGAGGTTGAGAGGTTGATAATTGATTACCAATCTCATTTTTCCTCTATTTTGCTCAAACGTTTGTTGACATAAAAAGCTTCACAAGCCCATTGAGAATTTGAAATTTCAATAAGGCATTGCTTGTAATAATTACGAGCATTTCCTTTGAGCTAGAGCCGGTGTTACGGGTTCATTCCCATATGGCTTGCCTTGGTAGGATTGATATCTTCGTTCTTTTTGAAGGGAAGGCGAACAAAGAACTCAGGGTTTTCCCATAAAGGATGAGAACATTTCTGGGCAAATTCTGAATGGGATTCTGAACATGATTCAAGCAACTTTTGCATGATTGGATCTAGTAAACTCATCTCAATGGAAAAGAGTCTCTGGATGTTAACGAACTCAGAGAATCGATCTTTGAACCTAAGACCTTTTCCAGGAATGATTCGAAGTTGAGATATTTGAGTCATGATATCCCACCCAATTATCAAATCTTTATTGGGAAGGCTTGATCCGAAAATCTTTGTTGTTATGGAACACGAGGAAAAACTGGACGATGGACGGTGTGGTTCTGACATTTGTGGAGAAAGTATCTCCTGAAGCAGAATTGAAGTATCGGATGTAAGGGGTCCAGAATTCTTCAGGTAGAACTTTTGTATCTAGAATGGAACAACTTGCTCCTGTGTCAATAAGAGCAATAACATTGATAGGCTTGGCAAACTTCGAGGTGAGGATTTTAACAGGAAAATGAGGACAGTGAGTTTGACTTGAGAATATGTCAGGATTTAGCTCTGAAGATGTGGGAGATATGTGAAAAATATCTTCAAATTCTGAGTCAGACTCAGTTTCACTGGAAGTTTGGTAAAAAGGAATGACACAAAGAGTTTGTTCAGTTGGTTCATCATCAGCAGAGAATAATGATTCAATATCATCATTTTCAAGAGAAAAACCTGTTTCATTTTCTATGAGATGATTCGACCTTTTTTTGCTTTGAGGACAATTTTTGGCAAAATGTCCTTTCTTGTTGCAAATGTAGCAACGGCTTGACTTCTTATGGCACTGTGCGATCCTTTCTTTTGCGTAGGTATCGCCATTTCTTCTTTTTCCGGAAATGCTTGGAGCCATGTCTGGATTTCTTAATCGAATACTTCTTGTAATGCCTTTTCTTCCGGGAATACTGGCCACAAGTACCATCACAATCTCGTTTGGAGCATTTGATCTTTAAATTCTGGTGAGAACAGGCTGATTCAAGACGTTTGTCATCTGTGATATATGTTCGGACCATTTGGCGCTTTAAGCATAAATCTTCAAGACATAGATGGATTTCTTGTTGGATTTCTCCCAAAGGAATGTCTTGTATCCTTCTTTGCTTTCCAAAGAAGGATCTCTCAACCATCTGTGTTAGCTCTGTAGGGATGGAAGTGAGAAAGACATGCTTTAGATTTGGATCTGCGCCAATTTGGTAAAAGAGCTGAAGCATTAGTCGATAATGCTTATCAAGATGCTTCTTCTGAAGGGAGCAGCATCTTCTTTCAAAGAATTCTCTTCTTTTTAGCTCTTTGAGATCTCCGGGGGCTCCCACAAAAGTATGATATAGGTAAGTAAGGGCATGGCTGAAATTGGGTGATAGCAGAAACGTAAGCTGATCTTGTTCTGTGAGTCCTTGCCACCAAAATTTAAGGCTCCCTGTGAACCTTGTAACAAAATTGTAAATGACATCATTCATATCATGGTTGGTAATGGATTGTGTACACAACCAAGTATGAAACTCTTCAAGTCTTTCTGGCCATTTAGGATAAGGAATATCGTCAATGGAGAAGAATTGTTTTGATGCCATGGACACATGCTTAGCAGAATTGTTTCTGGCGGGATTGCTTGTCTGTCCAAATTCTGAATCAGCATAGTTTGATTCCATCTCATAGTCATAGTCTGGAGGAGTGTCAGCCATGAATATTTGTGAAGTAGGTGGAACGATAGGAGTAGAATCAATTGCATGGTCTGAGAAGGATGAGAAAGAGGAAAGGGATGCTGAGTCTGATGTGGTAGAGGAGGTTTGCTCAGCAAGCAGAATCGGCTTTTCTGGAACAACAGGATCAGGCTCAGTTTGCTGGGTGCTAAGATCAATTTCTTGCTTACCCAAATCCTTTAGAAAGGATTCTAATGGATTTGATAACATCATCTGGTCTGGTTTTTCTCTTATAACAATTGAGCTTGATTCTGTAGGAGGTGTTTTCTCCTTGCCTTTTTCTTTTTTCAAGGCTTTGAGACGATCTCGTATATCTGATTCTCTTATGGAAGTATCTTCTGGGATATTGGCAAAAACAGATGTTTGTGGAGCTGGGGGTACATACCCGGTTCGAACAGAGGGTGCAAGTGGATCGAAAGGTCTGAACCTTCCTTCTTCAAGAAGTTGGATCTGCTTCTTGAGTTTATCTATTTCTGGCTTTGGGCTTTCAAGGAAGTGGTACCCAAGATGTTGTCCTGATTCCAGGGCGTGAAGCCTTTTCTGGAACTCAGAAAGTATCTTCTTGGTACTTTCATCATATCTTCGGAGATCTTGTTGCACATTTCCGATCTTGGAATCAATGGCTTTGAAGGCATCGTTTTGTGCTAATAGAGTTTCTGATTGCCAGTTTAGAACAGCTTCAGCAGCAGGGGTTCTCTTCTGTCTTCCATGTTCATCCACATCTGTGGGGGTAGGAATTTTAGGAAGATGGCGGTATCTGCCATGGGAATCAATAAACTCTTCTGTAGCAGGGAATGAGAGTTTAGAACTTTCCTTGACAAGAGGGGGAAAGTCAGTATCCTGGAACATGGCAATAGAAGAAGTGGGTTGTGCTTCTGCTGGGACTTCAAGCGGGTAAGAATGTTTCTTAGCCCATTTGAGGATCGGTTTATAGAATGGAGAGAGGGCTTGCTTTTTCTGAGGCGGAGAGGGTGGTGGTGATTTTGGTGGATCTGGTAGGGTTTGGGACTTGGTACTGGACTCTGATGGTGGAGGTGGTGCATAAGAGACCATGAACTGGTACTTGTCACATTCACCAAGGGTGTCTACAGAGGAATCTCCGTCTAAGTACCTTTGGTACACCTTATCCTTGGACTTCTTCCGTCGAGGAGGGGATCTTGCAAAAGGATCTACTTCGTCGGGGGAGTTTAGACAGTAGGAACATTGGCAAAAAGGATCCCAAAAACAATGACCGTACTTATCTTTATAGTAATGAACAGGATGTCCATCACCATCGAAGTGTCGAACATGCTTTTTTGGGTCTGGTTCAGAAATGGATTCTGGAACACATGGTTCAATCATAAAGAGGGTCTGGAAGATAGAGGGACTTTCTTCCTTTTCTTTGCCAAATTTGATGGAAACAGTTCCATCTTTTTTCCTTACGAACTCGAGTACGTAGACTGAAGGGTTTGTTGTCTTTGATGCGACTTTTCATAGTTGGTGATCCAAGTCTCTGGGAGGAGCCTGGCTAATGTATCCTTCGGGATCTGCCTAGGAACATGAATGCAGGATGCCTGGTCATTCTGCATAGAGATGAACAACGCATCTTCATTTCCATTGTTGAGGTTGAGATCGAGGGCATGATTCTGTACTCGGTAAACCATCTGGTAATGTAAAGTTGCAGCTACAGATTCAGCAGTCTGAGGGGCTCTAGTGAGCTGGACTTGAACTTTCAGAAAAGAAAGTAGTTGGGGGTCTGATAGAGCGATGTTGAAATTTGGATACAGAGTTACAAAGACTGTTCCAGCATTCAAAGTGGTTTGAACAGTACCGATACAAGCATACTGGTATTGTAAAAACCTGGTGTCTAACAAGGCAATTCTTGCCACTACTGGCAAACCTTTACGACCATGGAAAGTGAGAGCAAGACGAACAGCTCCATAGTGAATATGAGAATATCCCTGCTGTACCCATTGTCTGGGAAATTCTGGGGGGATCTGGAGAGTAACAAAATACTCTTTTTCAGTAGCAGGAATTGGATGCTGGTCGAACTTGGAGGACTGGACGTACTCCTTTACTTGCTTCGGGGTTTGGTGAATAAGTTGACGAATGGAGCGGATAGGTGAGAATGATGAGGTGGGTTTAGCAAAAGCAGAATAGGGATTCATAAGAGGAAGCTGAGTCTCAGAGATCTTAGTTTCATCACTAAGAGAGACTTCATAAAGATAGTCTATCTTAGAAGCATTGGAAACACGGAATTCTGACAGGGCTGAGGATGAAGAAGAAGAAGGGGCAAGAGAAATGGGTGCTTTGAGAATTTCTGGATCTGTCATGGTATCAGAGCCAGGTTTCGTTTTTGATTTTATTCATTCCATGCGCTTGATAGGTGAATCCAGTGCTGAGAAGATCTCTCCACACAATGAAAGATCCAGAAATTCTCGAAGCACCCATTTCTCTTGCCCCTTCTTCTTCTTCATCCTCAGCCTTGTCAGAATTCCGTGTTTCCAATGCTTCTAAGATAGACTATCTTTATGAAGTCTCTCTTAGTGATGAAACTAAGATCTCTGAGACTCAGCTTCCTCTTATGAATCCCTATTCTGCTTTTGCTAAACCCACCTCATCATTCTCACCTATCCGATCCATTCGTCAACTTATTCACCAAACCCCGAAGCAAGTAAAGGAGTACGTCTAGTCCTCCAAGTTCGACCAGCATCCAATTCCTGCTACTGAAAAAGAGTATTTTGTTACTCTCCAGATCCCCCCAGAATTTCCTAGACAATGGGTACAGCAGGGATATTCTCATATTCACTATGGAGCTGTTCGTCTTGCTCTCACTTTCCATGGTCGTAAAGGTTTGCCAGTAGTGGCAAGAATTGCCTTGTTAGACACCAGGTTTTTACAATACCAGTATGCTTGTATCGGTACTTGTTCAAACCACTTTGAATGCCGGAATGTCTTTGTAACTCGTATCCAAATTTCAACATCGCTCTATCGACCCCAACTACTTTCTTTTCTCGAAAGTTCAAGTCCACTCACTGGAGCCCTCGGATCGTTGAATCTGTAGCTGCAACTTTACATTACCAGATGGTTTACCGAGTACAGAATCATGCCCTCGATCTCAACCTCAACAATGGAAATGAAGATGCGTTGTTCATCTCTATGCAGAATGACCAGGCATCCTGCATTCATGTTCCTAGGCAGATCCCGAAGGATACATTAGCCAGGCTCCTCCCAGAGACTTGGATCACCAACTATGAAAAGCTGCATCAGCACAACAAACCCTTCCAGTCTACAGACTCAGAGTTCGTAAGGAAAAAAGATGGAACTGTTTCCATCAAATTTGGCAAAGAAAAGGAAGAAAGTCCCTCTATCTTCCAGACCCTCTTTATGATTGAACCATGTGTTCCAGAATCCATTTCTGAACCAGACCCAAAAAAGCATGTTCGACACTTCGATGGTGATGGACATCCTGTTCATTACTATAAAGATAAGTACGGTCATTGTTTTTGGGATCCTTTTTGCCAATGTTCCTATCGTCTAAACTCCCCGATGAAGTAGATCCTTTTGCAAGATCCCCTCCTCGACGGAAGAAGTCCAAGGATAAGGTGTACCAAAGGTACTTAGACGGAGATTCCTCTGTAGACACCCTTGGTGAATGTGACAAGTACCAGTTCATGGTCTCTTATGCACCACCTCCACCATCAGAGTCCAGTACCAAGTCCCAAACCCTACCAGATCCACCAAAATCACCACCACCCTCTCCGCCTCGGAAAAAGCAAGCCCTCTCTCCATTCTATAAACCGATCCTCAAATGGGCTAAGAAACATTCTTACCCGCTTGAAGTCCCAAAGAGAAGCACAACCCACTTCTTCTATTGCCATGTTCCAGATACTCGACTTTCCCCTCTTGTCAAGGAAAGTTCTAAACTCTCATTCCCCGCTACGTAAGAGTTTATTGATTCCCATGGCGTATACCGCCATCTTCCTAAAATTCCTACCCCCACGTATGTGGATGAACATGGAAGACAAAGAGAACCCCCGCCTTTGAAGCCGTTCTAAACCGGCAATCAGAAACTCTATTAGCACAAAACGATGCCTTCAAAGCCATTGATTCCAAGATCGGAAATGTGCAACAAGATCTCCGAAGATATGATGAAAGTACCAAGAAGATACTTTCTGAGTTCCAGAAAAGGCTTCACGCCCGGAATCGTGGACAACATCTTGGGTACCACTTCCTTGAAAGCCCAAAGCCAGAAATAGATAAACTCAAGAAGCAGATCCAACTTCTTGAAGAAGGAAGGTTCAGACCTTTCGATCCACTTGCACCCTCTGTTCGAACCGGGTATATACCCCCAGCTCCACAAACATCAGTTTTTGCCAATATCCCAGAAGATACTTCCAGAAGAGAATCGGATATACGAGATCGTCTCAAAGCCTTGAAAAAAGAAAAAGGCAAGGAGAAAACACCTCCTACAGAATCAAGCTCAATTGTTATAAGGGAAAAACCAGACCAGATGATGTTATCAAATCCATTAGAATCCTTTTTGAAGGATTTGGGTAAGCAAGAAATTGATCTTAGCACCCAACAGCCTGAGCCTGATCCTGTTGTTCCAGAAAAGCCGATTCTGCTTGCTGCAAAAACCTCCTCTACCACATCAGACTCAGCATCCCTTTCCTCTTTCTCATCCTTCTCAGACCATACAATTGATTCTACTCCTATCGTTCCACCTACTTCACAAATATTCATGGCTGACACTCCTCCAGACTATGACTATGAGATGGAATCAAACTATGCTGATTCAGAATTTGGACAGACAAGCAATCCCGCCGAAACAATTCTGCTAAGCATGTGTCCATGGCATCAAAACAATTCTTCTCCATTGACGATATTCCTTATCCTAAATGGCGTAAAGACTTGAAGAGTTTCATACTTGGTTGTGTACACAATCCATTACCAACCATGATATGAATGATGTCATTTACAATTTTGTTACAAGGTTCACAGGGAGCCTTAAATTTTGGTGGCAAGGACTCACAGAATAAGATCAGCTTACGTTTCTGCTATCACCCAATTTCAGCCATGCCCTTACTTACCTATATCATACTTTTGTGGGAGCCCCCGGAGATCTCAAAGAGCTAAAAAGAAGAGAATTCTTTGAAAGAAGATGCTGCTCCCTTCAGAAGAAGCATCTTGATAAGCATTATCGACTAATGCTTCAGCTCTTTTACCAAATTGGCGCAAATCCAAATCTAAAGCATGTCTTTCTCACTTCCATCCCTACAAAGCTAACACAGATGGTTGAGAGATCCTTCTTTGGAAAGCAAAGAAGGATACAAGACATTCCCTTGGGAGAAATCCAACAAGAAATCCATCTATGTCTTGAAGATTTATGCTTAAAGCGCCAAATGGTCCGAACATATATCACAGATGACAAACGTCTTGAATCAGCCTGTTCTCACCAGAAGTTAAAGATCAAATGCTCCAAACGAGATTGTGATGGTACTTGTGGCCAGTATTCCCGGAAGAAAAGGCATTACAAGAAGTATTCGATTAAGAAATCCAGACATGGCTCCAAGCATTTCCGGAAAAAGAAGAAATGGCGATACCTACGCAAAAGAAAGGATCGCACAGGCCATAAGAAGTCAAGCCGTTGCTACATTTGCAACAAGAAAGGACATTTTGCCAAAAATTGTCCTCAGGCGAAAAAAGGTCAGAATCATCTCATAGAAAATGAAACAGGTTTTTCTCTTGAAAATGATGATATTGAATCATTATTCTCTGCTGATGATGAACCAACTGAACAAACTCTTTGTGTCATTCCTTTTTACCAAACTTCTAGTGAACCGAGTCGACTCGGAATCAAGATATTTTTCACATATCTCCCACATCTTCAGAGCTAAATCGACATATTCTCAAGTCAAACTCACTGTCCTCATTTTCCTGTTAAAATCCTCACCTCGAAGTTTGCCAAGCCTATCAATGTTATTGCTCTTATTGACACAGGAGCAAGTTGTTCCATTCTAGATACAAAAGTTCTACCTGAAGAATTCTGGACCCCTTACATCCGATACTTCAATTCCCGCCGGAGATACTTTCTCCACAAATGTCGAACCACACCGATCCATCGTCCAGTTTTTTCCTCAGTGTTCCATAACAACAAAGATTTTCGGATCAAGCCTTCCCAATAAAGATTTGATAATTGGGTGGGATATCATGACTCAAATATCTCAACTTCGAATCATTCCCCGAAAAGGTCTTAGGTTCAAAGATCGATTCTACGAGTTCGTTAACATCCAGAGACTCTTTTCCATTGAGATGAGTTTACTAGATCCAATCATGCAAAAGTTGCTTGAATCATGTTCAGAATCCCATTCAGAATTTGCCCAGAAATGTTTTCATCCTTTATGGGAAAACCCTGAGTTCTTTGTTCGCCTTCCCTTCAAAAAGAACGAAGATATCAATCCTACCAAGGCAAGCCATATGGGAATGAACCCAGAACACCTGGCTCTAGCTCAAAGGGAATGCTCAGAATTATTACAGCAAGGCCTTATTGAAATTTCAAATTCTCAATGGGCTTGTGAAGCTTTTTATGTCAACAAACGTGCTGAGCAAAATAGAGGAAAAATGAGATTGGTAATCAATTATCAACCTCTCAACCTCTTTCTCCAAAATGATAAATTCCCTTTACCATCTAGAGATTCTCTCTTTGCTTGTTTAACCAAAGCCCATATTTATTCCAAATTCGACCTCAAAGCCGGATTTTGGCAATTGGGTATTCATCCTGAAGACAGATCCAAGACAGGATTCTGTATCCCGAACCAGCACTTCCAGTGGAAAGTTCTTCCTTTTGGATTAAAGGTAGCACCATCCCTTTTCCAAAAAGCTATGTGTCGTATTTTCCAACCAATATTGTCAAGTGCAGCTGTATATATCGACGACATTCTGCTCTACGATCCGATGAAAAGTCACACTGTCGACTCCTTAATAGTGAGAAAGCATGGCATTATGCTCTCTCAAAGGAAGATGAATATAGCCCAGACAGAAATTGAATTTCTTGTTATGCACCTCAATAAGGGTACATACTATCCAGGGCCACATATTGCTCAAGAGCTATTGAAGTTTCCTGAAGATAACTTCACAACAAAACAAGTTCAGCAATTTCTGGGGATAATCAACTATCTCAGAGATTTTGTCCCCAATATTGCAAAGCTTTTGAGTCCTTTGCAATCCATGCTAAAGAAGAACTCCCCACCTTGGGGAAAAACTCAAACTAAAGCAGTTGCTGAGCTTAAGGAGATTATGCAGAATCTCCCACCACTGCAAATACCATCAACAGGTAAAAGAATTCTTCAAAATGACGCCAGTGATGAATACTGGGCAGCCGTTTTATTTGAAGAGATTGATGGTAAGAAACATCTCTGTGCCTACAAAAGTGGAAAGTTTTCTCAATCCGAAATGCATTACCATTCCACTTTTAAAGAAATCCTGGCAGTTAAAAATGGAATCAAGAAGTTTGAATTTCATCTCATCGGCCATCACTTCCTGGTAGAATTAGACATGGCATCTTTTCCTCAGATGACCAAGTTCAAACAAAAGCAGATTCCAAACCCCCAACTGCTTCGATGGGCTGAATGGTTTTCGAAATACTCTTTTGAAACCAAGCATATTCCTGGAAAAAAGAATGTGCTTGCTGATTTTTTGTCAAGACCTAAAGCACCAGCCGAGATCAACATGTATATCAAGAGACCTGCGTTCCATATGCTCAATCATGGAGTCAAGTACAAGATTGAGAAGATCAAAGATTTGCCAAGCTGGAAATATCCTGAAGAAATTATTCAGCAAATCCAGAACAACAGTCTTACTGAGAACCTGGAAAACCTCATGTGACAATCCCACACAGACCTATTCAGATTCAATGGAGGTTCGATTCTTTATCCTTTTGGGTTAAACTTAAATTATCCTTTCATTCATCCTCTTATCTGGAAGGAAGATGATTTCCCTGATCAGTTCAAAACACTGTTATGGTACTTAACCAATAAGTACTTAATAGCCATTGAAATTCCTACCAGAAGATTCATTGCTAACCTCACAAGGATATTCATGCTCGGAAGAAACATTGAAAAAGAAAGTGATAAGAACCTCTTAGACTTTCTTAATTGGTTTTATCATCCTACGTGTTGGAAACAAGATTTAGAAAGAGAACTGAGAACCATAACACCAAATCCTGAAGTTCACACCATCCTGTTCTTCAGACGTCCATGGAATTTTTGCAGAAATAATGGTAGTATCTTGGATAGGCCACTTGAAATAGGAATCACATCTTATAAACCCCACTTGAACAGCCGAGAAGCTTGGATCCACAAATCTTATCCAAGATCTGTCAAATTCTGTGAAAACGAGTATCGAGAACTCCAGAGAATCCTATGCCAAGAAAACAAGACCATTCCTGAAGACATTTGGAATAATGCACCCACTACGTGGGATCATTATGACCTAGCACCAGAGGCTAAGGAAGCACTTGATCAGTATAGACAAGCTGCATCGTCCCAAGAACATGAAATGACAAGTGAAGATGATATTGTCTAGTCTACTCAAGACCCCTATGCACGCTTTAGAGGCCCTATGTCCCAGGATCCCTACGAACAGGGACCTTCGTCCTCATTCCAGAACATGGATACATCCTACTATACACAGCCCTCCAACTGGCCTCAACCAAGCTTTCCTGACAACACTACTGACGAAAACACAGACTGGGCAGCAGAAGAAGCATCCCATTGGGCTCATGAAGCATCCTCATCAGGAAGGCTGAACCAAATCCTTTCACCTCAAGATCTTGAAGCCCTTCAGCAGAAGTACGAAGCTCATCTCCTAGAAGACAGCTCAGATGACTCAGACTCAGTCTGTAGCTACAATGCCCGCGATGGACAAGACCGTTGAGTCCGTACAATTTCACTGTAGCAGAGTCACTGTTCACTTTTACTGTAGCACTAGGCTAGGGAAAGTACTGTTCACAGTACAGTTATTGTTCATAGTGTGCGAATAATTCCCTCCCGGAAATTTCCGGAGCCCCTGTTTGTACCCAGACCCATGAGCTTGGTCCTTGTTTGTTGCCTTGTTACCTCATTTTGCCTATATAAGGCCATGAGGGTGTATTGTGTTGGGCAGAGTCCCTCGAAGTAAAGTGTGTGCTTTGTGAAAATCTCTCCATGGCTTTCTAAATTCCTCTTCTTCTCTAGCCTGGTATGATCCTTCGAGAAATGCAGCTTGGATAGATTAGAAATGTTTCCATCCTGGCATCCTCTGAGTGTTTCTAGGCTCTGAACTAAAGGGCTGAGTGGTTTTTTGCTAAGAGGCTGTCCCTAAAGGGCTTGAACGGGAGTTGTTCGCCCAATGTGGGATGCATACCTGCAGGAAATTTACTCTCCTTCCCTAGTTCTAAGCTTAGGCCCATTCATGGATAGATTAGAAATGTTTCCATCCTGGCATCCTCTGAGTGTTTCTAGGCTCTGATACCATGAATGGGCCTAAGCTTAGAACCAGGGAAGGAGAGTAAATTTCCTGCAGGTATGCATCCCACATTGGGCGAACAACTCCCGTTCAAGCCCTTTAGGGACAGCCTCTTAGCAGAAAACCACTCAGCCCTTTAGTTCAGAGCCTAGAAACACTCAGAGGATGCCAGGATGTAAATAAAAATTACAGATTTGATAACGACATAAAATTTTCATTCTCAATCGTTTGAGTGAATGGCGAGCCAGTTGACGTTAGGTGAACGGCCGGTTAGTGATAAGGCTAAGTAAGAAGAAGGATTTTTATTTCTTATTTTTATTTTAAAAATAAAAAAGTATGAAATTTTTTATTTTTTATTTCTGTTCTAAACTTATTTCTGTTAAAAAAATTATTTTGAAATAAAAAATATATTATCAAATAATTTTCTGTTTCAAATTTATTTTTAAAAATATAAAAACAAAATAATTGTCATCAATTGAAATTAGTTGATGATGTTTGAGGAAAACATCTTGATTTTCGGGACAAGTTGGACAACAATGAAGTGAAGAGTTATGTTCTCACAATTCGTACATAACCTCAACTTTGATTTGAGCGGCCACGTGGTCCAGTTACAAAAATATCCTTGAAGCCTAGGAGGAACCCTGGGGGTGGTTGGGTATCTTGGCAAAAATTTAGACGAAGGGATTGAGTTGCGGAGCTTATAAAAAGATGGAATAAATAGGGGATATTGAACAAATTGAAAAGGACAAGCGCTGATGATCACACATTTTCTGTAAGTTTTTACGTACGAGTTTTATTTAAGAGAGCTTTCTAAAAGATTCCTTATATATACAGAGGGCACATTATTATCCATTCTCTTGTGAGTGCACTGATATTACATATACTTCCAAAATGTTTTGAGAAATTAAAAAAATTTCCTCATTTGACGCTAGATAGATTACAATGCGGATTTGTTCAACTTTTAAGAACCTTATACACTAATCTTGCAATTTCCAAACTCTACATGTTTAAATTGCTGTCCTATCCTCATGTTCCTAGATTGTGAACCACCGACCATAAAATGCAAGACACTTCTATCACATTTTAGAAAACGGAACCAAAAATAAGGCCCTTGGGAAATTGTATTTGGGGGGTATCATAATACAACAACAACAAAAGGGAAGATGCACGTGGCGATGAAGAAATTATTATTTAAGTCCTTTAGATAATATTTTTCCTTGAATCATGGCTTAAGAAAAAAAATCGTTGGTCTCTTTCCATGCATTCGTTGGAGAGAAAAGGGAATCTTATGGGGAGTTCATCCTTTGAGGAAAGCATCACGCTTCATGGGACCCACGCCCGCACCATCATCGTTGGCGTGTTTTGGTTGTTTGTTTTTGTTGCAGCAGTTGCAATTATTTATCTAGACTAGGTGAACACAACCACGTGATGAGTTCTGTCCTCGCCAGATGCCATTTCGAAATATCTTTTCACTTCCTCGATCTGTGTGGCCACGTGGCCTATTTACAAACGAACTAACACAATATATCCTTAAAATCACGTGGGTGGAATTTTAAAAAAATAAATAATTAAGGGAAGTGATCACACAATGGGTGGAAGATTGATTTGTATTGCGGACTTTCAAGATTTTTTTTGTTTGGCGGGGGGGGGGGGGGGGGGGGGGGGGGGGGGCGAGGGATTTAAGGAAAGTGATCGAACTAAGCGCACAAACGATTTAAAACTTGTGAAATAGGCTAAGTTACAGAAGCTTCCCATGACTCCAGAAGGTCTGATAATATAGGTTTTTATCTACTACAATATGGGTAGAAATCTTGGACCATAAAGTAATTAATGAATGATTTTATTTATTATATATGAATCATGGCTTACAAAAAGAAACACTAGTCTCTTTTATGTTGGAGTGCAGTTTATACTTCCCATTAATAAGATGACATGAGAACCCTACTCTTCGATGAGTGGGTAAGATCCATGGGGGCAATTTTCTCAAGTTGTTACAGGGCTTTTATAACTTGACTCATATTTTATTGATGATTTTGGCTTGGATTCATAAATAATTATTATGTATAATTTTTTTTATAATAGAGAATTGTAATAGAAAGTGACAGGTGCTAATTATAATATAATCATTGGCCAGATATGAATCTAGTTTAAGAATGAATTAACATAAATCCTTTTATTTGATTTTTTTTTTAAATTTGGTTGTGTTTGAGCCCCTAATATTTTGTTAAAGAGTGAAAATGTCCTCGTCATATGCAATTATTGATCTAAACGATCCAAACAAGATGGACAGAACCACAGTGAAGAGTTCCATCCTTAGCATTTCTGAATTGCCTCCACTTTGATTTGCGTGGCCATGTTGTCCAATTACAACGGAGAACTAAGAAAATATCTTTGATGCCTATCTAGAGGAAGGGCGGAGAAGCCATCGACCCATCTCTTGACCCTAATTACAACTCCAACGATCAGTCGCTCACCATTCTCTCGCCTCTTTGATTGGCCACCCTAACCCTAACCTTGTGGATTCAAATATGAAGTGCATTTCCTCTGTAACTTCTGAAACCATCAAACCAATGCTCTATGTTGTAGGTTTCCCATTCATAAACTTTTTTTCCTCCAATTGTTCCTCTTTTTCACTTCGGCCAAGAGGTTGTTGTTTCCTTTCCTGTAGCACTGATGTACTATCAGATGTAGAATTATAACCTTAGTAGGATATTGATAAAGTTGGCACTGACACCATAAAAGGGACATGATAAGGACTAATAACAACCCGAGAAAAATATGTCTGTAGTCTCCGAACATCATTAACATATATCATGAGAGTCTTAGGCTTCGAAAATTTTTTGGTCAACATAAAAAGGACAATAATGCAAATCACTACAGCAAAATATAATGGCCGACAAAAATAAAAACACACTAATTATGATAATGTCAAATCCTCTTGAATCATTATTGTAAGTTCATAACCCTAAACCATTCCCATTTTGAATTTTTTTTTTTAATTGTCTCGACAACCAAATCAAGAATAAGGAGTCCAAATATATTATAAATGAGACAAAAAAAAGGGGTTAGAGACAACTCAAAAAATCAAATATATGATAGTTTTCTTTTGAGCTATTTCATATTTTTCGAGTTACTCAACTTGAGTTTTGAGAATACAAATGATTTTTTTATAAAGAAAAAGAAGAATAAAAAAGTATTGAATAATCTTAGTCTAATTTTTTTGATTTAATGCTTTTATAGATTTATTTGACATTCGAATTGTATATATAGATATATCTTCTAATTCCCTCTTTTTTATTTCTTTTTTTATTCCCTTCCATCATTCCTTAAGTTTTACCAATAATCACGCCCACTGAATGGAAACATTAAACTAAAAGCCTATACAAAATGAGCACCGCACAAAGAAAATATTTTGTTGGGAATGAACAAGATATTGAGGAATTGTCCATATAAAATCATAATTATTTATTTCCACATTTCACGAATCGAGTCACAGTAGTCTAATATAATCATACCTAGCTAACGATTTTCCTAGGGATCAACATCACAAAGCCCTGCCAACCATCGCTGTCAATGGTCCATATCCATGAGCACTTTTGATCAATGGAAAAAGTACAATAATGCAAATCACTGTAGCAAAATGTAATGGCCCACAAAAATAAAAGCACACGTAGTAATGTCAAATCCTCGAGTCACTTTTCGGGGATCAATATCATTAAGCTTTACCAACCATCTTGCCAATTGTCCACATTCATGACCACTTTCTCACTGATTAGAAAAATGACAAAAATGCAAATCAGTGTAGCCAATTGTAATGGCCGACAAAAATAAAAGCACATTAAGTACGGTAGTGTCAAATCCTCTTTGAATCATTTTTTGGGATCAACATCACCAAGCTTTGCCAACCATCCCTGCTAGTTGTCCATATTCATGAGCCTGTATCGCTATGAACCCCAGGGTCTCGTGAGAATGGTAGATTCTTGTCTTATTAACCTATCGTAGAAGTCTGTTAAAAAAAATAAAAAACCTATCGTAGAAGTTAGTCTTACATGGAAAAGGCTGAGGGGATCACATACTTTTTTTTTTGAACAGAGGGATCACATACTTTTACACGCCTTAATAAAGCAACCACATTGGTATGTGCGGGATGCTTTCTCTCGCCAAATTGAAAGGAAGAAAAAGAAGGAAAATGTGACATTTTCTTGTTTTTTCTCCTCTCTTTGATAAAAATAATTTTCTTTTGAATTTAAAATCATTAATTTTATTTCTTTTTAAATTTTTAAATAATAAAAAAGGCCATGTCAGCTCATCAACAAAGCGTTGTTGGCCACATAATCTCGTTGAAAAAGATGGTCTGGTCATTTTTGTTTAATTCTTGCCTTATAGGGGATATTTGAATAGTTTATTTTTATTCCTTTGATAAAAATACATGAGTTTATTGAGATTTGCCCTGCCTATGGTGTCAAAACTTCAAAATACACTGCAACCCACCATAGCCACAAGGCCCTAGTGCTCTTTGTTAGTAACTTGCTATTTCCAAGTCGCAATAGCATGGTCGATGAAAATAAATGAAATAGAAAATGAAGTGCCACCTCTTTCCACGCCATTTAGAACGAAGAACGATGATGCAGTTGTCCCCTTCACCAAGTCGAAAATGACCGAATCCATCTGTGCTTGTGTCATTATACGTGAAGTCAGCTCTTGTTTCACGTTCACCCCCTCTCTTGGTAGCATAATTTACAACTTAAAATAATAGGCACACTTGAGAAACTAGCAAGTCTCTGCCCACAATTCAGCCTATTACAATTGATAGGATTTTTATTTTTATTTTTTTGATTTTTACTCATTGCTGATCACCTAAGTGTGAAATCACACTTAGTATTTTTAAAATGATCATTTCATAAATGATTTTTTTTTATTTCATTATTTATGTTCAAATGGTTGTCATAAAGGTTGGATTGGTTGATTGGTGGAATGGCAACACTAGCCCTCACTTCGATTCAACCTCTGGTATTATTTTTAAAACATCGCCTAAATTGGAGACCGGAAGAGTGGACTTAAAGGCATTAGTTTTTCTTGAAAGATGGGTATGTGGAAGTCTTTAATTAACGCTCTCACCTTTGATTCGTATATCTATTCATTTTTAATGGATGACTGTGCTCTTAATTTATTAAAATTCCATCTTGTTTATTTGAAGAGAAGCGCACGTGTATATATAAATTAAACCAACAGGTATTGGATATCATTGACAAAGAGCGAGTGTATGCATAGATTTTCCCAATGGGAATTTGGATATTGTTGCTCTAAATCCACTTCCTCCTTTTCCCAAACGAGGATCCATAAAAAAAAAAAAATTAACGTTCAAACATATGAATGGAGATAGGGAGGGAGAGAGAGAGTCCTATGCAGACACATGCTAAAAAAACTTCCTCCATTTGATAACAAAGAGTAAAAGAAAAAATTACCATATCTTATATAACAAGCTATTATTTTACCCCTCCTTATTTGAAGGAAACTTTCTCAGGTCATGCCTTTAATTGGTGGATTATAAATTATGGACATCACTCACATGTGTGAATGATGTCCATGCTATCCTAACTTAATGCCTGTGTTTCTTACTATGTTATCTAACTAGAAGGGGCCCAACTGGTCAAGACTACAGCTGCCTCACAATCACATGTGATAACTAATGATAAAAAAAATTTGCTGGAAATTATAGCCAAACTTTCAGCTTGATTATTCTATACAACATATTTTGTCATCCTTTTGTAAATCGAGGCATCATCCTCGATATTCTAATATAGAGCAATACTTATCCAATTATAATTAAAAACTTATTTAACTAAAAAAAATAAATTACTTATCTTTTTTGTGAACAAGAGATTATGGTAAGCATCATTGAGCTCTAGGTAATGTCATCCAATCATAACAAATCATCTATAATCTGAAGTTATCTTGACAAGTAGTACCTCACTTCTTTAATGTTGTCTATCATGAAATATGGGATGAGCATGGTCGCAGAAATATCTCCTAATTCTTTAGTGAGAAATCAATTTTCTTATCACATGTACAAAATCAGGGACAAATTTAATGATATTTATCCAAGTAGGATTTGTAAAGATGACATTTGATAGAATATTGAAAGAGAAAATCAAAAGACAAATTAAAATTTTGATCAAAATCTATTAAATCAATCTAACCATGTGCCAAAAAAATAAATAAAAAGAAATTGCATAATGAGCAACGGATGGCTCCAAGGTTCCTTGCCTCGCTCACAAACAACCCAAATTAGAGATTCGACAGAGTGCGAATTTATGTGAAGCTAAGGGCGGAGAAAAATAAAAGATTGTACAAGAAGCGCTCACGCAACTCCATTCTTCATTTCACCTATTAAAAAAGAAATAATAATAAAAATCAAAAAATGAAAATTGTAAAATTATCCCTATTAGCAGATCCCAATCAAAATTGGTCGGAATAACTAAATTAGTAGATAATTAAAACGTTTGGAATAAACTGGCTAAATTGAAAAGTTTATGATTAAATTGACATAAGTATAATAAGTTGAGAAATTTTTCTTTTTTGTTATTTCCTGTTATAAATGACTTCATGCCAACATGAATCAAGGCAACATGTAAACCTCATGCTCCTACAAATTGCTTAGCTCTTCTCTCTCACAGTGACTGACAGTCGAATTGATGTTAACCTTATCCATCACCTTATTAAAAGATGCATGCGTCATGGGTTGAACCGTTACACATGAGTCAATCGTCAAAGGTTATCAAAGCCTCTTCCAAAATATTTCCACCAAATTTCAAACACAACACAGCTTTAGCAAAAATTCGCGATCAATCCATCATCAAAGCATAACTATTCAACATCTTGTAAAAGTTATTAGTAAAGGAGATATGTACGCAGCTCTTAAAGAATAGCATCGTGCAAAAGTTGATTTTCATTAGGAACAACTTGGCTCTATAATTAGCATCGACAATTTTTTGGCCAAAAACTTAAGTGTTGGTTAAAACATCTATTAGCAAACGACCAAAATTATCCTTGAAGTCTTTGGAGGAGGGTATTCTTGCCAATCTAGAGGAAGGGATTGATTTGCTGGGACAAAAGGCGAGGGTTAAAGAAAGTAAATTTGACTCATTGGAGAAACGTAATTCATTACAAGATTTCGTGTGTCCTGAGCAGTGAGCACATCTAATTTAACCTTCGGGGCAAGAGTGAAAATCTGGTTTCCACCACGAGTGCCTTGCCTTGCAAAAGTTGCCACATAAAGGAGATGATAATTTCCACTGTCAAAACCTTGACTCCGACACTGAGTGTTGTTTATTTCATTTAGTGGGGCAGGGCCAACGCAATTACAAAGACAAATAGCATAGTATCTTCAGAGTCTACGGTGGGGGGTATTCTTGCCAGTTCATTTTTAGTTTACTACATATGGGTTAATTATTTTATTAGGCGCTTGTCAAAATTTTATATGATAAACATAACGTTAATTGGAAAAAAAATGATATGATTATTGTATTAGCAATAATTGGATCTTTGCAACATATTTGATACAACATGTAAATAGGTGAAAGTTTTAGGTCTTCACATATTTCCTATCACTTTATTGCTGATAAAGAGAATTCCTATCACTTTATAACCAGTGAGAATAAATTTTAAAGTAAGAAATACAGTAAGCTTTTGAATGAGTTTTTGAAGGGGTTTTGGTATTATATCTTTAAAATTTTCACCATAAATAATCTAATTAACACGTATTTTAAAATTTAAAAAATATTAAAATTATAGAAATAAAAAGAAAAATCAACGAAAAAAAGTTTCCCATGACAGCAAAAATGTTATAAAACAAAGACACGTGTCTTAATATTGCTTCGCCAACTAAAATGAGATACATAAATATTAAATTAGCATCTAATATACCTTGCTATATTTAGTGATAATAACTAAGATATGGATGGCTGCCTCCTCTCTCTCTCTCTCTCTCTCTCTCTCTCTCTCTCTCTCTCTCTATTTGTGATTTTTTTAGTTTTCTAATAATTTTATCCTAGTCAACAAAAAAATTCTATCTCATCTCTAATTCATTCGTTCATGTGAGGCACGAATGGCAAAGACAGTAGCATTTCAATTTGCAATTACAACGGAAGGACTTGCCTTAGTAAAAAGGCATATAATTTAGGAATTACATTGGTCAAAAAGTAATATAGGAGCGACATTAAATGTATCAAAAGTAGTACGGCATTGATAGTTCTAGAATCCCTAAATTTTCCGCACAAAGTTAATCAAGAGAGTTGTCCAAGAATTTTTGTTTTACGCAAGGCACATGGCCTAGTGGCTGGGCGGTCGATTGAGGTGAGGACGTGAGACCAGTATTAAATTTCTGTGTTGAGAAAGTGGTAATTTAACCACAGCAAAAGCAAAATAAAGTTATGTAAAGTGTTTAAAGTGGTGATTTAACCATCGTAAAAGCAAATTAAAGTTGTGTTGATCAAGTCGTGATATTTTATCGCCTTATTTTGTTTGTCTTTGTCCTATGTTCACTTGCAATTATTTATTTGGGCAAGTTGGACAAAACCACGTCAATGAATTCTGTCCTCATTATTAAATACTCCTTTCACTTTGATTTGCGTGGCCCTGAACCAATTCCAAAGAGAACTAACAATATGTTTTGAAGTGTACAGGAGGGGTATTCTTCTTGCCAATTTAGAGGAAGGAATTTTTTTGGTGGTGTTTGGACAAAGGGTGAGGATTAAAGAAGTAAATTTGCCTCATATAAAGAGATGCAATCCACCGCAAGATTTCGTATTTCCCGAGCGCATCTGGTTCATCTTATAGGGCAAGAGAAAAAGTAAAGCTTGTTTAAGGCAGGAAGGGCTTGTGCTCGAAGAGGAAAGCCGAACCGCATATCTGCTTCGCTTGTCTTGAGATAAGCACACCACGCCAATCACGGGAGATCCCCTTCCATTATGACAGAGCGTCTGGAATGAAATGCTAGAGAGGAATCCACATAAAGAGATTTAGCAACCGATCGTCTTATCATTGTGAGATTGTGAGTACTCTTAGCATCTTTTACTGAACTATTCATTCACTGAGCTCTTTGGCCCGCTTTTCATGATTTGAAATTTTGAATAAATGATTGGGATTCATTTATTAAGGTCTATACCAGATTACAATGTTTGGGTTATTACCGTAAATCAGACTTCTCTCTTTGCGAAATGAGATTTCTGCTAGCATTTGAGAGAGAGAGAGAGAGAGAGAGAGAGAGAGAGAGAGAGAGAGAGAGAGAGAGAGCATGACAAGGAGTTAAGAGCACTTTCCATTCATAGTCAAAGTAATCCAAATTTCGAATCTAAATGAGATCTGAAATTACGAAAGGAGTTTTAGCCATTAAATGATGATTATATTTTCTTTGATAATGATCTAATGACATCTAGACCAATCGCTTCAACATGCTTTTCTCTCACTTGTTTTTTGATTGAATGATATTATATGTAGAGTAAGAGACACTAATCACCGACATACATGCGATATCTTGGTTTGGATTTTGGTTCAACCCAACCAAGTAAGACTCAATTAGAACAAATGTTGGTATCTTTTTCCTTATTCTTCTTCGTTTAAAGTAAAATTCCAACAACTTATCTAAAAACACAATCTTCGGTCTTCTTATTGGTAGCTTAATTTGTGACTTAAAAATAATACGTCAATTTGTAAATTAGAAAGTCTCTACTCACTTTCATCTAGACAATTCAGCTAATTACAATTGATAAAAAAAAAAGATTTATACTCATTGCAGATTACCAACATGTGAATTCATATATAAGATTTTCAAAATTATCATTACATATATTGTTTATTTTTCTTACTTCATTTTTTTTTTATGACCCAAGGAACCCCCGTGTGCCGCTTTGCGGCAGAGTAAACCCTGGGAGGGAGTAGAGTCACCATCACCCTTGCTCCCCAGGTAAGTCAGCACGACGCAGCCGGGATCCGAATGCTGGACCTTTTGCGAGAGGAACAAGTGCTTGAGCCAACTATGCCGCAGGGCTGGGTGGTTTTCTTACTTCATTCTTTATATTTAAATAGTCGCTATAAAGGTTCGACTAGTTGAACTAGTAGAATTGCACACTGGCCCTCACTCCTATTTAACTTCCTATACCATTTTCAAAAAATTCCCTATAATTAGAGATCGGAATGTTGGACTAAAAGACATCAGAATTTTTTTTTTTTTGAAAAATGGGTATGTGAAAATCTTTAATTAAGATGGTCACCTTTGATTCTTATATCTATCCATTTTTATGGATGACCATACTCTTAATTTATTAAAATTTTATCTGGCTTATTTGAAGATAAGTGCAAGTGCATATATAGATTATGCAAATGGAAATTTGGATGTCGTTGCTCTAGATCTGCTTCCTCCTTTTCCCAAGCGGAGGATCCACACAAAAAGTTAACGATTCAAACATATGAAGAGACTCTTTTCCCATCGTCTTCTTCGACTTTCAACCATGGGGAAGGGTTTGAGTTAATCTCACCTCCACTCTCTCTTTTATTGATTCGTTTGCATTTTATTGTTATTTTCTTTTTTTTTTCTTCTCTCCTAATTTATATTTGAGAGCTCTCTTCTCTCGATCTAGTTCTCGATTTGAGAATTTGAACTATCCCAATCTAGTTCTAGATTTCGGTATTATCCTCTCTCGATCTTAGTATAGGATTAATAAATAGGCTTTTGTGGATTCAATGCACCTATGCTCCGTTTGTGTATGGGTTCTCTACTTGCAGTCTCAATGATAATTGTAGGAGTTTTAGTGTCTCGTTGAATTATGAAGATTTGCTCATTCACATGTTAGATCTATGTTTGTTTAACATATTCTAGTTGTCTCCATACAATGAATGATGTTCGGAAGCCAAATCTAGGCGTGCACTGCCAACTGATAACGCCGTAATTATTGAAAGAGGAAATTTCAGGTGTGTGCTTATTATTGACAAAAACACAAGATCCAGTGATCAACCATTGATTTGTTTGATAGATCCGTTCATGTGAAACAAGTTTATGCTTAACTTTGCTAGTGCTCCGTTGATCCTCCTTGTATTCTGGATTTAGCTTCGCTTTTCAGTATTCATGTTCTGTTTCGATTTGTTTTGTCATGAAAATTATGTACTTCAGTATCCTTTTGACTAATGAATACAAATTTCTTTTGACCAAAAAAAAAAATATGGAGAGAGAGAGAGAGAGAGAGAGAGAGAGAGAGAGAGAGAGAGAGAGAGAGAGAGAGAGAGACCTATGCAAACACATGCTGAAAAAACTTCATCAATTTAATAACAAAAGAGTAAAAATAAGATTTGTCATATTCTATGCAATGGGCTATAATTTTCCCATCCTTAATTGAAGGAAACTTTCTTGGACCATATCTTTGGTCAGTGGATTACAAATTATGAACATAACATGCATGTAAAGATCAATGTGGATGATGTCCATGTTATCATAACCTAATGCTTGTATTTATTACTAAATTATCTAACTAGAAAAGGCCCAACTCATCAAGACTCCATCTATCTCACAATCTCATGTGATAACTGATGTTAAAACAGAAGCTGGAAATTATAGGCCAAATTTCAGCTTGATTATTCTATTCAACATATTTTGTCATCCTTTTCTAAATCAAGGCATCATCCTTGATATTTTAATATAGATTGGTACATATCTAGTTACAGTTAAAAACTTGTCTAAGTAAAAGAATAAAATGTTTATCTTCTTCATGAACAAGAGGTTATAGTAAGTATGGTTGAGTTCTAGGTAATATTATCCGGATCTTAGCTAATCATCCATAAGCTCAAGTTATCTCAGTAAGTATTACCACGAGGGATGAGCATGGATGTAGATGCATCTCCTAATTTTTAGTGAGAAATTAATTTTCTTTATCACATGTAAAAAATCAGGGACAAATTTAATGACACAAGTAGGATTTGTAACGTTGACATGTGAGAGAAATTTAAAGGGGACAATCCGTTTTGACAAAAGAAAAATTTAAATTTTGATCAAAATCTATTAAATTAACCTAACGATGTGCCAAAATCCTAAATAGAAGAAATTGCGTGAAGAGCAACGGGTCGCTCCGAGGTTCCTTACCTTGCTCACAAAGTACACGAAGTGTCAATAGAGTTCCAATTTATGTGAAGCGAAGTGCTAAGTAAAATAAAAGAAAAATTGGACAAGAAGCATCCACACGACTCCATTATTCATTCCACATATTAAAAAAGAAAAAAAAAATATAAAAAAAATTCAAGAAATACATAAATAATAAAAAATTATAAAAATTATTTACGCCAGTGTTGGCCATGGCATGTAGAGCAGCCAACACTAACAAAACTGCTTTGTAAGCAATTTCCGAATAAAATTTGACAAAATGACTAAATTTGTAAGCAACACACTGATTAAATTAAAATATTTATAATTGAATTGACACAAGTATTATAGGTTTAGGTGTTTTGCTAGTTTCCTATTTTGAATGACTTCATGCTATCATGAATCAAGGCAAAAAAATAAACCTCGCACTCCTACGAATTGCCTATCGCTTCCCTCTCATAGTGACTAAGAGTTGAATATGACATTTATTTTTTCCATCAACTTATTAAAAGTCGCATGTGTCATGGACCAGCCTGTGACACGCGTGTCAAGTGTTAGAAGTCATCCAAGTTTCTTCAAAGATATTTCCATAAGAGTTTCAAAAACGGTATTGCTTTAGTAAAAATTTTCAATCAATCCATCATTTTCAAAGCATAACTGTTCAACATCTTGACTTTAAATACAAAAGTTAATTTCCAGTAAGAACGACTTGAAATATGTCTATCGATTTTTCTTTTTTGACCAAAGAACTCAGGGTTCATTAACATGTCTTTAAGCAGAAGACCAATTATCCTTGAAGTCTTTGCGGGCGGGTATACTTGCCAATCTAGGAGAAGGGACTGATTTATCCTTTAGGGCAAGAGAAAAAAAGTGGTTTCCACCACGAACGCTAAAGTTACCAAGGAAAAGATAATTTCCAGCATCCACACTTTGACCCTGACATAAAGTATCGATTATTGCATTTAGCGGGGGTGGGGAGAGTACATTTTCACTTGGATTGACGTGGCCACCGGAGCCAATCACGAAGACAACTAACCAAGTGTCTTTGGATTCTACAGTGGGGGGCAATCTTGCCAATTCAGTTTTAGTTTATCACATATGGTTTAATTATTATATATGGAGCTTGTTAGAATTATATATGATAAACATAACAGTAATTGGAAAAATTGATAGTATGATATGATTATTGTATTGGTGTTGAATGGATCTTTGCAAAAATTCGATACGATATGTTACTTCACAAATTTCCTCTCACTTTATAACCAATGAGAATAACTTTTGAAGTCAGAAATACAATAAGCTTTTACATGAGTTTTTGAAAGGGTTTCAGTGTTATATCTCCAATATGCTCACAATAAATAATCTGATTAGTATGTATTTTACAAATTATAAAAATATTATTAAAATAATAGAAATCAATAGAAAGTCAACAAAAAAAGTTACCTATTATTTCGAAAGAGTTATGAAACAAAAATATGTGTCTTCATATTGCTTCACCAATAAAAATGAGATACATAAACATTAAATTAGCATATCTTTTGATATTCCTTTATGTATTTTCGCTATCATTGTCTTTTTCTATCTTTGGTTCTTTTTCCCCTCTAAGTTTTATGTGTGAAGCCATGTGCTGTGCGTGGCGTTTCCTGGTTATAGATTTACATTGTCTTTGATTGCAATTTTATGTCACATTTTCCTGATTGTGGATCGACTGAATTTTTGGTTTTGTCCTGAAGTTGGACTATATAAAGGTAAATGCTCATCTTTTCTTAACTTTGATGTTCATGTGTGGCTGGCCGACAAATTTTCCATGGTGGATTGGCCTTAGCTGTCTTGTAATCTCCAAATTGCTATATCCTTGGAGTTCAGGAAAAACAAAATGAATGCATTGGATGACCTTATGTTTGCGCTGAAATTCAAATGTCAAACGGCAATTGAGGGGATCATGACTTGCAACTACCCTTGCAATCGAGCTTATATGGGAAATATTTACTAGCTCATTCGAATCACTTGAAATTCTATTTGCCTTTTGTCTTTCCATGTGAGGAAGATGATATCTCAACAGTATGTTTAATCGGGAGGTTTCATAGCAAAGGTTAAAGTTGAAGGACCCAAAGTTTATCGGATGAACTAGCCGTGAGTCGTCTAAGACCTTTGACTTCTGCCAAATCTAAAAAAGTTGACTATGGCGATTGAGAGAGGAAACTACTACACTGCTACAGTGAGCTACAATATTGCTATGATTATGAATAATATTGCTACAGTGCCGTCAACAGTACTGATATGATGCCATGAATTTGCGTAATAATGATCACTTACTCTTAATAAAGGTAAAAGCTAATTTAAAGTATTGAGGATATAATTAATAAATCGATAAACTGAAATTGATAAACTGTGTAAGTGTTCATTACTGGTCAAGCTTGGCTTTTTGTAATCTTGTACAAATCCTTGGTTATTTCAACTACCCATCCTATTCATAAGTAGTTACGATCCCTTGAACATCCTCCCGCTCAACCATTGGTAAAAAATTCTTATACAATCTTCCCTTTACATCTTTTCGTAACATAATTGATCATTTGCCATCATATGTCGGCAACTCTTTTGGTCCATCATCACCTAGCGACACTTTCATTGGTAACATAACGCTAGTCTTATTGATTAGTGATTAGACCAATCGATTACTCCAACAACTCAGTACTAACACCATATCGGCTTATAAGGACTTGAATTATTTTTGGCTGTCAACGCTCCTAATAAACACACCTCTTTTGGAAAATTTATGGGATAATAAAATATTATCAATTGCTCCTATCCTATTCACTCCAACTATTCAATGTGAGATTTTCTTAATTTCCTGCCTCGCATGTGCACTAGATTTCTCCTACTCATGCTTAAGTCTCTGAAACCAGGCTTAACAATTGCTAATTAATAAGGGTGTGTAAAGGAATTGGGACTTGCTCGGACTGTCCAAAAGTAGACCGAACCCGCCGAGAACCTGTGGTTCTTAAGGGAATTGGTCTGGTTCCCGGTTCCATGGGTGGATCTGTCCATCCATCCACCCGAATCGAACTAATTATATTATAATAATATATTAATTTTTAATATTAAAAAATTCAAAAATTAATAAATCTAAAATATGTGACTGAGCTCGAGCATAATAGCTTCTCCATTTTAGATTATGACAAACACCCATCACGCCATTGGTATGTTTCCCACATAACTCGATGTGAATTTTTTTCAAACTCGCTCTCGATTCAACCCATTGATGCAAGCTACACTTGAGGTGGTGATGTAAAAATTTGAAAGCGTACGTTGAATCCGAAATCTTTCATGGGGAAACATGAGACTTCAAGAGGGTTGTTTTACCTAAAGGAGAAAAGCGGTCTAAAAGGAGCGACATATAGGTACTAGAACGTTTTTTACCTCCTTATCGTTGTTTGAGTAACACTTAATGTTGGCTACTGGCTTTTGGTGGCGCAAGTCTAGATCGGCAATATTTCATTGATATTTGGTGAGACCAATTTTATGAATCCACCTAGGAGCCGGATTGTGTAACTATTGGGCGATTTTCGATTCTAATTTTTTGGAACCGGTCCTTAGTGAACGATTCCCGATTCTAGGGTGGGAACTGTCCACTCGGACCATGCACACCCCTATCACTTGATACTCGAGCTCCTCCTTTGAAAGTTATTGTGTACTTCTTTGTATCCCAAATGTTGAATGTGGTATTTGTTTTCGTGTCATACGAGCACTCAATAAAAGAACACTTCAAACACTTTGTGAAAAAATTACCAAAAAATTCTAAAGTTATTAAAATTGTGTCAATTCAAATATAATTTTTTTTTTTATTAATTCAATCCTAAATCTTTTGTAATTGTTCCATCCGGCCAAATTGAGCCAATCTGCACTAACGTGGATGTCGAACGACACGGATCATTTAGTCGATGCGTTATTGTGACAGTTTTTTTAATGATATTTTATTTTTTTTGTGATTTTTATTATCCTTTTCAAATTATCCTTTTCTTTTTCCTCTTTTATTATTTCACTTATTTTCTCGGCTGGTGAGGCTTCAGCAAGGCTCAATGACCACTAGGCAGGGCCTAGGGCGATGGCGGCCTCTTGAAGGAGGAGGAAGTGCCCTTTCCTCTCTCTTCCAGAATCTCTCGCTCCTCACTCTGTCTTCTTCCTCCTCTCCTCGGCTAGCACCAGGAGCTCTCTCGATCTCCTCCAGTGCATTCCATCCCCTCGAGTCTCTCTCTCCCTTCCTCTCACTTCCATAATCTCTCGCTCCTCGCCTCGATTTCCCAAACCGTTCTCCAAGGACTCGCAGGTGGGTGGGGGCGCGTGTGGTTTTTTCCGTTTCGCCGAAATCGCGTCGCATTCTTGGAAATGTTACGGTTCCGCCTGTGATCCGAATTCTGCTCGCGTCCCTGCTTCAAGGTTCGATTCTCGTCCTGGGGTCGAATTTCCTCGTTCTGCTCTTGCTTTCTTCGCAATCCACGAGCGAGGCAGCCGGCGAGGTTAGATGAGGCCAGGCGACCGCCGGCGACGGCGAGGGCTTCCCGGCCCTCACCCAGTCGCCGGTGAGCCTCGCAGGCCACGGCGAAGAAAATAATCCAAAGGAGGAAGAAGGGAAAAAAAGAAAAAGGAAAAAGAAAAGGGAAAAGGAAAAAAATAAAAATTCAAAAAATACTATTAAAAAATTGTAATGTGCCGGTTGGCCTCCATATTAGTTTCGGCCGATTCGAATGTACTGAATTAATAAAATTATAAAAAAAATTAGAATTAAATTGACATAAAAAAAATTTATGATTGAATTATGTTAGGTTTAAGACTTTTTTTGATATTTTTACAACGCTTATAGTCTTGAATTAAGGATAGTGATCACACCAAGCATTCAGTAAATTGTTGGGCAGATTAGTGTGATAAAATGCAGAGAAAATTTTCAAATATTTATTTGAAGTGAGACTATCCTTCTAATTGAGAATTCAAAGTGGACTTTTTGTCTAAAAGAAGAGTATGGAATAACAAAAGTTGTTTCAAAATAGTCCCAAGCTTTGTTCTGGGCATTTACATCCAATTTTTTTTTTCTTCCTCTTCTTTTTCTTTTTTATTCACCATCTTCTTTTTCATCGGCAATGACAGCTTGGGGTTGGACTGAGCGTTTGTGACAGGAATGGATCAATGAGCGATAAGTAGTGGCGTCTTGTGAAGGTCATGAAATGTGAGCAGGTTCTTGAGGACGTGAATGGGGGTGAGAGATGGAAGGAGAGGAGGTGGAGGAGGATCGGCGAAAACCATTGAACTGGGTATGGTTGTGCTTCGACATGCGTGTTTCAATTTTCAATCAAAACTCATTTTTGGCATTTGAAGCATTCGCGATCGAAGCGTAGATGAAGGAACAAAACCATGAGAAATACACTCGTGATTGTTCTCTCTTTCTTTTTTTTTTTTTTTTTTTTTTTTTTTTTTTAAATTTTCTGAACACAGCAGACGCACATGTCGCTGTTGATCGTACAAGAAAAGGACAAGCATGGAGGAAGAGAAACTGTGGAGGACCACGTGATGAAGGCGGTCCCATCATTCATCATTCCTAAATGTTTTTTTTTTCACTTCGATATCTATGGCCACGTGGGCCAATCACAAAGAGACCCAAGAAAACATCCTTAAAATCTAGAGCCTACTTAAGACGAAGAGGTTGTTTTGGTGATCTTGCTCAAAGAGATAAGGGTTAAAGAAGTAAATTTGCCTCGTCATAGAAAAAGCAACCATCACAAGATTTCATATATGCCGAGCGCGTCTGGTTCAACCTTCGGGGCAAGAGAAGAAGTTGAGCTTACTTTAGGAGGCGAGGGCTTCTGCTTGAAGTGGAGAAATCACGCTGGTAAGAAAATCACTCAGATGCTCCTTTTTGTTTTGAAATATTTACTTTGATGACTATAGGTTGAGGCATGAAGGTAAATCCTCCAATTATATTTCTTTTGGCGAGGTAGATGATTTGATCTGTTTTAAGAAAATTTATTTTGAAAAACAAAACTCAATATAGTAAATTTCATCTCTACATTGCTCCTCTAGAAAAGCCCCACCTTCATTTTCTTGTTTATTAAAATTTGATAGGATAGAAATCATTTGAGTTTTACTTGTTGCGGGACACTCTACATCTTCTTAAGCATACAAATTCACAAATTACTTTTTCATCTTTTGGGGGCAAGAGAAGAAGTAAAGCTTTGTTTCGCTTGTGCTTGAAGAGGAGAAACTGCATTGGTAAGAAACACCACACTGATCATGAGAAATCACTGATACACTCGTTCTTGTTCTGAGATATTTGCTTTGATGACTACAGGTTAAGGTGTGAAGCTAAACCTCCAACCGTATTGCATTTCAAGACTTGGACATGACTTGATTTGTTTCAAGGTAATTTATTTGGAAACACAAAACTCTTTATAGTAAATTTCATCTCTACGTTGCTCCTCCATAAAAGCCCCACCTTCATTCCCTAGTTTATTATAATTGATGGTATGAAAAATATTTGAGTTTTACTTGTTGTGCAGTATAAATTCACATATTACGTTTTCATCCTTTGGGGCAAGAGAAGAAGTAAAGCTTTGTTTGGCTTGTGCTTGAAGAGGAGACACTGCGTTGGTAAGAAACACCATGCAAATCCTAAGAAATCACCGAGATGCTCCTTCTTTTTCTAAGATATTTACTTTGATGACTACAGGTTGAGGCGTGAAGTTAATCCTCCGATCGTATTGCCTTTCGAGACTTGGACAAGTAAAGCTTTGTTTGGCTTGTGCTTGAAGAGGAGACACTGCGTTGGTAAGAAACACCATGCAAATCCTAAGAAATCACCGAGATGCTCCTTCTTTTTCTAAGATATTTACTTTGATGACTACAGGTTGAGGCGTGAAGTTAATCCTCCGATCGTATTGCCTTTCGAGACTTGGACATGACTTGATTTATTTCAAGGTAACTTATTCTAAAACACAAATCCCATCATAGTAAATTTTATCTCTATATTGCTTCTCTAGAAAAGCCACACCTTCATTCTCTAGTTTATTATAATTGATTAGATGAAAAACATTTGAGTTTTACTCATTGCAGGACACTTTACATCCTTTAAAGCATATAAATTCACATTACCTTTTAAAAATAATCATCACACATATTGCTTCTTTTTCTTAATACATTCATTCTATTGAGAACCTATCGGTATGAACTATTGGCTTGTTTGGACATGGTGGAATCGCATACCAATCCTCACTCTAGAGCAGTTCTCGAAACATTTACCTTTGACCACCGGAATGATTGACTTTAAAAGGTGGATAGGGGAGAATCTTTACTTAGGGGACCTCAACTTTGGTTCTCGCATCTATAGACAAAAATTTCTTTACCGGATGAGCTCGCTCTTAATTTACTAAAGCTTCATCCGATGATGCCAAAGTAAAGTGCAAGGGTGTATGAAAGTTATATCCACAGGGATTTGGACATCGTTGCTCTAACCCTACTTTTAGTCCTTTATACTATGTGAGAGGATCCACAAACGGATTATCGATTTGGAAGTGTCCAGAGAGAGAGAGAGATTCGTAAATATGAGCCATCGGACTAGCTATATATTTTCATACATAGACTAATTAATAAATAAATTCATTTTAATCTGAGAAAATATATATGGCAATGAAGTAATTAATAATAAAATATTAGTCTTTTCCCACACATTTTTAAGTGAGAAAGGGGCATCCTATGGAGAGCTAATGTAAATTATTGCTCACTAATAAAAAAAAATGTCCTTATTAAATGGGATGGGTTTGCGGATAACGTCTTAGCTCACAGGACCACACCACCCCAATAATTTCCTATATGAATACATTGTCTCTAATGTACGTATCGATTCCTTTTTCGCCAAAGACCTAAGTGCCGAGTACAGCGTCTATTAGCGAAAGACCAAATATTAGACAATGTCTATTAGCGAAAGACCAATTTGAAAGCATACTTCTTTCGATTGCCGAAAGTTGACCATAGCATTACTCGGTTCGAAAGTTTCCTCACGCCTACAAGTTCCAATTACAAAGAAATTGTGACTTTTTTCCTTGGGCACGCTTCATAACTCCTTTCATGATGGAACGTTTCTCCAACCTAATGAAAACAAGTATTGCAGAATACTTTTAAAGTGCTTAAAAAAATTAAGTTGATTTCCACATTCAACCCCCCATGTATTACGCTACAAATTTGTTCATCTTTTAGGAATCATGAACACGAGTTTTCCTTGTCTCTTCCAACAAAACGCTTTCAAGAAGTATTTGATAAGTCCCAATGTACACCAATGCGGTGTTTTACATTTATTCATGTGGATTAGTTGACTTTAAAAATTTAGGTACTTTACAACAAAAATATTAGATAAGGACAAATCAAAACTATCATTTTCTTCATCTAGGACGAGGTTTCCCAGATGAAAATTCCGAATGGATAAAATTTTGTATAATATTAAAGGGGACAAAAATGATCCTCTTTTCATGTCTTCAAAAAAGTACTTACTCTTAATATAGAGACGGAGATGGCCCCTGTTATCTTTTCTGTCCAAATAAACCTACGCGGCAGCCAATGTGATAAACACCGCTTGCATGTAACCAGGATCGGTCGTTTTTTATCGCTAAAAAATGAGAAAAAGAAAAATTGTCCGAATTTTTTTAAAAAAATATATTATATAATTGCTAATTAAGTTTTAAATTTTTTAATTTTATCAATTTAGTTATAAACATTTTAATGATTTTTCATTGTAGTTCATTTAGTCAATTGTCACCGGAAATCACAAGCGTGAACGATTTTTATAATTTTTTTTTTTATAATTTTGTTCTTTTATTTATTTCCTTTATCAAAATTCCACTCAGAACTGGCGGAGAAAGAAAAAAGAAAAGAAAGGGAAAGGAAAGAAAAGTGGAAACTTGAAAATTTTAAGTAAAATTATAAAAATTATTCATGTCAAGGTTAATCTTGTTATGTAAAACAATCGATGATGATTGGACTATCATGTTAGTGATTTTCGATTATAGAAATCACAGAAGTGACGCTAGTTATCACCATTAAGATTGCTTGCAAGTCTTGCCTCAATCGATCTCTCAACCTCTATAATGACTCCAACGACAACAAAGGCAAGCTCGCACTTGCGCCTCTCGAATCGCCCACCCTAGCCCTCTCCTTGTATATTTAAAACGGTATCGCATTGAGGGAAAATCTTCCACATCTTCTAAAACTGTTTGATCAATGCTCTCTCTCGTAGGTATAACGTCCGATTTATAACCTTGTTTTCCCTTCAATCATCCCTCTTGTTCGCTATATTTTGCTTTTGTGTTTGCATCTTTCTGCAAATCGAAAAGAAGAAAGAAAAGAAAACTATGACATTTGGTTTTGCTTCAAAATTCTGTTACTCTTTTTCTTTTCGTTTCTCTTCGATAATAATCATTTCGTTTTAAGTTCAAAATCTTCTTTTTGCCTTCTACAATAATAAAAAACGTCAAGTCAGCTTACCACGTGAGCGCCATTTGCCACGTAGGTTAGTTGGAAAAGATGATAGTGGCAATGTTCATTCGCCAGGAAAAAAATAAATTACTTTCTTTTATGTAAATACATTTTTTTTTTCTGGAGCTGGCCCACAAGATATGTGAGAACTCTAAATGGCATTCCAACCCACCGAGGCCATTGAAACCCAGCCCTCTATGTTAACAACTTGTTATTTCCAAGTCGCAATAGCATGGTCAATTATAAACATGAAAAAAGAAAAAGAAGTGTTGTTTCTTTCCGTACCATCGAGAATGAAGAAAGAAAGAAAACATTAAGATGGTCACTATTGAGTAGTTGGAAACGATGAACTCCATCTAGACTGTGATCGAAACATATTTTCAGGAAGATTGAGATATGTTAATATATGTCTCTCTTTGTCATTTCCTTATGATATTTCTCAACCAATCGATTTTTTTATAACAAGACACATGTCGATAAGTTGTGATTTTTTGTTGCTATTGTTTTGCTTTGTCTTCGTTTGATGGTCATTTGCAATTATTTATCTAAGTAAGTTGGACAAAACTATATGATGAATTTTGTCCTTAGCATTTTCCCCTAGAATTATACATTTCTCAACTAATCAGTTTCTTAATTGCAAGGTATTCATTGATGAGAATGGAACATGAGTATTTGAGTTGCATGAGAGAGAGAGAGAGAGAGAGAGAGAGAGAGAGAGAGAGAGAGAGAGAGAGAGAGAGAGAGAGTTTTTGAACATTGTAAAAATTACCTCAAGCCATCCTATTACTATTAAGATGAATAGTTTAGCTACATTAAAAAAATGAACAATCTAAGCAAATTAGTATTTACGGACCAAACTTACAAACTTAAAAGTACTACAAAATTTAATCCATCATAGTTTAAAAAGAAGATGGGAGAAGCAACGTTGACAATGAAAAACAAAAAGTATGGTTAATTAACCATTAATTGATTTTTACTCATAGAAGAATATTTTAGTCAATTAATAATAAACATGAAAGGTGAACAGAAAAATGAGAGAAAAAAGCGGATGAATTGACAATTGACCTTGTTTTTTTTTCCTTAATAATAAATTGATATTTTGGTCAATTGATAATAAAATGTGTGTATCAAGCTAAAGAAGAGGTGGAAATAGCCCCGCCTTTTATTTTTTTAATATAAAGTAAAAATATATAGACTTTTATTTTATGATTGTTCTTGTTTAATTTAGAATTTTCCACATTAAAAGGTAGCCGGTTCAAAAAGATTCTCTTTCAATTTATAGAGGACATGGCATACGCCATGCGTTTAGAATTGATTATAATCCTTCACATAGAAAATACCTCCACGTCAGCCACTTTTCATCTCTCTGAGAAGTTTTCCCCGCCTCCCCCTCCCCCCCTCCCTTCCCCGGGGGTCCTCGTCCACCCTTTGCGTCGCCTATGAGCTCTTCTGCAAAGGGCCAGCTCCTCCCCCTCCACCTTTCCCCCCCGCCTCTCCATGGTCCGTACCCTCCTCCACCTCCCACTCCGCCACCACCTCCTCCCACTACTCCTCCGGCAGCTCCACCACCTCCTCCGACCAGATCTCTCCGAAGGATGCCGACAACGGCCATGGACAAGCGTCAGCGTCGCTTGCGATCCGCTCATCCAGATCTGGGTCTGGAGAACTCCAGAACTCGAGATCAGCCCGTCACCGGGCTCGGATGCTGGTTGGTGAGGCCGGGACGGGTGGCGAAGGTCTCCGACTTCTTCATCTTCGGTGGCCTTTGAGACCCGGCTTCCTAATTGCTTCGAAACATGAGAAAATCTTTATTCGCCCATTGATGGAGTTTCGAAATTGGACGTTGAATAAACCAGTTGGAGAGAAACCCGAACAGTGAGTCCGCTCGGACACGTGCTACGTGCTCCCATCCTCTTCACTTCAAATATTCAATGTGAGATTTTCTTAATTCCCTACATCGCATGTGCCCTAGATATTCTCCTACTCATGTGTGAGTCTCTCAAACCGGGCTTAGCAATTGTCAAATGATACTCTGAGCTCCTCTTTTAAAAATTATTGCGTACTTCTTTGTATCCCACATGTCAAATGTGGCATTTGTTTTCACGTCACACGGGCACCTCATAAAAGAACACTTCAAAAGTTTTGTGAAAAAACTAAAAAATAAAATAAAATTTATTATAATTATGTCGATTTAATTCTAATTTTTTTTATCAGTTTAGTCTATGAAGCCAAATTGAGTCAACCTGTGCCATCCTGTCCTATTCACGCTGATGTGGTAAATTTTTATAATATTTTATTTTTTCAAAATTTTTTCTTTTTATTTTTTATTTTTCTTTTTCTTTTCTCTCTTCTTCCTCTTTGTCTTCTTTTCTCGTGGTGGTCGGTGAGCCTCTAACTGGCAAGGCTCTGGTGAGGCTCCTCGGCCATTGGACGAGGGTCGCGACCTCATCCAGTCTCAACCACCCTCGCCAAGCAGCCTCGCCCACGGCCGGTGAGGCTCGCCGCTCGCCAGCCTCTAGAAGGAGGAGGAAGTCCCCTTTCCTCTCTCTTCATAATCTCTCGCTCTTCAATGTGACAGAAGCCTATGAGGAGAAAGTCCCCTTTCCTCTCTCTTCATAATCTTTCGCTCCTCAATGTGACAGAAGCCTGTGTTGATTCTATCCTCATCAGTTTCCTCAAAAGCACAACCACACAATTTCTTAATTGCAAATTGTTTTTTGATGAACAATGAACATGAGAATTCGTGCTGCATGAGAGAGAGAGAGAGAGAGAGAGAGAGAGAGAGAGAGAGAGAGAGAGAGAGAGAGAGTTTGGACAATAACTGCTAATTGTGTTTTTGTAGAAAATTTATTCACATAAACAACTAATCAATCAAGAAAAAATAGATTCATATATGATTGTAAAACACCGAGATCAATAAATACAACGAAATTAAAGTGTACTTGTTTGAGGCATTGCTTCACTTGAAGAAAAGTATATCACTCTAATAATTAGATCTATTGGAATGCCGAATCTTCCTAGCAAACCATAATCAACAGCGTGTCAACTGGGCTCTTCTCATTACGGGCTTCAATTAAACACAATTGCCTACACTTTGTTGCTTAACTAGGCCCGTTATCAATAGATGCAAATACCCAATTTAATCAGATTAATGTAGGGTTCAACAAATATTGGAATATCTATTAACTCGATTATTTAAAATAGAAAATCAATTAATTAATGTAAACCTATATTATAGAAAATTTCCAACAGTTTCTTGATTTCTATGGCAGCAACTCGGCCAGTCCAATAAGTCGCGCTTACTCTTTTCTTTTTTCTTTTTTGGCTAGAAAGTCGGGCTTAGTCATTGCTGCAAGAACTCAGCGAAGAATTCCTCCATCCTCGAGCCATTCCAAGTCGAAACTGAAGGTATTGAAACATCTTCCTTGATTACATGCTCTTCAATGAATGAATTTTCAGTTCCCCGCTGCACCCTTCCCCCACGGTGTCCGCTTGTTTTTGCCTCATGTTGATGTGTCCAATTATATTCTGGTGTCATCAGGACTGGTTAAGGCCTGCATCGCCCGTCATAAATCTTGCAAATAAGTAAGCAGTGAAGCCAAGAAATCTTAGTACCCCTTGCATCCCTACGGTGAAGTCACAACTGGTACGTGTGTCATTATGTATCCACTTTTCGTATGCTATCAGCTTTTTGTTTCACATTCAATCTCTTTGTTTGGTAATTTGGTTGTATTAATTTTACCCTAAAAAACCCAAAAGGCAAAAAAAGATAAAATGGAAGAAGAAACAAAATAAGTGAAATGCTTGCCACACAAACTCATTTAAGAGGCACCGATATTTGTCTCTGTAAGCTTTTATATGTCACTACGTGAAACTATAGTAATATTTATAAAGACCAAAAAGGCAAAAGAAGTAATAAAAAGATACTATATATTTTTTGTTGTTTTAGCAAAAGAATTAAAATGAAAATATATTCTAAAATTTGAGAAACAGTATAAAACTTGTGAATGATATGGAAGAACTGATATGACTTTATCATTCCAAATTGTGAGACTAGATTGAACAAATAGAAAGTTTAGAATATGAAACATTTATGAATATGTTAAGGATCACATTAAATGAATTAGAAGTCCAAAAATGACATTACTCATTGAACCAAATTTTAAAGACTATTAGTGTCAATTTCCCTTTTCAAAATTATCATTACATGTATTGCTTATTACTTCACTTTTATGTTTGAATCAATTGGTATAAACAGTTAGACTAGTTGAATTGGTGAGATCACATTTTAACACTTTCTCCGCTTATATTGTTTTCAAAATATTGCCCATGATCAGAGACTGAAATGTTTGACTAAAAGTCATCCCTTCTTTTCTCGAAAGATGGGTATATGAAAACCTTTAATTGAGGGCCCGCACCTTTCATTCATATATTTATGCATAAAATTTCTATAATGGAAAACCTCGCTCTTAACTTACCAAAATTCAATCTGCTTTATTTGTAGTAAAGTGCAAGTGTACATGTAGATTATGTACATAGGAAATTGGACATAGTTGTTTTAAACCTTCTTTATCCATTTACTAATCGAGAGGATCCAACTCATACAAACATTTTTCAACATATGGGGAGGGAGGGAGGGAGGGAGGGAGGGAGGGAGTCCCTTGCAACACATGCTAACCAAACTTACTCGATTTGATAACAAAAGAGTAAACTACAAATTGTACCGTATTTTATGTCTTCTTAGCTTGATGCTTGTATTTTATTTTGCTGAGCACATGACTACATTATCTAACAAAATAAGGCCCAACTTATTGAGGCTCCATCTACCTCACGAACTCATTTGAAAAATGATGAAAGAACAAATGATAAAAATAAAAATAAGATAGATATAAGTTTTGGACATTCTATTCTATCATGTGGATTAGGAAAAACGAATTTAACATGTTAAAATAACATATTAGGTAACAATTTAGGGTTTTGTGGTGGCTTCTGTGAGCTTCATGATCACTAATGAGTAAGGATAGTCGAAAGGAAAAGGATAGAAGGGCACGGATCTGACCATCCAACAAAATTTTGTTGATAAAATCTGGATTTTAGAACCTTTAGCTTCCATTAAATATAATGAATAGAAAAGATATACGTCCTTTTTCTTAACACGGCCGATGATAAGATCTTGAATTTGCCAATAAATATAATGCATCAATTGGAATTATTAAACATAATCATGAGGGGGGAGGTTGATAACCCCCGATTAGGATGTCACCATGCCAACTAATTTTGGCAGTGAACATGATCCCCTCAGTTTTATTAACTCTCTTTTCTCCTAAAAAACATGCACCTCTTTTTTTTTTTTTTTTTTTTTTTTTTTAAATTTCGTGAGTTAATAAGGTATTACCAATCCCTCCAAGTGTCGTGCGGGATCTTGTTAATTTCCCACATCGCATGCGCCAGATATTCTCCCTCTCACATGACCATTGCAATTGAAACATGATCTTTTGTTTTCTCAATCATTGAATACTTCTTTTTCATCCCAAATGTCCAATTTTATTGCCGATTTTCAAGCATTTTCTTCTTTTGAGATTTAAGGGAACTGATTACACTAAGCACTCAAATGATTTAACTGAAGTTCATTTCTTGGGAAATAAGCCAAATTAACAAATAGAACCTTCACACGAGTCCATACGGTCCAATAAAATAGGCTTGTTATCATTTGCAACAATAGTGGAAATTCCTAACTATGAGTCATCCACTAGCTTTATATTTTCAAACATAGAGTAATTAATACGTAAATTGATTGGATCGTGTGGACTAGTGTAGGAAAATGTATAGGGCGAAAAAGAAATTATTACTTGGGCCCTTAAGATTATGTTTTGACTTGGTTATGCTTCATAGCTTCTTTCTTGACAAAAGTTTTCTCCAATCTAGTGGGTGCTGGTGCCGCATATTTTCAAAGTGTTTTGCGAATTAAATTTTTTTCCCCACATTCGATCCCAATAGATGAATCAATAAATTTGTTCAACTTTAGGAACCATAAACACGATTTTTCCTATTTCTCTTCCTACAAAAATTCTTTCAAAAAATATTTGATGAGTCCTGATGTACATAAATTCGGTGATTTACATGCATTCATGTGGATTAGTCAACTTTGAAAGTTCAAGTACTTCATGTTTCATAATAGAAAATTTTTTGTAAGGAAAAATCAACTTTTTCAGTTTATTAAATCTAGGATGATAAGGTTCTTTAGATGAAAAGTCCGAGTCCGTAAGATATCATATAGGATCATCGCAAAAGCATGTATTGATAGACATATCAAAGGGACACAAATGACTCAACTTTCCAAATGTCTTCGAAAAAGCACTTACTCTTAATCGAGGGATAAGAATGTGCCATTATTATTTTTTTTCCGTCTAAGAGAATCAAGTGGCAATTGACGCGACAAACGGTGCTTAAATGTCTGTTAACATATCTTGTTTTATCATTAGAAAAAGCAGAAATTTGATTTTTATCAGAGAGAATATAAAAAAAAAAAAAAAAACTATAAACTAAAAGTAGTGAGAGAGTACGTGCTTCTTTTTTGGCATATTTATGAAATAAAATTGACCACTTTGACGTAAGTACATGATTATTTGTTTGTTTGGATTGGGCCCCCCATTTATGTGAGAACTCCAAACGATACTTCAACCCACCATGACCACTGGGCCTCTACTCTCTTCATTGACAACTTCCTATGTCCAAGTCGCAACAGAATGGTCCATGAAAAAAAAAAATGAAGAAAGAAGGACGATGAAGTCAGGCGCCGTCAACAAGTCCGAAACGGCCGATTCTGTCTCAGCTCGGGCTGAAAAATATCTTAAGGGGGATCGAGATACCTGTTGATATCTGTCCCCCTTCATAATTACGTTTCCCTCTAATATTTCTCGACTAATCAACATCTTAATTGCAACCTTTATTAATAAGTGTGATTTTAGGTTGCCTTTTTTGGTTTGTTTTTGTCCGACGGTCGTTTGCAAGAATTTATTTGGGCAAATGGGACACAGCCACGCGATGATTTCTGTCCTCATCAGTTTTCCCTAATATTATACATTTCTCAGTTAATCAATATCTTAATTGCAAGTTATTTGTTGATAACAATGAGCATGGGCACTTGTGTTGCACGCGTGCGTGCGTGCCCACCCCCCCCCCCCTCCCACACACACACACACACACACAGAATTTGGACAATGCATAGTTTGCTCAAAGTTAAAAAGCAGAGTCAGTAGAGCTCGGTATAAAAATTGTCTAGCCCCCCTCCCACTACAATTAAGCTTAATATTATGAAAAATTCCAAATTAGTACATATATTGTAAGTTTATCCAAAACTAATTTTTTGACTACCAAAAAGCCCAATTTGGTACACATGTGATAAATTTACCCTCTATTATTTTTCATTAAAATTTACCGTTAAATTATTGAATTGAATGACATGTGATAGTTGACGGGTGTACCGGTTTAAAGTTTTACTCTTCGTTTACCATAAGTGTACCAATTTGTAACTTCTCGTGATATTAATCCAGTTTAAAGGAAACTAATTGAGGGTAAATTTATGACAAATGTACCATTTTGATTTTTTTTTTAAATGAATTTCTCATTGGTGTATCAATTTTAAGTTTTTTGTGATAAAAAAATTAATTTGAGATAAATTTGTCACGAGAATACTAATTTGGGATTTTTCATGGCATTAACCTTTACAATCAATATGAGAGGCTACATTAAAGAATTGATAATACAAGCAAAGTACTATTTTATGAATCAAAATTACAAACTCAACGATTTTAGAAAATTTAACCGATCATAATTTACAAAAAGTATGGTTAATTAACGTTCAATTGATTTTCAAGCAAAGAAGGATATTTTAGTCAATTAATAATAAAAATAGAAGGTGAAGAGGAGATGAGAGAGAAAAGTAGGGTGGATTGGTGATTGACCTTATTTCTGAATATAGAGTGTTATCTTGGTCAATTGCTAATAAAAGATGTGTATCAAATTAGATGGAGGTGGAAATAGTATTGCCCTATTTATTTTATTTAAAATAAAGTAATAGGACCTGAAATTTTATTTGGTGCAATGTTGATCTTTAATTTGAAATTTCTCACATTTAGAAGTGGCCATTTTAAAGAAATTCTCTCTTCAATTATAGAGGACATAGCATGTGCTATGCTCAAAGAGTTGTTTGCAACCTCCATATATTCAAATCCAAGTGGTGGATGGCACAAATGTTAGAACAAGCACCAGCTTTCAAATGTTATTTTAAAAAGTACTTATTGCTTTCTTGCAAAATCATGAAAATAAAGAAATGCTTTAATCTTTAAAATATTGGGAAAAGGTTATAAACAATTATAACTGTCAAAATTTAAAAGAATCGACAATTGGTGAACTAGTATGCATGTAAATGTTTCTTCCTCATGTTTTGGATTTAAATTGGAAGGAAGTTAGCCTTCTATTGCGCGTGGCAGACCGCTAAAATGTTTATTGTCCGCGTAAGATCATCTGCCAATTGTCCACGTAGACCAGTAACTTGTCGACGTAAGATCACTCGTGTCTTTTTTTTTTTTTCCTTTGATTCAATTTTTGTTTCCTCAATCTGATTTTATCAGGATTGTGAAAGACCTTGAGATTATTCTGAACTGCTCTCGCTGATATCCCTCAGTCTGTCTGTCTATTTACATCGCTCTTGCTTCCGTACACTCAAGGCTCTCTCTCTCTCTCTCTCTGTCTCTGGTTTTGTTTCACTGTTCTCATCGTTTTATGACTTTGCTCTTCCTTTCTTATCATACACCGAGTGATTAGTTCTGTTCTTCGTTCAGGTTCCTTCGCACCCATTTGTTTAAGCTAATTATAAAAGGAGGCAGCAACAAGAGGAACAAAAGAGGGCGAAAAAGGAATTTCTAGAAATTGAAGCAGAAATTATGTGTGAGGCATTTGCTACCACCGTTCCATCGAATCTTGTGTCGAAACTCGGTGAGTGCCTATTTGTTCCCATTGGACGTCAATTTGGGTACATGCTGTGCTATAAGAGTTACATCGAAGATTTCAAAAATGGAGTAGAGAAGCTGGAGACTACGAGGGAAAGAGTGCAGCACTCCGTCGATGACGCTGTGAACAACGGAAAACCTATAGAAAATGATATTAAGAAATGGTTGGAGAGCGTGGAGAATAAGGCTAAGCAAGCACAAAACTTGTTAAATCATGTTGAAAGTGCAAAATATTCTTGCTTCCGTGGGTGGCTTCCTAACCCCATGGTGCGCTACCCAATTGGTAAGAAGGTGAAGAAGATGACTCAAGTCATTCAGGCGCTCCATGATGAAAGTGCAAATAGCTACTTCCAGAAGGTCTATTATGAGAAGCCTCCGATAGGAATTGTCACTGCTGCCACTTCCCCTACAAGATTTGTTAACAAGAAAGATGTCCTAGAGTCGAGGGCTTCAATCATAGAGGATATAGTGAAGGCTTTAGCTGATGAAAAGATATGTGTGATTGGGGTGCATGGACTAGGTGGGGTTGGCAAATCCAAGCTATTGGAGGATGTTGAAAGGCGAGTTAAGGAAGAAAAGCTGTTTGATGTGGTTGCCACGGCAAATGTATCACGCAATCCAGATCTAAGAAAAATCCAAGGAGAAATTGCTTATGCATTGGGTCTGAAGCTTATGAATGAGGAAACTGCTCGTGGGAGAGCAGATCTATTGTGGAAGAGGTTAGAGAGTGATCCTCAAAAAAATATTCTCATAATTTTAGATAATTTGTGGAATAAGATAGAGTTGAAGGAAGTTGGAATCCCTTGCGGAGCTGATAATAAAGTAAGAGGTTGCAAGCTATTGCTAACGTCTAGAAACCGAGATGTTTTGCGCACTGACATGAGCTCTGACCGAGAATTCCAACTCAATGTGTTAGAGTATGGAGAAGCACGGAGACTTTTCGAAAGAACATTGGGGGACAGGGTTAACGATCCTGAGTTTGAACCCTTGGTAGATGGAGTGGTCAACAATTGCGGAGGTTTGCCGCTTTTGATTGTTTCATTGGCAAAAAGGTTGAAGCACGGAGATTTGGCTGCATGGAGGAGTGCTTCGACCAATATAGATATGTCTGATGTAGGATCACTAGTGGAACTAAATTACAATGACTTAAGGGATGAGAGGATCAAATCATTGTTCTTGTTTTGTGCTCTAAACTCTGGGAGTATTTTTGTGGGGCATTCCCTTGTTTGCTGCATGGGTTTGGGTTTATTTGAAAAATTCGGCAAGACACTCGAAAACAATAGAGATAGATTGATTAATGATATACATAGCTTGCAAGACTCTTCTTTGCTACTAGATAGTGAGGACATGGAACGGTTCAATATACATGACATGGTAGAGTTCAGAATGCATGACATATTTGTTGACGTGGCCATCTCTATTGCTTCCCGGGAATGGAACGCCTTGGTGGGGAGGAAAGATCATGGGTTTAAAGAATGGTCAAAGGATGAGCTCAGTAAATGCACCGTGATATCCTTCCCTTGGGTTGGCATTGATGAGCTTCCTGAAAAATTGTACTGCCCAAACTTGAGGATGCTTCTATTATATGAACACAACTCGTCTCTCAAAGTTCCTGAGTCATTTTTTGAATCTATGGAGAAGCTCCAAGTTTTGGACTTGACTGGCTTTTCTTTTACCTCTCTACCTTCATCGATTGAGTTCCTTGAAAATCTCAAGTCACTAAATCTTGATCTGTGCCATCTGGAGGATATGACTGTTCTTGGAAAGCTGAAAGGGTTGCAGTTCCTAAGTTTCCTTCACTCTGGAATCACTCGGCTACCCGAAGAAATAGGTGGATTAACTGAATTGAGACTGTTAGACTTAACGGGGTGTACCAGGCTCAAGGTTATCGAACCTGGCGTGCTTGGAAGCTTGGTTAATTTACAAGAACTGAAAATGGAAGACAGTTTTGATCAGTGGGAGGCCGAGGATGAAACACCACGAAGCAATGCCAGCTTAGCTGAGTTGAAGAACATGAAGAATATGAGCACTCTGTCCATTGCCATTCCTCATTCTGTCAATCTCCCAAGAGACCTGCCATTTGAGAAACTAAACAATCATAAAATTCAAATTGGGGACGTTTGGAACTGGTCCGGCGAATACAAAGAACCCAGAACTTTAAAGCTGGAGCTGGATTCAGACAATCTTCTTCTTGAAGAGTGGGTGCAGAAATGTTTGCAAAAAACGCAAGATCTCCACTTGGATGGATTACTAGATGGCGTCAATAGCATTCACAATGTGTGTGTTGAAGGATTTCAAAAATTGAAGCATCTTCATGTACAAAATAGCCCCTCATTTCATTATGTTGTTCATTCAATAGAGAATGTCCAGTGCGCTGCATTTATGAGATTGGAATGCTTGTTTCTCAAGAATCTGAACAACTTGGAGACGATTTTTCGTGGTCGTCTTGCCCCAGGATCCTTTAGTAAATTAAATATTGTGAAAGTGGAAGACTGTGGTGGAATTAAACATTTGTTTCCTTTGTCCATGGAGAGAACAATTTCGAAGCTCGAAGAGATTGAAATAAGCAAATGCCACTTGATGCAGCAAATTGTTGCAGATGCCGAGACAGATGAAGACGGAGATGAAATAGATGATGATACTGAAGTGAAGTCATGCAATTTGCGTAGGCTGACATTACGAAATTTGCCGAAGATGACGAGTTTCTTCAAAACCAAGGACCATCCGAACAATTTCTTTGACGGGCAAGAGGTATATAATTTCTTTTTTTTTTTTCGAGGTTTTGTGCATGGATATGTGAGAGTAAAATAGTATGTAAAAAAATTGGATAAATAATTTGTTGTTGAGATTTTGTTTTCCAGAATAATTTAGACAAACGATGACTTAATTTTGCAAAATGGAATTGCTATGCGATACATGAATACATAAAAACAATTATACAGTATTGAATCAAATCTCACTTTATTTGTGTTATGTTATCAACATAGTTAAAGGAGCACCATACGATGTATAGAACTTTTAAATGATCTAGAACTTTATCATTGCTTAATAATAAAATCGAATATGCATACACAAACATTTATAGATATATTCATAAGTTGAAAGAAGTATATACGACCTATCTAATTTAGATGGGGTTTATTTAATAATGAACGGACATATGTACAATTCTATTGCATCCGGTTGATTAAAGTGAAATTAAGAACTACATAAAAATTTCAATGGGTGAATTTAACTACATTAACTATGCGTCATATGACATCTAATTTAATTAATTATAAATTTACAATTTCAATCGCAGGTACATCAGCGTTAAAGTAGTTGAGACGATTAAATTGCTTTTTTCTTCCCTCAATGATTGTAAAGAGTTGTGGTAGGTGGATGGACCTATGTGGAATTGTGGTTCCACAAAAAGTTTCATCATACTCTTATTTGTTAAATGATGGAACTATTAGGTGATTACGAATGAAAAATCAAATATTATATTCGATAGTTCAAATTGTTTCTGTAATTTCTGTACATAAATGAGATGTTAGGGGAATAATTATTTTTTTTCTAATTCGTGTAAACTATTGAACTTTATATTGTGATCAAATCTACCATTAATCTTTGTTCGAACAACTTTTCTAATATTATAGGTAGAATTTATGTACGCTGCCCATGTTTAAAGATTTCTCTTTCGTAATAAAATATTGCTTGAGAATATTAATTTGAAACACATCTAACATTCATTTGTGCACTTTCGATTTGATTTAGCAATTGCTTTAACTGTTCTGTCACCCTTTTTCAGCTTATTTTTATCATGTGACCCAAATCTCAAAAGCATGATGCTCGACGAAAATCATTTATTAAATTAAGTAACTCTTTTTTCTTGGCTACATGACTAACTCTCCACATAAATTAATCTTTTCATGACGAGAAAAGGGGTATCTTAGGTTCTTATATAGGTAGAATTAAACCCATTGCTGTAATTGACTTTAATGCCCATATTGTGTTGCTGCGTTCATGGATCTTATGGCTAACCATGGATCTTAAATTGATGTACCCCTTTTTAACATCGGTTTGATAAGTCATCCATTCTGCATTACAGACATACTAGAATTTTAGCTCATGTTATGTACGGGGAGAACAAATTTTTCTGACTACTTCATAAATTTATAGTTACTTTTTACTTGCAATCTTTTGATAAGGCATTTTTTTTTTTGGGAATACTTTGAAGAAAAATGTCAGACTCAAATTACACCTTTTAATCAATTATAAGTATAGTTTTATCGGTTTGTCAATTACAACCCTTTAAATAGTGGTCACTGTTATGTTTAATGTTGGTCTATGTCTTTCTTTAACATAATATGTTGTTAGTTCATGACCATTTGGTGTAAATAATTGAGATTTTTTTTTTTGCATAGTCGTTTGAAATATTATATAAGACCACAATTAATGACTAACAATAATTAATTGAGTCTATGCCATTAATTTGTAAAATTTACAAACCACAAAATACGAGCATAAATGATAAGTCCAGTGTAAAAGTTGATAAAATTTAAAGAAGTAAAAGGTAAAATTCAAAAATCACTACCCGGCCTTTTTCTTTTCCGTCATCTTCAAATCTATCATGTGAGATTATTTCCTTTATTAATATTTCACAAACAGCACGTGTTCATGGCTTTTATTTATAAGCATTGTGAGATAATGTGGTGTTATCCACTCTTTGCGGTTAAAGAAAAATCGATGCATATGCCTTCATAACGTGATTCTCCTTTTTAAGGTTTCATTGCCCTGGTTGGAGTCCTTGACACTATCTGAACTTCCCAAATTGAAAGAGATATGGAACTCTCAATTTCCTTCAGATGTCAGCAACCTAAAATTTTTGAAGGTCGAGGATTGCGCGTTCCTCATGGGCATCTTTCCATCCAATTTGGTAATAAAGCTACAGAATTTGGAAGTCATTATCATTGAAAGATGTCAGGTTATAAGAAAACTATTTGACCTTGAAGGACTGACAGCTAGTGGGGATGTTGAGATTCTATCACGACTGATCACATTAATCTTGAGTGACTTACCAAGGTTGGAACACATATGGAACAAGAATCCAAGAACAGCGTTGTGTTTCCGAAACTTAAGAGTACTGAAGGTGCAAGGCTGTGAAAACTTGAGGTTTATTTTTTCTTCTTCCATGGCTAAAGCACTCCAACAAATAAAAGAAATAAAAATAGCGAGATGTAAACTATTGGAGGAAATTATGGATATGCAAGAAGAAGAATCAAAGAAAGCTGCATCTGTGCACACTTTAGAGTTCCCTCTATTATCCTCCTTATCTCTTGAGGAATTGCCAAATCTCAGAACATTCTCTCATGGAACACACCGTATTCACTGTCCAACCTTAACAAGATTGAGGATATCTGGATGCCCCAAAATGATGACATTCTCTTCATTCGAAGGAAAGCAACTGACGATAACAGCTAACACAGGTTTACAACAAGCATTTGGTGGTGTCAACTCTAGCTTGTCCTTGCCTATACTCTTTGATCAAAATGTGCGTAAATATCTCTGGAATTTTCTATTATATGTTTATCATAGAAATTGTTCTTGGTAATTGTAGTCTGATCGCCGATGAAGCAGTTGAAAACTCTGTCTGCTTGTCCTTTAAAGCCTCTTGCTATTGCATGCATTTGTTGTTTTTCTATGACGATGGTAATCGCGATCGAGCATATTATCATGGGTAACCAACTTCGTCCAAATCAAGAATTTTAGGCGTTCTTGGTCAAGAAACTAACATATGGTCGTTTCATACAGATTCTTTTTCCGAGCTTGGAGGAGTTGACCGTTGTGTCGTGTGGGCTGATGAAGATATGGCACAATGAACTTTTTGAAGAATCATTCTGCAAACTAGCATCCATCACAGTCCGAGATTGTGAAAATTTGTCTCATATTTTTCCATCAAAAATAGTAGAGGTGTTCCGGAGCTTAAAAATGATTGAGGTGGTCAACTGTACCTCTTTGGAATCATTAATGGAACATGTTGCTGTCAATACTAAGAAAAAGCCAAAAAGTTTGGTCTTCTTAGACTTAAACACAGTGAAGTTGTGGCACCTGCCAAGGCTGGATGCTTTAGTGACAAGTAGCTCCCAAGCAACATTGAGTCTTCCTAGTCTGACTACCGTTAACTTGCGCAATTGCCACAGTTTGAGATATCTCTTCACATATGATACATCGAGGACTCTTTTTAAACTTGAGATGCTAGATGTTTCTGATTGCAATAAAATGCAGGAAGTAGTTGCCATGGAAGAAAGTGAAGAGCGAAAGTTGAAGGCAGTGAAGTTTTCTCATTTACGTACATTGGAGCTTTGTTCCCTTGAGAGCTTGATTAGTTTCAGCTCAGGAAGTTGTGCATTTGAGTTTCCCTCCCTCACAAATCTCTCAATTATGGAGTGCAGTAAACTCAAGGCATTCATACTAAGGCTGCCAATGCCAAGAGTGGAGACGACGAATGAGGGAATTGCTGGTTCTGATGAAAGTCCACATTCTTTATTTGACGAGAAGGTTTTCCTCTTTCCTTTATCTCAGCTGTATCATCATTCATGTGATTTGCTTTCTTCTTTGTGTTGCTCCAGATAAATAAGCAACTTTGCTTCAATGCCAATCATTGTGACTTCAGCCAGGTGATGCCTCTATAGGTTGTATTCCTAAATTAGAACAGCTACGTCTAACGAGAATTCAATCAAGAGATTTTGTATAGTTTTAACAAAGTAATATGCATTTATCAACCAAATGGCGAAATTTATTAGTAACATTTGTATCGTTTAGTGTTTTGTGTTAAAAGGTGTTAAGTTTACTCAAATTTGATTATTTTTTAGATTTTAAATTATAAACACATTAAAGTATTGATTTTAGAATTATCCTCAATTTTATCTTTTGTGGAAATGTGGCTCTAAACAAACTTCCGTTATATAACGACCTTTTTTAAGGGTGATATCCGTAGGGGAGATTCTTTTTATTCTCTTACGATATTTCTAGTTAGCCCAAGACGCGCATCCACCAGATAAGCATAAAGTTGTGATCCTCAAGTTCAAGTCACCAGTGACTAATAGTATCAAACAGACAGAAGACCTTCTCCGCGGGTGGTGAACCGGATTGTTCCGATTAAAAATATGGCACTCCTTCCTACCTCTGCTTGGAAACCTTAGCTTGACACACTAGCACAAGACAACTAAACCTCTGGTAAAGGGCACAGAGACTAAAAGGGCACGGCTGGCTATATCCTATGATAAAAGCACTTTCTTGAACTGTCTTGATCACACTCACTGTCTTCTCTAAGATCCTTGCGCTTTCTGTACATTCCGCCGCTTGTTCGTTAGCTACTTAGGAATGAAGGGGAAGACATAAGGACAGGGATGAAATTCTCTTATAAGGGAGTGGACACTAGACGGGGGCTTCTATTGCTTATCCATAGTCAACTACTTCATGGACTACATATTAAGTGGAGACTCTTATATGTTAATTGATGGATTATTATGTGACTCCGAAATGAAAAACTAAATATAATATTTAATAGCCAATTTGTTTAGAGCCGCATTTTTCTTCAATCTAAAGTGCGTAGATGCCAAGAGTGGAGATGATAAATGAGGGATCTGCCGGTTTTGATGAAAGTTCACATTCTTTATTTTACAAGAAGGTTTTCCTCTTTCCTTTAACTTAGTTGTATCTTTGCTCATGTGATTTGCTTTCTTCTTTGTGATGCTCTGGATACATCATCCACTTTGCTTCAATGCTAGTCATTGTGACTTTAGCCAGGTGATGCTTCTATAGGTTGTGTTTTCCAAATTAGAAGAGCTACGTCTAACATGAATTCAAATCAAGAGATTTTGTATAGTTTTAACAAAGTAATATGCATTTATCAACCAAACGACGAAGTTTATTAGTAAAATTTGTATCGTTTAGTGTTTTGTGGTAAAATGTATTAAGTTTACTCAAATTTGATAATTTAGATTTTAAATTATAAACACATTAAAGTATTGATTTTAGAATTATCCTCAATTTTATCTTTTGTGGAAATGTGGATCTAAACAAACTTCCATTATATAAATCTTTTTATGCTCTTATATGTTAATTGATGGACTATTATGTGACTACGAAATGAAAAATCTAATATAATATTCAATAGGCCAATTTGTTTTCCTTACCCCAGGTTATAACGTTGACCTTCCGTTGTGATCAAATCTATCGCAAAAGTATATTCTAACCCCTTTTCTAATATTACTAATAAAATCAATGTGCGCTGCACATGTTCAATTTTTTTTTTTGTAATAAAATATTCATGAAAGCATTTGTTAGAAATACATCTAGTATTCATTTGTTCATTATTGCTTGGATACTATTATGCTAATATAGAATAAAAATATGGGAAACCTTTTTTAAATTATCTTAAAATTATGTTTATAATGTGACCCAAACTGCAAAACCATAATGCTCGGCTAAAATCATTTATTAAATGAAGTAACTCCTTTTTCTTGGCTACATGACTAGCTCTCCACATAAATTAATCTTTTTATGACGAGAAAGGGGGTATCTTAGGTTCTAATATAGGTAGAATTAAACCCATTGCTGACATTGACATTGAAAGGGTAAGTTAGCATCTATAGTTTTTTTTTTTTTATTCAGCATTCTTCTAGTTCTGGTCAGTGAAGCAATTTCTTATAAACTGATCATTATTCTGTACCAAAAGTTTAGCAATTTACGGTGCAAGAACTAACTCATGATGTTGTCCATTTCCAAAGATGCCCCTAAATTATAAGCATAATAAATTCTGTACCAAATATTTCAGTTATTGAACATATACGAGGTTTGTACACAGGTTCTTTTTCCAAGCTTGGAGGAATTGAAGCTTTGGTCCATGTGCCAACTAAAGAGGATATGGCACAATCAACTCCACGGACAGTCCTTCTGCAAACTTGCTTCCCTCACTGTTGAACTTTGTGAAAATTTGTCACATGTTTTTCCATCAAATTCAATGGACATGTTGCAAAGCTTGAGTAAAATTAAGGTGGTTGGATGTCCCTCCTTGGAAGCATTATTTGAACCGGTAAGCCTCAGCTATGAGGAAAGGCAAAAGCCATTAGAACTCTCTGCATTAAAAAAAATGAAGTTGTTGAATCTACCAAGGCTGACAGACATTTTGAAGGGTGACTGCGAAGTAACCTTGACATTTCCTAGCCTGATGGAATTGAATGTAAGAAGTTGTCCTAGTTTGTCATATCTCTTCTCAAGTACCACGGCCAAAACTCTTCATGAACTTGTAGTGCTTGATATTTCCCGTTGCAATAATCTACGAGGCATCATTGTGATGGAAGAAGGAAAAGGGAAAACTGCAGAGACATTCGAGTTTCGTCATTTAGCCAAACTCAAGCTTGGTGACCTTAAGAGTTTGATTTGTTTTAGTTTAGAGAATTGTGCTGGTGATGGGTTATATCCTCTATTTGATGAGAAGGTATCATATCCTAGTTTATCTGATTTGTTATATTTCTTTGCTTTTTTATGCTTTGGCTCTAAGTTATTTTGGGTATTTTCGGTTTATCTCTTTACATTTGTAGCTTGCATTTCCAAAGTTAGAAGAGCTACACATCAAGGGAGTTCAACAAGAAGAACTATGGAACAGTAAAATCCTTATGGAGTCCTTTTGCTGTCTAAAGGCCCTCCAGGTGAAGCAGTGTCACAACCTAGTGAATGTGATTCCTTCATTCATGTCAGAGAGGCTGCTTCACTATATGGAGTCCTTGACAGTTGAGGAGTGCCCTCGTTTGAGAAACCTTTTTACAATGTCTATGGCAAAAAGTCTAGGACAACTACAATATCTGAGCCTCAGTGGTTGTGGAGAGATGGAGTACATTGTCACCAAAGAAGATCAGAAATCGAAAGAAGCAATTGACAAAATTGTAATTCCTCAACTTGTCACTTTGTATCTTCACAACATGCCAAAACTTAGAAGTTTTTGCCAAGGGAAGCATATTTCAGAGTGGCCCTCTTTGAAAGAGTTTACCATTGAAGATTGTAAAGCTGTGAAAGTGATTCTAGGAGATGCCAGTTTAGAGGGTAACGGTCCAACATATCAGCCACTTTTACTCGTCGAAAAGGTTTGCACTCGTTCTTCTCTAATGGCATATCTAGTTTGTTGTCTTGATGATTTGAGCTAAGAGTATAAGTGGTCACTTATGATAACTTATCATTTTCATTTACAAATCTTTGACCTCAAATAAGAAACATCTCAAAGCTACTTCTATAATATAAAAATGTTGAAATGTATATCAAAACTTTTTCATAAACTTCAAAAACTTAATACGTTTTTTCTTTCATTTTCAAGTCTTAAACTAAATTGTAGCTGAAGCACAAATATCAATGAGAGGCTAAGCTAGACAACACTAAAGATGTCTACTTTGATGCTACGAGTTCTAAAACTTGTGTTGGTCAGCACTTAAGTTTTAAAATTTGCAAAATTGATGCATTTCAAGACTTGTTAAGTTTGTTCCTTTTTTTGTAAAGGAATTCTGCATTTTTATCATATTTTTAGTCGTGCATGGGCTTTGATGTGGTGATGGAGCTTCCTCAAGCATAAAGGGAGCCGTTTCACCATTGCCACATTGAAAAATTGAAAAATAAACAAAGAGAGTAAAAATTATGAAAAAAAGAAATCAGCAATAATATGAAACTGGAAATAAAAGAAAGTCCTATAAGAGATCGTTGGTCAAGTGGGGAAGGGTTGCATTTGGAGTGCCACTACTGCTTCCCTTCCTACCGACAAGGGCTAGCGCTCACTGTGAGCAAGCATTACCGCCCTTGGCAATTTGGGTGAGGGCAAGTGTGCTCACTCACGTGGTGGTGAGGAGCCAAGTTTGGCAACTGCTGGTGACCTAGCGAGGGTACCGAGCACCCTAGCCATGACCCTGGGTACGGTTGAGGGGCAGCCCTCACTAGTGCAAAAGCCCTGAGACGAACCCTCCCTCTCTCCTGCCTTGTTTTCTTATATGTAGTTTTTAAATTTTTGGTCGCCTTTTTAAAAGTGGCATCACCACATTCACACCACATTTTACAATTAAAAAAAAGGAAAATTTAATGAAAAACAAGTTTTACCAATAAAGGAAAAAAAAAGTTTTAGTTCTTAAACATGCCAAATCGGAATAAGTTTTAAGAGTCATTTTGTCACTAGTCCTAAAGTCAATTGTAAATATTGTGATGGAAAAAATCGTTCCACAAGTCCTAAAACGTATTTATGAAATACAATCAAATCATAAATTTTTCAGTTGGTGTAATGAACTCTTAAACCTTTATCAAAAAGTGCAATCTAAGTCCCAGACCTTTCGGTTGGTGTAATTAAGTAATAAATTAAAACAAACAAATGCAAATTGAGGTTGCTGCATAGGCAATCTAAGTTATCGTGTACTAAAAGAACTTGATTACGCTTCTTCAAATATATTTGAAACTCTTGACTGCATTTCAAATATAAGATTAATACTTCCAATGCACATTTATATCTTGATTATGACTAAAACTGCAAGTAGTTGACATAATATTATTAACTTTCGTGTCAAACCTAGTCTGCTTAATCAAATGCTAATTAAAGGAATTAAGCATTGTCGCTCCACATGAGTCAATATTTTTTTCAATACATGCATTATATGTAAATAACTCAATTACACTGACGTTGATTCTAAAATTTGAGGAGCTTTTTATTAGGTGTATGATATATATGTTAGCAACTGATAATATAGAATGAAATTGCATAGCAAGGTTGGTTTAGAATCATAAAATCCGAAGGAAATTGAGAGAGAGAGAGAGAGAGAGAGAGAGAGAGACAGAGAGATTTTAAATTAGGCGAGGAAGAAGAAACACCCAATAGGCAAACTCATTAATCAATGAATTCATCCTCAAGACTAAAGAAAATTAGTATCTTAGCCGATATCATAGGTATTTAAAACAAGAGTTCCTTACCATAAGAAAAATAAGAGTACAATGTAAGGCATTTCGTGTAATTTGACAAAGTAACATGCATTTATTAACTATACGAAAAAAAAAAAACTTTTTAGCAACAATTGGATCGGTTAGTATTTTGTGTTAAAAAGTGTTGATTTTAATCAAATGTGAATACTTAAAAATTTGATTTATAAACACATTGAAATATTGACTTTAGAGTTATCTCAATTTGCTTTTGATATGTGGGTGAGTACTAATGTGATACGTTTTGCATTGTATAGGAAATGAAATTTTATGCATGGGTATTATAGAGGAGTCTAATAGCACATATAAATATTTTTTTAATTAATAAAAAATAATGATTTAATTTTTCAAAATGTAATTGCTACGTGAGATGTGAATGCATAAAAACATCTATATTAGATAATTTCATCTATATGTGTTATCTTATCATCATAATTAAAGAAACAACATACGATGTATCAATTTTTCAAATAGTCTAAAAGTTATGGATATAATCGTAACTTTAAGAAAGTATTTATGACCTATATAATTTCTATGACCTTCATTTAGTAATGATGGAAAATTGTAGGATTCTATTATATCAGCGAGATTAAAGCGAAAAAACAGAACTTAAAATTTTTTTGGTGCATGTAACTTAGTGACTGTGTGAAATAATATCCTGATCAATTGATTAAAGAAAATTATTTTGCAATTTTCGTCTTAAGTACATTAATGCTAGGGTAATTGAGACGATTAAGTTGCTGTGTTTTCTTTCCAATAATTGTAAAAATTTGGGGAAGGTGAATGGACCTCAGTGGAAATGTGGTTTTACACAAAGTTCCATCATATAAAATTTTCTCTAGTCTTATATGTGAGTTGATGGAACTATTATGTGACAACAAAATGAAAATTCAAATGTAATGTTCAATAGGCAAATATGCATTTTGTACCCTTGTTAAAATGAGATGTTAATGGATAATTAAATTTTTTTTTGTTCTGATTTATGTGAAATATGGACCTTATGTAGGGATCAAATCTACCACAAATCTTCATTCTAACAACTTTTCTAGTATTCCTGGTAGAATTTATGTGCGGCACGTGTTTAAATTTCATTTTTCTGTAATAAATGTTGCTTGAAAGTATTAACGAGAAACACATCTAGCATTGATTTGTTCACTATTGTTTGGAATTAACAAATTTTATTACTATTCTGTTAGTATAAAATAAAAAAATTGGAACCCCTTTGCCATCTATTTTTTAAAATTATGTTTATCAAGTGATCCAAACCACAGAAGGCTGACGCTGGACTGAAATCATTATCAAATGAAGCAATTCTTTTTCTTGGCTACATGACTAAAACTTTTTACTTTCTACAGAAACTAACTTTTTTTATGACGAGGAAGCGTATCTTGGGTCCTCATATTTTAAAACTAAATCCTTTGCTGAAATTGACCTTGATGACCATACGGCGCTATTATGACCAATTCATGGATGTTATGGCCACCAATGGGTCTTATGGAGATGAACCGTTTTTCTAACATTTCATCTATGCGGCATCTATTCCGCCTATAGTGGGGACATTAAAATCCTAAGACTACTTTAGTATTTCTCTATTAAATTTATAACTACTTTTTACTTTTACTCTCTTGATAGGAGATACTTTTTTTTTTTTGGAACAGTTCGGAAAAAATGCCAGGCTCAATTTACACCTACAGATCAACTAAAAGTATACTTTTATTTTTCAGTTTATCGATTTAGTTCATAACTATTTAGGAGAGAATCATTAATATATATTTTTTTTACACTATCATTTGAGATATTATATCCGACCAGATCGAAAAATCAATTGAGCCTATACCATGAATTTCTAAAATTTAGGCAGATTGCACAAAATGTGAGAGTAAATTCAGTAACCTCAATAATTGATCCTCGATAATATATGTATAATAAAGTACAAATACATAATAGATAAATGATAAGTGTAAAGTACATAATTTTATAGAAGGATAAGGGAAAATTCAAAATCACTACTCCGCTTTATCTTCCATTATTTTAGATCTACTATGCGAGATTATTTCTTCTGTTATTATTTCACATGCAACTTGTATACGTACTTTCTAGTTAATAGCATTGTTATGAGATCATGTGGTGTTATTCACCCCTTGTAGCTAATAAGGCTGCAAAACTTGGAAGCTATAACGGTTGAAAGATGTCAGTTAATACGGGAAGTATTTGACCCTGAAGAACTAACGACTAGTGGGGATGTCAAGATTCTATGGCAATTGACTAGATTAACCTTGAGTGCTTACCCAAGTTGGAACTCATATGGAACAAGAATCCAAGATTCTAATATATATTAGAAAATTTTATGCTTTCTACTTTAAAATTATAGATAGGTGAATGAATTTTAGGGGTGGCATCCGCTAAAAGAAATAACGTATGTCTAGTCTTCTTTTCTTTCTATTTTTTGATAATATCCATCCTGTGATTTTCTTTGTTCTTGAAATCAAAGTATTCTCTTTTTTGAAGGAATAGAGAATCTGCTCTAATTAATTAAATTAAAAATAACAGGTTGAGTTTCCTGCTATGGAGTCAATGAAGATCTTGCACATGGATAACATGGAGAAGATATGGCTTGATGATCTTGATTCAAATGCCTTTGGCAAACTCAAAACACTAGTAGTGAAGCATTGTGAGAAACTTTTATCCATATTTTCATCTTATAATATGCTCACGCGATTTCAAAACCTAGAGAAGATAATTGTGACCAATTGTGGATCCTTAGAAGTAGCATTTCAAGTCCAAGATTTTGAATTTAGCAAAGCTTGTTCTATAAATTCTTTTCAATTGGGAGAAATAGTTTTGGCAAGGCTCCCAAAAATGAAACACGTGTGGAATGGACTTCCTCGAGAAGGTCTTACCTATGGACGCTTACAACGCATGGAGGTTGTCAAGTGTGAGAGTCTCAAAAGTTTATTTCCGAGCTCGGTGGCAAAAAATATGACACAATTCAAAGAACTTTTAGTAGTGGATTGTGGGGTGGAGGAAATTATTGCGGAGAAAGACGGAGTAGGGATGAGTGCAAGTAATCTCTTCTTTCCGCAATTAACCAACCTAAGATTATTTGAGTTGCCGAAACTAGGGAGCTTTTACCATAATAGTCATACTCTAGCATGGCCACTCTTGAAGCAATTGCAAGTAAGACATTGTGGCAAGATGAGGTCGTTCTTATTTGATTGTGAATTTCAAGGCTGCCAAGGTACAACTACCAGCAAGAACCAATCTGCGCTCTTTTCTTTTGAAAAGGTACTGCCCTTATCAAAGATTCTAACTCTTTGCTATTGTCTTTATTGGTTTATGTGCACAACTCTTGGTGCATTGTTATTTTCTCTAGGAAATTGACATTGTCAAACATTTCATGCTTGTTGATGCTCGCCTAACCACACCTGTGAATTGCTTAAAAATTTAAAAATTATTTGCAGTTAATTATTTCCAGCTCATATTCTTTGGTATATAAATCTATTGATCCCAGCTTTTACCTCAAGAACAACACTTTTTATTAAATTGACTTGCACAAATAGCCATGCTTCTGATGAGCCACTCGTATCTTATGATTGAGATTTACCTATTTAATTTAATTTGACCAACCTTGTCCACCAATTTTTTTTTTTAAATGGTATTATGTTCACTTGGAATATTGCTAGCTTAGCTACAAAACAAATTTCCATCCTTGAACATCTTGAACATGGTCGGTAATTGTTAAGCACTGTGGATAATTTTCTTATTTGATCACATGTTAGTAAATCATCAATAGGCTTAAAAAAGGACAAACTTTTTTTCTACTTTCAAACCATCAACTACTTTAATAATTTACCAACTTTTATTCTGGCTTACCAACATATTTGAAATTACTAACCTTATTTGAAGTTACCAAATCAAATTTGATTGGTGTACCAATATTAGTCACATTAAGACTTCATTCGTTTCACGAAAAATGGAATTTATGCAAAATATTTTTTGAAAAATGATGGCTTGTATTGTTTATAAAAATAAATGAACGAAAAATATTTTTATAATCTACACAAATATTTAGATATAAATTATAATTAATCAATAAAAATAATTTTCATTGATTAATTATTATCAAGCGACATAAGCAATTATTTTTAGGAAAATGTTTTCCAAAAAATTCATTTTCTATAAAATACAAACTAATTTTAGTTACTTTCCACCTTAAATTATCTTGTTAGGTTGGATAGTACCAACATTTTCAAAATTACAAACTACTTTAATAATTAACCAATATTTACTCTCGTGACAAGCCAACGTCTCTCAAATTACTAACTTTATTTTGAAATTACAAACGAAAATCTAATTGATGTACCAACTATCATCAAATTAAGATACCAACTGATTTTAATCATTGACCACTTTTTATTAGATCTTGAAAGGTACTAATATATATTTATATTTTCAAGATCACAAACTACATTAAAAACCTACCAACGTTTATTCCTATGGCCGACCAATGCTTTTCAATTTACAAACATTTAATCAAAATTACCAAACTTAATTTGAGTGGTATATCAGTGATATACTGACACAAAATTAAGTTCATTTTTAACCACACGGAACGCTAAAAAGATCCTTTTATTTGGGGCTATGTACTTTTTATTTGTTTCATTGCTCATATGATGTTTTTTTTTGGTGACCAATTTCATTGCTCATATGATGTTTCACTTTGCTTTTGTAAGAATGAACAACTTGTCTTTATTATTTACTATTTTTTCTATCGAAATTTTGAACTATCATCTCTATCTTGTTTTATTGCTTTTTCACCAATGTCCTGTCATTTCAATTTTTCTTTTCTTCTCTTTTTTTTTTTTTTTTGCTAATCATTTGTTGAGTTTGAATGCATTCTTCTCAGAGTTACGTGAAAATGAAGCCATATGATACTTATGATCTATAGTAAAATAGATATGAGAACTACAACTTCGAAAACAATGTGTAACATTAATACAACATCTTACTATTGAGACACATACACTAACTATAAAAATAACCTAATTTGTTAAAACAAGAAAATGTAATTTTTCCATTTGAATTTAATTAATTACAATTGAAATAGCTGAAGCATCATTGATTAATAACTTTATTTATCCAAATTCATGATAAATATTGTGATTGAATTGGGCACAACACATCAATCAAAAAATAAAAATAAAAATTGGGCACACCACTAACAATAATCATCCCTTATATAATGGTCATCGATGCTTGCTAGTCTACTTCCAGAAAGTTGTGTTTCTCCTTATTTCCCTAAATAGAAGGACATTTTAGTCATTGGACTTTTGGTGGCCTAATTAAATGGATTGCCTCCCGTAGGTCATTTCTCACTTGGAGGGATCGACATTGACGATGGAGGATGTTATGATGATGATGCCGCAGCATTACGTCTTCCACAATCTCAAAATGGTGTCTTTGGCATGCTACCATGATGAAAATGTCGCTTTTCCTTCCAACTTCCTTCTCCATAGATTCCCCAATCTAGAAGAGCTTGCTGTGAGATGTAGTTCCTTTGAGGAGATATTTCCAGAAGATTCGTCTAGACATGGGGGAGCGACTCCCTGTGGAGAACTAACTGACATGGAAAAAACTCTCCAGGCACTGCAAAATCTGAAGCGGCTTTGTCTATTTATGCTGTGTAACCTGAAGCGAGTTTGGAAAGATGGCTCCTTGATGGCTGAAATTCTCAACCAGATTGAAGTTTTGTATGTTGCGGGGTGCCCGAGTTTATCAATTGTACTTCCATCCGCGACTTCATTCCAGAGATTGACAAGATTAATAGTAGAGGATTGCACTGGTTTAGTTCATATGGGGACTTGCTCAACAGTGACAAGTCTAGTCCATCTTACTTGGCTATTCCTAATAAACTGTGGTGCGATGGAAGACGTGGTGACAGATGATGGAAATGGAGTAGAGGAGATCTCTTTCCCCAAGCTGCAAGAGTTGACACTTGACGATTTACCAAGCCTTGAGAGCTTCTCCCCCACTAATTGCACCTTCAAATTCCCATTGTTGGTGTGTATTGTCGTCATGAAGTGCCCCAAGATGAATATATTCTGCAAGGGTGCCTTGAGGACACCAAACCTAGATAAAGTACATCTCTCCTACATGGAGGATGAATGGCGTTGGGAGGGTGACCTTAATACCACCATCCGAACCTTATCGGCTTGAAACGATCCACTCCGAATTTAGCAAGACAGGTAAATCTGTGTGCCTAATTATGTCTGTCTGAATCTGGTGTCAAAAGGAAGAAATTTGCGTTCTTCAAATTCTATATTAGCTCATAGTAAGTCGGTCTTTCTTAAAAGAATGTTCAACTAGGTTTTAAAGGACTTGTCACACGATTCGATAATTAGGAGCTTTTGAGCACTTACTCACCCTTGCATTCTAGGTGTTTGATAAATTGTTCAGCATAGCCTCTGTTAGTGCAATTTTGAAGATTGTGAGGTTTTGTTATATGGGGCTGTGTGCTTGCCCACTTCTCTCGTTAAATTTGATGAGTCTTACGGAAACGTTTCTTTCTGTTAGGTGTCATGCTCGCTACGATCGAAGTGGCTACTTTCATTTGCTAGAAAGTGTTTCCTGTTGTAGGATGTTGAAGCAAGCTTTTTGCAATGTGTGCACTAATAATGTTCTAGTGCACGGTGTTGATGCCTCTTAACATGGTGTCTTAGTGCCGACATTGGTATTCACAATAGGTGCTTCATTGAATTTGTCATTATTTTGCTAGCTTAGGATGTCTTCTCTATGTCTTCCCTGTGGGGGTACTCCAACATTTGTCGAATTGTATAGATATTTTGTATGGGTGTTGGCTTTAGGCAAAAGTTTCTCTGGAGTTGGACTAGTTGGATGATGAAACTAACCAAAAGGGCACGAAGTCCAAGAATCCAAATAAGCGCATGTCCTTCAAGCAGCGCAACATAGCCTACATGGAGCTGTTCACGCTAGATGTGGTCATCTCCAAGCACTTCATCTCTACTTCACTCACTCACAGGGTCACGAGCAAGCAGGGCGTTGTTGCGAGTACCAATTCTAAAGACATTAGAGCCGTGTTGATGTCTCGATTCGACATACTGGCATGTTTGGCTGAAGGCAGATTTTGGCAAACCAGGCGAGGAAAGCTAATGCGTGCACTGCTTCCTATACTCCAAGAGAGAGGGACAAGTTTGAAGGAAAAATCAGAGCAGTAATTCTGTGACATCCTGAATTTTTTAACCTATTTTCTACTGAATTAATCGGGCATTTCATTGATATGTTCATAGGGTTATTTTCAGAGCCGATCACTCTCGAGATAACTAGACTATCTGGGTAAGTAATTAAGAAATTTTAGGACAATAAACTTGAGAATTCGATTAGGAATCGGCTTTTCGACCGTACTCATCTTTAGAGGGTATTACGGCACAGTTAAAAATCGATTTAAGATAAGAGATAGGTCTGTTCGACTGAGATGTGTGATCGATCGCGAGTCACTCCACTAAATTGAAAAATTCTTGTCGACCGACACTAATATGATTTTACTATCGCTTGGTGCCCTGTGTCCCTAATTGGATCCTCGAGATTTTCATAACAATCAAGAGTCGTTATTGAGTCGAATGGGTTCATAGTAGTTAGAAGAAAATCAATCACGGGTTATTTGCCTTAAAAAGTTCTGAAAATCACCCGGTAGTTTAGGTCATGCTAAAAATGTGACGAATGGAAATTAACCGTCAATTCGAGTTCGATTTCAGAAATTGAAGATTCTGTCATGTCACAATAAATTATAAGATCCACGATTCAGTCTCAGAAGATTTTTCTGACAACCGAGACTTTTTGGAAAAAAGTCAGGTTAGGACCGTTTTCGTTCAGTTGAAACCGAGGATTGATTTTGATTGTGAATTTGAGAAGCATGAGGGATCTTTGAAGGAGGAAATTAATCAATTTGATATTTGAGACATCACTTGATTTTGTGAAATTTAATTGAGAGAAAATCAAGAGGGAATTTGGATGTAGAAATGCAAGTGGAGATCAAGTACTCTAGTTGGAAATTCTTTTGAGGATAATTGAGCCAATTTAAAAGAAAATGTGATGAGAATTTGCTATGTTAGGAAATTCTTTTGTTCCCTCTCATTCCTTTTTTTTTTTTTTTTTTTTCCATTTTTGGCTAACCCTTATATTTCCTTTTCTTTTCCCCCTTGCCCAAATCCCTCTCTCTGTCTCTCTCTCCCTCTCTTTCTTCTCTTTTCCCTCGTGCTGAATTCCCCTACCGGTTTCCACTTTGCTTCTCTCTCTCTTCACTTTTTACTTTTGACTTTTCAACACTTATCTCCTTCTCTCTCTCTCATCTCTCCTTCTCTCTCCCCTTATGTTCGAACGGAAGCAGAGAACAGAAACGACGGAAGACGGGAGCAGCTCGCCGCCGCCCATCACTCGCCTTGCCGTCTCCTCTCTCTTCTCCCCCACTCCCACGGACTGACTTCTTCTCCTTTCTGGTTTGTGCAAAGATAGCAAAACAGAAGTAGCTTGCCTGAAGACCGGAATTGCTGTCGCCATTGAAGCCACGCCGGACCGCCGTCCGCTCCACCCGCACGATGCTGCCCACCGCCGTTCGTCTTCAGCTCGCCCGCTTGTGCGCCGTCCGCCCTATCCAGCTGAGCTGTCGCCTTTGCCCAGCTCGTCTCGACCATCACAGGCCGCGACCCGACCCCCTCCGGCCGCCGTTCGGACCCAACGGAGCCCCTCTCGCCCTCCACCGGCCTCGCCCAACCAGCTCAGCCACCGGACGAGCTTCTCCAGCCAAGAACAGTGGCTGGAAAAATGGGTTTCCAGCACTGTTCAAGGCCTGCTTTGGGCCGTTTCCGGGCCCCGAACCCGAGCCGTGCTTTGGGAGGAATCGATCCTCGCGTTGTCCCCGTCGAATTGATCCAATTTGCACACGATTCCGGTGAGTAATCTCACTAATCCTTGCTTAGTGGGCTAATTATACTTAATGATTGTTTAGTTTTATTTAATTAGGTTTAGGTGGTTAGATTAGTGTTTATTAGTTAATTGTGATGCAAATTAGACAAATTAAATGTGTATCTAACAAGTAGACATGGTCTACTATTTATTGAGGGTAGCTTGGGATTTTTCCGACCCTTTATCGGGCTTCAATTTGACAATTCAGGCCTAAGTGGAATTTTTGGTATTTAAATATTATTTTTCGGAATTAAATTAATTAATTAATTATTTTTCAAAAATTCAACTGGGATGGCCAGTGACCTAATATTATCTGATGACCCTGTGAAGTCCGTTTATTTAATTGAGGCTTTATTTTGAGCTAAAATGAATTTTTAATATTAATTAATTATTTTATTATTTTTCAGAAATTAAGATTGAGATGGTTGACGATCGGAATCTCATGCTGATTGTCATGGCACATTCTGTTTATTTATTTGAGCTTTAATTTGTGCTGAATTGATTTAATTATGAATTTTTAGGATATGTTCCTAAATTGATTATTTGGGTAAATTGAGTACGAATTAAGGTTGTGATTAATTACTTTAGAAATGGGATGAATCATCATGAAAGGCACGTGGCTCGGTGAATAGTACATCATCTCGGAGAACGCATGTGGTTCGGTGATTTGGTATATTGCTTCGGAGAATGCACGTGGCTCGATGATTAGTATGTCGCCTTGGAGAATGCACGGGGCTTGATGCTTAGATATGTCACTTCGGAGAATGCACGTGGCTCGGTGACAAAGTATGTCTCATTGGAGAATGCACGTGGCCTGGTGATTGGTTCTATCAGTTAAGACTGATTAGTAATAGCTCGAATGACCGGGAAATGGTCAGGCTGACATGTAATCGACTGGTTCGATTTGTTTTAAGTAATGGGTGCCTATTATGAATTGTACTGACTTGCAAGTGGGATCTGAGGCCAAGTAAGTCCTCTGACCTGTGCGTGTTTAGGCAGCCTATAGTATAATGGTTTACTAATCGAGCCTTAGTGGGGTAGAACTCGCTGAGGCGTATTCTCATCCCGGTTTGGGGACAACATGTCAGGATCCCGATAAGGAGCTGAGGAGGAGGAATTTGAGAAGGAGAACTTTGAAGTGAAACCTGAGGAGGAGGATTTTTGGAAGAAGAAGATAATATTGAGAGAGATCTTAATTTCGACCTGGATGGACTAAGATTCCATCTTCTTTTGTGAACTCCATCTTGATGTGAATAGAGTTAGAGTTAAAAGTTGTGAAGTACTCTGATTTGTGTTTTATATAAAAGTTTGGTTATAAGTTTTCATATGAAAAATATGGCTTTACTTTTCTATCCCATCAATTTATTGTCTGGGGATTTATAATTGCTTCCGCATATGCTTAATAAATGAAAGGGTTGGCGATACATATTCCTAAGATATCGCATTATAAAATCGACCAATTGAGAATGATGTGTTCGTGCCCGAGGATCGGGGCATGACAAGTTCAGTCTCTGATTCACAGTGGCATTGATACTAAAGTTTATCTCGACTAATTTTCCCTCCTTGAGCATGATCTTGCTTGTATGCACTACTCCTAATGGAAATATACTGACATCTTTGACATTGTATTGAGAAGATGCATGATGTAGTGTTGGTTCATTTGCCAGTTACATATAGATAACTGTGACTATTTGTTTCAGTAGCAGAATCAGATTTTGTTTTGGCTTTGTAGAAACATTTACCTTCTAGATTATTGAATATGAGCATTCTGATGGCTATCATAGCTTCACATATATTTCTTCAATTTTACATGGTGTCTGCATCGACTCCAGCTTTTGGAACATTATGGATGTACATGAGAGGAGGGTTAGTTTCATCCATCTTCTTTTAGCAGACAATTATTATGCAGCTATGATCAAAGTGGCTGCTTTTAGATGCTGGAAAGGTGTCTCCTGTAGCAAGAGGTTGAAGCAAGGTTTTCACAACCTGTGCACTGATAGTGTTCTAGTGCGTGGTGTTGATGCCTCTCGACATGGTGTCTTTGTGCTGACATGTGGTATCCAGAGTGGGCAGGTGAATTCATTGAATATCTGATTCTTTTACTAGTTTGCGATGTCCTCTCTCTGTGATTTCCTTGATAATATTACTGGTGCAGCATAATGGTTGAGCAGATAATCAATTGAATGTGGGGTTGCTCTATCCGTAATTGAACTGTGTACGGATATTGTATGCATGTTGGCTTTTAGGTGACCATGTTTAGTGGTTAAGACTTTAGTTTTTGTTTTTGATTTTTATAGTGCTCTCCTAGGTCCTTCATTTCCTAAGATAGTGCTGGCTGGTAAGCTCGACACTATTTGTCTGAACAACCTCATTTAGCACCAAGAAGTTTCTTTGGAGTTGAAGATTACTTGGATGATAACAATAGCCGACCATACAATTACCAAAAGGGGAAGAAGTGCAAGAATTCAAATAGGCAAATGTCCTTCACACAGCACACCATAGCCTACATGGAGCCGTTCATGCTATATGTTTTTATCTCCAAGCACTTTGTCTCAACTTCACTGACTCACAGGGCCACGTGCAAGCTGGTTGCTGTTGCGGGTACCGACTCTAAGGACACCAAAGATGTACTCAAGTCTCGATTGGATATAATTGCCTGTTTGGCCATAGGCCGGATTTGGCTGACTGGGCGAGGGAAGCTGATGCGTGCACCGCTTCCTATACTAAATTAAAGCAATAGTCCAGTCTCTGATTGACAGTGGCATCAACATTAAAGTTTATATTGACTGATTTTCCCTCCTTGAGCGTGATCTTTTTTATACCTTATAGGAGTATACCAACATCTTTGACATTGTTTTGAGAATGCGCAGGACGTAGTGTTGGTTCATTTGCTGGTTAAATATAAATAATGGTGACTGTTTGTTTGACAGGTGCAGAATCCAAATTTGTTTTGGCTTGTTGAAACATTGACCTTCTCGATTCTTGAATGAGCATTGTGATGGCTATCATAGCTTCATATATCTTTCTCTCATTTTATAGGGTGTTGATATTGACTCCTGCTTTTGAAACATTAGGGATGTCCATGCCACGATGATTGGTTTCATCCAATCTTTTTAGCGGACACTTATTTACAAAGTTAGAACCACAGCTCGAGAGTCCAAAGTACTATCATCACATGGATTGGCAAGTAATATCCTAATCAAATTATCATCACTTAAGTTACTTTAGTTGTCTATTGTTCAGTTGTTTTACTTGAGTTCATAACATCAAGATACATAGATATTACTTCCCCTGCATTTGTGACTTGATGGTACGTAATCAATTAACTCGATATCACGTGATATGGTCATTGTATTCTTGTGGAAAATATGAGACTAAATATAAAGTGTTGTTTAGTCATTCTTTTTCTTCTGCTTCTAACTTTGACTCTCTTGGACAAAAAGTGGACAAAAAGAGAAGGCCTCATTGAAAGGTGAGTTGATATGATGCGCTGCTTTTCTAATGTTATTTCTTGCCCATTTACTTTTGTGGATACTAAGAAAATTTTTTTGTACATATTTGATGCCATTCTAATATTCCTGTGTTTTTACCACAATAGTAGTATCACCCATGTTGACATAAGAGTCTCTAAATTGCAATGAGTTCAAGCTATAATATCGTCAAACCATGAAAGAGAGAGAAAAAGGCATTGGATCCAGTTTACTGTAGAATTCCTTCATAAACCCCTCGCCCAAGCTTTCTGAGATTCACAGATCACGATGGTACCTGCATTTTACTCACTCCTCTCCCCTGGCGGTGGAGCCACATATTAGGAAAAAGAGAGATATCCGAAATCCAATATGCTCACAGATGGAGTACAATATTGACATTTAAGGAAAGTAAGCTAGTTGATTGAAGGTGATCTAATTGCTTCGCAATTCACCTATTTTAGATAAATCCACTGCAAAAGCAGATGATCTAAGGATCACTCAGGTGTGGAGCCTATTGCAATTTCATATGTTCATTTGATGGCTAGTATGAAGAAGAAAAGCTCACTTGCTAGTTGTTATTGTCAGATAAAGTTTGAATTCTGCTCTTGTCCTCTTGTTGCAGTGTTGTATTCATTGCTTTTTCGGTGCTTCATCCTCATAGCTCTTTCCATATTGCCAATATGGAACATCGATTGTTTTTTAATTGGATTAGGAAGTAATACTCTCCTAGCTAAGGAAAAATGTCACCTGGGCATCTTAAGAGTTCCTAGTCATCTGACTCTTCCATTTTTTCAAACGAGTTCATAAAATACATCAAATAGCTCAGAAACTTAAAGCACTATAGTCATTTCCATGACATGTTTGCACTTAAAGTGCTGCATATCTCTGTACTAGTCAAATGTCCGCAATTTAACATAATCAATATATAATAAGATATTGCACAGCAAAACGTTATTTCTGAGTCCCAGGATAGGGTAGCTGTGTTTGGTTGGGGGTATTTACTCCTGAATCATATTATGAACGTGTCATTTTCCATGCACTTGGTTTCAGTGAAGTACAAATGCAAGCCATCTATATCTTGTCTGAAGCATCTTCTTCTTTATATTTCCTTCAGATAGTCACAAAGCAAAATTCGGAGTTTGACCCTGTTGCTTCTTCATAAAAATTTCTACGTAGAATTTAGAAACCTGGTTATCTGATTATCCATGCTGAGGAATCTGTTGATTCTAGGACCACTATTGGAATAATATTTCTCTGTTCCCAGTTTAGAAAACAAAGATCCGTTTTCTGGAAGTTTAAGCTGTCCAAAGTCTCTTCAAATGTCCTGTTTGATATTGTTCCTTGCCATATCTTTTCATTGCTTTATCTCTCGTACTCCGGTTTATTAGGATCTGTTCCTGAGAATGTCCAGAGTAGTTGAGTCTGGGGTTTCTTGTCCTAGTTCGTTGAAGCTGTCATCATTCGTCTAATATGTTACTGGAGGCACTTGTTGACATACTTTAAAACTTGTTGCAAGTGCAAATGCCTTTTCTTATGCAGTTTGTAGTACTTGGGCTATCTGTATGTTAATTTGCTTCTCGCTTATTACAGTATACCTCAAGTCCATGGCAAACTTGGGGCCCGTTTGGTTCAGCTTTCGAGAAATGTCCTTGGGAGAATGCAAATACCTTTGAGATAAAGGGATTTTCCAAAATGCTAGACTGTTTGGTAAACTAAAATTGAAAAGTGCTTTAGGGAAATGCAAAACTGTTTGGTAAACTTGTATTTGAAAAGCCATTTGGTATGACCAAATTAAGTGTTTTAGTTTTAGTATTTTTAAAATTGTAAAAAAGAAACAATGAGTATATAACATTTTACATTTTCATGTTAAGAGTAATATAAAAGATACATATTAGTAAATTTATTTAAAAATTATATTAAAAGAATTTGATTATAAATTAAATGCAAAACTTAACTTTTAGCCTAAGGTTCTTTTAGATTTGTTTTTAACTTTGAATATTTTTTTAAAATTATTGTAGTATTATTATCTTTGTTAATTAATAATCATTCTAGTGTATTGATAAAAAGTTGGGCTATTGATTGTCAGAAGATAAAAATGATATATATAAAAAAAAAGTGAACTTTCCACGTGGGACCAGTTCCATAAACCTGCTCGATTCCTCGGACAATTTCCGATACCATTTTTCAGAAGCAGTGCTTGGTAGACGGTTCTTGGTTCCAAGGTGAAAACCACCCACACAAACTATGTTCACCCCTAAATTCTTAACCACATCAGGTCACTTTGTATTGCAGGTCTTCAAAGGAACAGAGAGCTTCATCATTCAATACATCTATTGTGAAAAACAAGCATAATTTGGACCCATCCTAACCAGATTTCTCATTACAGACTTTGCTTCGCTGATGCTCCGGATGAGAATAGTATAGCGCCCCACCATCAAATTGGAATCACAACATTTTTTTTTTTTTTGGTCGGAAGAATCACAACATTTGAAACATCGATTTATTTATACAGCTCGGTTTACTAACATTGCTGGTCTCAAGATAAAGTCTTCAAAACTATGCTCGGAGACATTGCGCTTCGTGCTGCATCATGCACGTATGACCTGGTACAATTACAGTAATCCCTTTGAATCAAACTCAAAAGATTGAAAGTATTGTCCCAGTAGTAATTCGTAATTCCACGTCAAAAAGTCTATACTGGACTCTGCAATTGGTGGCTGTAATACTGTGTAGAGGGGGATCGCCATCGATCCAACCCATTCACCAGTGAGAATTCCCACCACTCATACAAGATTGTCTCACGGTAGGTTCTGAATTAGTTTCTGAAGTTGTATCTTTTCTCTACGGGTCATTGGCCTGAAAATGGCATTTCCAGTATCCCCGTTAGAGGCCATCTTAAAAAAATTTCTAATAAGCAACCAAAGCAAGTATAAACATCATTCAGCCACTTTGCAGTTTCAAAATATTAAAGTTCACCATGATCACAGGTATCGGTATTGATACCACACATTTAGGACAAACAGATACTATTAAACAAAGATTACCCTCATCCTTTGTTTTACTTTTCTTATTCATGTGCTGTCATGAACACCTCCTAGGGCCTATCCCAAATTTAAGGATGAAAAGCAAAAGAGAACAAAGGTGGAGGGGAGGAAGAAGTCAATGACCATCTAAATTTCACGAGGTGAAAGTGAGAGACAGTCTGCTCAGGAAGTGTGAAACTTAATTACAAAGAGGACTCTTGTGAATGTCTGGTAGGTCTACCTTAGGCCCACCTACTCCTTCATGCTAGTTCTTGGTGCAAAATATTTCGAAAACTTAACAAAACACGAGAAGATTCATAAAATGTAAAAAATAATTCATACTGAGAAAAATTGCAATATAGAAAGTAACTGGACCTTGGACGTTTGTGGCCTTTGGCATGGAGCAGACCTTGTCTCAATAGCACAAACTTTATCCTTTTCTACCAAATATGTTTGAGAAAATTTTGATTTGTTGTTTTTACCCGCAGAACCCTGTGTCGGATTAAGACACAGAACATAACAAAGTCCACGTAAGAGAATTGGTTAGATTTTCTTATTTTGGATATGAAAGCAAGAGAAGAAAAGAAGAAACCAGAAGAATAAGTACATTTTCACTTGGTTGAAGTCGATCACGACTCTCGTGTTCAGAAATGCTCACTGAGGAAGAGGAAGAAAATATGTTTATCTTTTTATGGGGACGTTCCACTACATCACCATCACATGAGGTAGCCGAGCAAGTGGGTTGTTGTCTTCTGCTTCTCAAGTGTGTTTCTAACTGATGCAGCTTCAACATTGGCTCTTGCATTTGAATCAATAAGCAACAAATTTTCCAAGTCCATATTAGGGCTATGATGTGCGATTCATCTAACTCAACACTACATGGCACTTAATCCAGCTAGTTGAAAGACTCATTCTTTATGCAAAGAAACAAGGAGCAAGGGAAGAACATCTCCCACACACAGAAGAGCATATAAATGCATTATGTCCGGTAATGAAGGTAGGGGTAGGGAGCCATGAAACCTTGAGGATCCTTGCTTTGAATGAATAATTTTAAAACATAGGTGTCTTAGAAATTTTGTTAAAGCTTTCGCCAACAGGGTCCACCATGTTATTAACTCAGCAAATACTTCAGCAGATTGACTGGCCAAAGGCAATCAAACTTCTCGTTGAGATGCAGTATTTAGAACTCTTTCTCGCTTAACACGAGTTCCTCCCTTCCAGCTGAGCACCAGCATCGACTTACATGCCTTTCTACACTGCAAGCCATGAATGGAAGGGAGGAAAGGGGGAGAAAGAAGTGCTACTATAGACGGATAGCATAAGGACATCCAAAAGTGAGGGTGGAAACGTATAATCTAAATCATTGAAATTAGGATCTCGAGTTTGTCTGTCCATACACAAATTTGGAGATGTCACCTCGATCAAGGACTCGCTAAATATTACTTTTAACCAAATAGCATGACTGGCTCATCCTACTCTTTCCATTGAGTACACCATATTCAAGAAATAACAGATTAGACAGAACAATGACTGCTGCTAAAAGCCATAAGCAACATGCTTCCATTGCAAACACCAGAGCCTCATTACTAAGCTTCAAAGAGTATCAGATTAACTACATTATCCAGGCTATCCAACAGCACATTTATGTTGATCAACACCATGAACTGCCCCACATGCACACAGTGAAGGAAGAACCAAAAGTTGACTTTTGTTGTGTTACTCACTCGAATTCTCAGGAGACAGAAAAGGAAACCAGATATACCTTGTCGACTTCATGAGAGAGGTTGAACGTGGCTAGCCTAAGAAACGACTTTAGTCGCTCTCTCCTTGTATCTGAAAAACCAGGAGCTATCGCATCATCAAACAATGCCGGTCCAACCCCAATCACGCGGTTCCGGCACAGACCCAAGAAAAACAGAATCATACCCATGAATCGAAATTGAACAAACACCTGAACGGACGAACAAGAATAGGGGGAGAAAAGAGAGAGGGATCGGGTGTGCGCGCGCGGGAGAGAGAGGGAACAAACTGAGAAAACTGATAATAGGTAGATCCATTTACCATCTAGCGACGAAAAGGAAGTAAAGAGGGAGGAAGAGAGAGAGAGAGAGAGAGAGAGAGAGAGAGAGAGAGAGAGAGAGAGAGAGAGGCGTACCGGGTAGAAGAGAGAGGAGAGAAAAAGAGGCGGCGAGAGTGGAGGCGATCTTTGCGAGAATCGGCGGAGCGAGATGTTGCGAGAATCGACGAAAGGAAAAGAGCCTTTGCGTGATGAACTGCAGAATAGAGGAGAGAGGAAAGAGCGTCGAGAGAAAGGTAGGGTTTTGTTTTGGGTAGGGTAAAACTGGACTTTTAATAAAATTTTGAAGGTAAAATGGGCAATCAGCAAAAATTCATTAATTCTCCCACCAGCATGCCGAAAATGCTGAAATGCCCAAAGTAGGTCCCCACCTACTTTGGGCATTTCAGCATTCCAAAGGCAAACATTTTGCCAAGTAGCCTTTAAAAGCCGAACCAAACACCCTTATATTTTTTCCAAGGGGCTTTGGGGACTCAAAGCCCCTTGGGAAAGCCGAACCAAACACCCCCTTGGAGAAACTTCACAAAATGGTGCGAATTTTAATTTACCAGCTTCTCTTCAAGGGCATGAAAAGGTGTCTGTCGTTCTTAAATAGTTCACTACTCTTCATTCTAAGGAGTCCTTCGATCATATTCAACATGAATCTTGCAAAAGTTGCCAATAAAGAAGATGATTACACAAGTCCTAAAAAGTACATGTAAAAGTTAATTTCCATGAGGAACATCTTGAATCTGACGTTGTATCCATTCATTTTTGGCCAAAGACCTAATTGTTGATTAAAAGCTAATTTCCACAATGCACTGACGGCACTTCTTGCTCGATATTTACATGTTTTTTTTTTTCGCTTGGACAGGGTGTCTATTCTTGTCTTGCTCAGCCTCACCATCTTATCCCTCGGCAAAAGAAAAAAGATTAATGAAAAGGAATTGCCATAATCACAAATCCGCTCATAGCAATCAGATGAGCAATGCTGGTTATCGCCATTGAGATCACTTGTAAATCTTATCTTGATGGATCTATCAACCGCGATTATGACCCTACCGATGACGATTGCAAGCTCATGCTCATGCCCCCGTAATCGACCCCTGCAACACTAGCTATGTGTGAATTTTAAATGACACCATAACCTACTATGGCCACTTACTCCAGCACTCAATGTTAGCACCCGGCTATGTACAAGTCGCAGTAGCGCGGTCAATGGGAAAAAAAATTGAAAAAGAAAACGAGGTGCCGTCTCCTTCCATTGCATGAAATCATGTCTAATATCTTCTTGTTGGATGAGCCCGGCGTGGATTTGCTTGAGTTCGCGGAGGGATTTGCAGTCTTTGAAGGTACGAAACGAACGATGTCGGGCTCGGAGAGAGGGAGTCGGAGGACGAGTTGAGGAAGCGTCTCGAACAGACGTGGCCGGGTGTCGGCAGAAAGAACGGGACTTTGACTCCAGCCAACATGTGCGAGGCTCAAAACTCAAACAAAAATTGGGGTTTTATATACTAATGCAAAATGATGATGATGATGATGATTTTCAAAAAAAGGACCTAAATGGATATTGTCTCAAATAAGAGCCTGAAGCGATTAACTTAGGGTGCATTTGGTTTATTTATTTATTTATTTAGAAATAGTCCTTTAATATTTCTATTCTTAACAATTTCTAAGTGAAAGAACATGTTTAGTAACTACATAAAAAATCTGTTCTCATAATTGAAAAAGAATAAGAAGGCATTTTTTTATGCCATAGAATTTCTTTTAAATGTTTTAGATTTTTTTTTCCCCTCTTCTTCTTCTTTCTCCTCCTCTAGCTTGCGACTGGCGGACAGCTGCTGGCGACCAGTGACCAGTAGCGAGCAACGGTAGAGGATAGCGGCAGGCAATAGGCGACAATGGAGGATGGCGGGGGACGGCGGGGGAGGACGAGGGGCAACAAACATCGAGGAAGAAGAAGAAAAGGAAAAAAAAAGGAAAGAAAATGGCTTATTTATAAAAATTCTTTCCGTAAATAAGAAGTTACTTGTTTCTCCTTATTATTTCTATTTCACATCTATTCCATTTTGGATAATAGAAAAATTAATTGACATTACCAAACAAATTTCTATTCATTTTCTATTTCAAGGAACGGAGAACTAAAAAACAAAAGAACAAAAGAAACAGGAACATTGTCATGCAGTGCCTTAGTCAATCTCAACTTAAAAGCCAGCCGATTCTTAATTGTAGCTTGGGTATTTCCGTCTAAAAACCTTTTTTTTTGTCCTTTCTTCTTTTATTTCTTTCCTCTTTCTTTTCTTCATCGTCCTCATGCCTCCACTTTCTTCGCTTTCTAGATCGCATTATGTAGAGTCCATCTCTATCTTTCCTTGCCAACCTCGCCATTGACGCCCTCAACCTCTCCCGTTAGTGCCCTCAACAGCAATTCCAGTACCTTTGCGAAAAGATGGAGGTCTATCCAAGCCCTAGTTCAAGCATGAGTGGGCCAAGATGTGACAATTTGCTCGATTTGACCCCCACATCCTGTGGTTGTGGTTAAGCATGGCGAAGTGTAATCCATTAGCTCGCTGTCCTTGTCGTCGCTGATGCTTGAACTCAAATTTCTCCTCATGCAAGCTATGATCAATCTCAACGAGAAGTTGGATTGAAGTCCCTAAGCCAAATTTATTAGAGGTGTTTTGAGGAATCCCTATGATATTCATGTGCACCAATTTGTTCAGTGAAATAAGCAATTTTGGGGATTTTTGAGTGATTTTCCATTTTAATCATCTTATTATTCTCTCTAAAATCTATGAAGATAATATCTTAGAGTTAGAGATGCAAATTTGTTTCTACATTTATGGAACAAGAGTCATCTGTTTTTGAGATTGAGTGCTCTCTAATTCGAATTACTACCGGTAACGAATATCTTCAATTATGAGTTAGAATGATTCAGCAACGTTTGTAGGGGAGAATTACCAAAAAATTCTTAAACCTATTGCAATTGTGTCATTTTAATCATAAACTTTTTTTGGGCTAATTTAGTCATAAACATTTTACAATTGTTTTAATTCGTCTTATCCGGCCAAAATTGGCTGGCCGGACGTTGACGTGAACACCGATCGTCTCGCGAACTCGATGTGGCAATTTTTAATATTTTTTTTCGAATTTTTAAATATTTTTTTGAATTTTTGAATTCTTTTTTTCCCCATTTTCTTCTTCCTCCGGGTCGACTAGCGCTGTCGCCACATCTGGCGAGGCTTCCGTCGCCACATCTGACGAGGTCGACCCTCACCCAACCAAGGCGAGGGTTAACCTCGCTAGATCTAGCGACAGCTAACCTCGCTAGATCTAGCGATTGCAACCTCGCAAGCCACTGGCGAGGCTCTGCACCAGATGTGGCGACGGGAGCCTCGCCGTCATTGGGCGAGACTCGCCTTTGCCAGTGGCCGGCGGGAGTGAGCCTTGCTAACCCTAGCCTCTGGCCAACGCCGGTCGGTTAGAGGAAGAAAAAAAGCGGGAAATAAAAAGAAATAAAAAATTCGAAAAAATAAAATAAAATAAAATTGCCACGTCAGCGTCCAGCCGGCCAATTTTAACCGGATGGACTGAATTAACACAATTGTAAAAGGTTTATGACTAAATTAGCTCAAAAAAATTTATCATTAAATTGGCATAATTGCGATAGGTTTATGACTTTTTTTTGGTATTTCTCCCACTTTGTAGATAACCAGCATGTGCTACACAATTGGATCCTCCCGAGAAGCCACATATTCCCCCTCAATCCAAGTTGCGTCTATCAATGTTATGAATAATCCAACCCAAACCTAACATAACATTCCCTAGAAACTATGAGTGAAAGTTATCATGGCATAGCCGATTTCATTAGCTGGGAGAGCATGAAACTGTTGCTCTAATTACTAGGATAAGTTCTTACAAGCAAAAAGAATAAAAACAAAACCCATTTATGGATATTTCTCCATTCTCGAGTTTTTTTTATCATCATCGGAGAAGGTGACTGGTGGCGAATAACTTCAATCTGGCTTATGCTAAAATCGAATAGTGCTGCGTGAGGATGCGAAATTGCAGAATGCAGAGAACGCACGTTTGAAATTTGCTGATGGGGAGGTTGCAAAACTAAAGCACACAATTTGAGTTTTGGAAAATTGCAGGACTTCTCGAATATCTTTCTATTTTCTTCTTTTCCTAATTTGTTCAAATTGTTTTGCACCTGTGCAAACTCGTGCATGAGGAGTCTGACGTAGTTGTCAAGAAAGAGGTGATGCAACAGGAGGAGGAGGCGTAAGCAAGACGATGAAAGAAAGAAAAGAAAAACAAAAACAAAAAAAAAAAAAATCCTTAGATGGAAATACTCATAGCTGCAAATAAGATTCGCTTAACTTTAAAATTGAGGCTCTTATTTGGGACTAAGTTTGTCATTTTAGACCCTTATTTGAGATAAAGTCTTCTTTAGGTTTTTTTTTTTTAGAAAACAGTTACACTTCAAGTCTTTATTTGAAATATTCCTTATAATATATGATCACAGCAATGCTTAGGCTTGACTGTTGCAAACTCTAAGCGACACAGACTTAAGAAACTTGGTCCGGACAAAATAATTGAAGCTACCTCATATATGCACAACTCACTTTTCATTCAACGGTTCATTGTGGAGAACTTTTGGTGCCATCCACTTAGCCTGACACGACCAAGAACTTCACATTAGGAACAGCTCAAAATCTCGAGAAACATCAAGAATGGTTTCTTCAAATCCAAATATAAAATAAATCTGAAAACAAGGCTCTCGAGACTCTTAGGGCATCGTTTAGTAATTCTATGGCAAACTGTTTACTAATTTCACAAATTGAAACACTGTGTACTTGTTTTTCCGACTATTTAGATTGCATTAGAGAAGAAGTCTACTTCCGAAATGACCATGATGTTTCCAGTTGTTTTCTCTTTGTTTCCTCTTTTGTTGCTAATTGTCCATTTAACTTCACTGAAAGCTATCGAGAAACCATCCAAATGTCTTTCTATATTTCAATATAGTTGGATATCTTTCTCTCTTCATCCTTGGAAACTTTTCAAGAATGATTTTCAAGAAAGCTTCCAATTTTACCGTTTCAGCGGTTGAGCTAAATGACAAGAAAGTATTATGCTTCAAGCTTGACAGCCCAAAATCACGGACCCGCACAACGATAAATTTTAGTGAGGATGCAAATGATATTTTACTGCAAACTTTGATCATCATTCACATCGAAATCACATAGCACATTACGATGGAAATTGCATCACATCAGCAAGTTTGGTAAATCTAGAATCATCCACATCAGTTTCTATACAAATGTAAGTTCATGTATGGCGTTGAAAAGAGAAAATGAGAAGTCAGGGTCTACAAGAAATAAAGTTCACATGTTATCCTAGAATAAGCTAATACCAGTCAATATCAAGCACATCTAAGGTGCTCACTGAGATAGCTAGTATAAGCACCTAGAGGGGGGGTGAATAGGTGTAAAAACAATTTCTCGAGATACGGAAGCGATTCTAGGCAGACGATAGAAATGGAGTTCTCTTTTGATTAACAAAATGAAATACGATCAAAGTAAAGCAAGGAGTAGGGAAGAGAAAATTGAATACAAGGTTTATAGTGGTTCGGCTTATTCCAAGCCTACGTCCACTCTTCCGCACTGACAGCCCACCGGCTGGATTTCACTATGAACAAGAGAGATGTTACAACACAGCTTTTCCTTGATTCCACAGTGTAGATATTCTACCACACTTCCTCAAGGTTTCTCACGAATATAGACTTTCTTTTGCGTACAAGATTTCGCTCAAATGAATTGACTAAATAACAAGGAGCTTCAGACTTTGGAATTCTTCTATCGTGCACACCTTCGAACAACTTAGAATGTCTTCCTTATATACTCCTTTATGCCATCATACCCATTGGCACTTACCAAAGAAATTCCTCCAATCTATCCGTTGGATAGAATCAATTAGGAAGATCATTCGAGCTATTAAAGGAACATGTAGATAGCCCATCAATCATGTTCGCCCATACAATCAGGATCTCGGTTTCCATAAGTAGAACCTTCCAAGAATATTTCGCCAATCATCAGATCCTTAATCTTCGAATCAATCATGATCAAATAAAGGATTCTGTTATGTTATATCCAGCCAAGAGATCTTCTCCAGTCAATAAGGTCACATCCTTAATGAAACATCCAGTTCTGGATAGCCTTTCTTCAACGGATTAGAAACTGTCAATGAGGATAGACTTTGAGTCTTGAGTCTGGCTGTCCGGAGGTCTTCAGACTTTAAATAGCAGAGCCTACAAACCTTCAGACTAGACTGATGGAAACGTTTTGTAAGCTTCAAAATACTTCACGAATATTTCTCCAACAATCTCCCCTTTTTTGATGGTGACAAAACTTTCCTGCAGATTTGGATAACTTTGACCTGCAAAACATTACTCAAACAAATATGGATATCTTATAAAGATAAATGGCTTAATGAATGATAACGCTAGAATCTGCAACCACAGAAAATATGTTAGTATAGTATGTGATAAAGCCATCCATAAGATATCAATAGTAGTTAATAAAGCAGTCAAGTTCAAATCCAAATTCAGTCCACACATCCAGATACAAAAGTAAAGTCAAACATCAAAACAATCTAAGTTAAACAATCCAAACGATTAAAAATCAAAGTTTCAAATCTTGCATCTCTCCCCCTTTTTGTCAGCATAAAAAATGTTGAGATGAAAATGGAATAGAGTCAAGAATGCTTGGGAACATGAACAAGCTGGAAATCTCCCATTGACTGAACGATACCTTCCAGCATTTTCAAGTCTTCTTTTAGTTGTGCAACATCCTCACCCTTAGCATTAGCATGAATCTGAAGAGAAAGGGTTTGGATCTTATCATTCAATGAACCTGAAGAAGCTTGACCTGCATTCTGCAAATTCTGAACTTCGCATCACAAAGCATATATCTGACCTCGCATTTCCAAGAGAATATCCAAAATTCTGCGAAAATCTGCTGAATTATTGGTCTGCGTACTGGCTTCGGCACAATCTGATGGAGTAAAGGCAAACGATGGCAAATCAGCATAATCATGCAGATTTGGTGATGAAACATCATGTCCTTCCTTAGGAAATTGAGAGGCATAAATGTCCTCTGGATCTGCTAAAGAGCGACTGACTCCCTCACTGGTAGTAGGATATGAGGACATTCTTCTTTTCTCATGATCTCCCCCTATTTCCATACCTTCAGGTGGAGAAGAGTGTCCCTCATGTTCTTCTTCTTCTTGATCTCTTTTCTCTTCTTCTTCTTCTTCTTCTTCTTCTTCTTCTTCTTCTTCTTGTTCAACTCTTTCCTTCTCAGCATCTCTTTCTTCTTCTTCTCTCTCCTCTGCTTCTTTCTCTTCTCTTTCTCTAGTCCTCTGTTCTGAGTCTTTCTCTGGAACAGAACGACTCAGATTCTTCAATGCCATTGCAGAAATGGTGATGTTTTCCTCATCATCTTCATCCTCAACGATGAGAGCTTTTCTTTTTTTGGATGGAGCAACCATGGGCTCCTTCCCTTTTCTTTTTGCTACAGAAGAGCTTTGATGAGTTTTGACAGGAGTTTTCTCCTTAAATTTCTCCAACGCCTTGCTTAGTTCCTTCAGACGCATCTTAGTCACCATTTTCAGTCCTACCACCATATGATCACACGATCGAGCACAAAGAGTTTGTGGAGGTTGAATGTTCAGATGTCTGAATATCTTCATTACAAGACCTGGATAAGGAAGTTGACCTCTGTCCTTCACCACTACTCTACACATGTGGAACATAAGAGTGTGAGGAAGAGAAAATATTTTCCCAGTGATGATGGTATACATCAGCTTTGCCTCTGAACTTGAAACATCAGTCTTGGAAGTTGATTTCGGTCTGAGGCAATTGATCACAATCTTGTGAAGCAGAATGTTAAACGCAGTCATCCTTAAGTAGGGAATCTTTTCCTCTATTCTCCTATCCTTAACAAGTTCTAATGTAGCACGACCAATAGAAACATTGATCGGTTGATATCTTCCTCTCTCAACTCCTATCACATCCGCCGGCATATCCATATCCACTATAAAGTCTTGATCTTTGACACTGAAAGAGAATCTATTTGCATCTAGGAAACTAAGATTCGAATAGAGATAAGCAGTTAATTCAGCATGGGCTTTTGTGGTGTCAGAACAGAACTGCTCAAGTTGAAGAAAAGTGAACTTTTCCCTCAAATTGACATTTACAGCATCAAGGAAATCAAAATCCACACTCCTAGGGTTTATCACCCCACGCTTCAGCAATTTTGAGTATAGAGCCTTCTGTTCCTTCGATCTAAACAACTCTCCCATTTTTCCTCGAATTTTCGCTACAACACCCATTCTTGGTTGAAATTGACTATGCAATTTGTCATCATCATTCCCATCTATCGGATTAAATCCCCAATCACGCGGATCACTTGGGATATTTGCAAGGGTTTCTTCTGCTATCCTTTTACGAGCAATTCCCAAACTCTCCATTTTTCGCAAAAAGATATATTCATTCCCATATCCTTTGTCCTTAATAAATTCATCGATGTAGCTCAATGGAGTACCAGACCTTTTTAAAGCACGATAAAGCTTATAAATAAAAGAGGGCCTTTGAACTTTTACAGGATCTGCGTCTTTAATGATTTCTTCCTCTTATTGATGACCAATACCCTGTGGACTAGTTGGTGGAGAATGACGCTGCTGAGAATGTTGTGGGCTTTGCTGCTGATTTGGAGATTCTTCTTCCTCGGTGAGATCGAAGTGCGTAGGCCCCTCACTCATTCGCCGTGGTCCCCTGCTTGCGATCCTCGAAGACTTTCTTGAAGAGGACATCTTTCTCACTCTTTGAAAGATTCCTTGCTTGACTTTCTTAAGAAAGATGACAACTTTTTCGAAGATTAAACAAGAGAAGAAAACAGGAATGGAAGATCGGTGCTTTTTAGGGTTTTGGAGTTAAGCGAAGAGAAACCAACTGTATATAACTCAATCGAAACGAGGGAATACTAAACGTCGCCATGGAAAGTGAAAAGATCCCTTTTCAAAAAATAACTGCCTTTTTCAAGAAAATAGTATTTTCAAAATAACTCCTTTTTCGAAAAGGAAACCTTGCGTCAATTAAAGATAGCAATAATCAATCACGGTTAATGATCGTACCTTTTCAAGATGAGATTCGAGAGAGAGAATAACTTACAGTCAAAGTCTTGTTTGTCTGAGTTTGAGAGTCTTTAGACTTTGATTTATTTAAACCTTAAAATGTTGAGTTTGGAACGGATGGTTTCAAATTGATTTTTCTCCAAAGGCTTTGTGAATATATCCGCTAGTTGGTTCTTTGAATCAACAAACTGAATCGAAACTTGTCCATTTTGAACATGATCTCTAATGAAGTGATGTTGAATCTCTATATGCTTTGCTCTTGAGTGAAGAATTTGATTTTTGGTAAGATTGATTGCACTGGTGTTGTCGCAGTTAATCTCCGTGCATGAATTTTCAATTCCAAAGTCTCTTAGCTGTTGTTTTATCCACAGAATTTGTGAACAACAACTTCCGAAAGCTACATACTCTGCTTCTGCTGTAGAGAGAGCTACTGTACTTTGCTTCATTGAGAACCAAGACACTGTCCTGCCTCCAAGTAGTTGACAGGTACCCGAGGTGCTCTTTCTATCAACTCTGCATCCGGCTAAGTCTGCGTCTGAGTATCCAAGAAGAGTAAAGTCTCCCCTTTTAGGATACCAAAGGCCGATGCTTGAAGTTGAGGCAATGTATTTAATAATACATTTTGCAGCACTTAAATGAGATTCTTTAGGGTCTACTTGAAATCTGGCACAAATGCAAACACTAAACAAAATGTCAGGTCTAGAAGCAATAAGATAAAGAAGTGAACCAATGATACTCTTGTATAACTTTTGGTCGACTTTGTTTCCTCCTTCATTTTTGTCTATCTTCAAGGAACTTGACTTTGGTATATTAGCCTTTTTGCAATTGTCCAGTCCAAACTTTTTGACAAGATCATTTGCATACTTTTCTTGATGAATAAAAGTTCATTCCTTCAGTTGTTTTACTTGAAGCCCGAGAAAGAAGGTTAACTCGCCCATCATGCTCATTTCAAATTCATCCTACATAGTCTTAGAGAATTTCTTGCACAGACTTTCATTAGAAGATCCAAAAATCATATCATCGACATATATTTGAACAAGCAGAAAACTTTTGCTTTCTCTTTTAATAAACAGAGTAGTATCTACTTTACCTTTAACAAAGCCATTTTGAATTAGAAACTTACTCAGCCTGTCGTACCAAGCTCGAGGTGCTTGTTTTAAACCATATAAGGCCTTTTTTAGTTTGAATACCGAGTCTGGTTTCCTTGGGTCTTCCAACCCAGGTGGTTGTTCCACATAGACTTCCTCATGGATGAATCCATTTAGGAAAGCACTTTTGACATCCATTTGGAATAACCTGAAATTTTTATGACAAGCAAATGCAAGTAATAAACGAATTGCTTCTAACCTTGCTACCGGTGCGTAAGTCTCGTCATAGTCTATCCCTTCTTCTTGCGTATATCCCTTGGCCACGAGTCTTGCTTTGTTTCTTATGACTTTTCCTTTCTCATCCATCTTGTTCCCGAAAACCCATTTAGCTCCAATAATTGATTTACCTTTTGGTTTAGGAGCCAACTCCTAGATATCATTAATTCTGAATTGTCTGAGTTCTTCTTGCATAGCTTCAATCCAACTTTCATCAGATAAAGTTTCATCTATGCTTTTGGGTTCTATTTCAGAAATAAGAGCCACAGCACTAGGCTCTTTGTGCCTTTTGGATCTTGTGCAAATTCCTTCATTAATGTCGCCAATAATAAGATCTTTGGGATGACTGGACTTATGCTTCCAGTTACTGGTTGATTTGTCAGGTTGATGATCACTTCCTTCACTTGAATCTTCAACAGTCACTTGTTGCTGGTCCTTCAAAGTCTGAGCTGCTTCTTGCAATTTAGACTTTGTAGAGTTTGGAGCAGGTTCGGGCTCTTCAAGATGAATTTGAATAGATTCATTTTGCATAGAATCTTGGAATTTGACATTCATTGATTCTTCCACAGTTTGAGTCTTCTTGTTATAGACTCTGTACGCTTCGCTTGTGGTTGAATATCTAAGGAAGATGCCTTTATCTGACTTTTCTTCAAACTTGCCAACTCGATCATTTGCATTTTTCAATATAAAACATTTGTATCCGAACACATGAAAATATGAAACAATAGGCTTCTTTTCTTTGAATAATTCATAGGGGTTTTTTCTAGAATAGGCCTTAGAAAAACTCTATTTATAATATAACATGCTGTAGAAATTGCTTTAGCCCAAAAACGTGAGAAGATGTTACTTTCAATTAGAAGAGTTCTAGCCATTTCTTGAAGCAATCTATTTTTCTTTCCACAACTCCATTTTGCTCTGGAGTATATGGAGAGGAGAACAAATGCTGAAAACCAGATTCATCACAAAATTTTGTAAAATCTTGATTTTCAAATTCACATCCATGATCTGTTCTTATACTTGAAATAACATATCCTTTTTCGTTTTGAACCTGTTTAGCAAATTTTTCAAAGTAAGAGAAAGTTTCAGACTTACTTGCCAGGAAATACACCCAAGTAAATCGTGAGTAGTCATCCACAATTACTAGGCAATATTTCTTACCTCCAATGCTCTGTGTTCTGGTTGGTCCAAAGAGATCCATATGCAGAAGCTGCAGTACACGGTTAGTAGAAACTTGATTTATTGGTTTAAAGGAATTTCTTACCTGTTTTCCCAATATGCATGGTGTACATAGGTCAGACTTTTTATGACATCCAGATTTTCGGGTTCTAAATTCGATTGGATAAATAGGGCCGTTTTCGTTTAATTGAAGCCAAGGATTGTGAAATTGGGATGCAAGTGGGCTACATTGGTAAGGAAAAATACCAATTGGAATAATGAGGTGTGGAATAAATTAATAGGGTTCAATTTGATTTAATTCAAGAGGAATTAAGGCTCAATTGGAAAGAAAACCTAGCAAAATTCGTATGCCACCTCTACCCCCACACTTTGGCCTACCTAAATGCTTCTAGAAGGGGCAAATTTGTCAAGAAATGGTGGGTGGAAGGTGACATCACATGACGTCATGGTGGCCCATTTGTGATGACCTAAGAGAGAGAGTGTGTGAAAGGAAGAGGGGAAATTGATTTTTCCTTCCTCCCCTCTCTCCTCCGTCGACGGATCTCCCCCATCTTCTTCTTTTTTTCTTCAAAACTCCATGGAAGCTGAAGATCAGTGAACTAGCAAGCCGAAGCAGCGATTTCTCTCGGCGTCGATGCAGCAAGCAACCGGAGTTGGAGTCGCCGCCGTCCGCCGTCCTGCTGCCCGTGCATAGCTTCGCCCTCTCTCTTCCTCCTCCCGCTCGATCTGTCCGAAGGCAGTAGAACAGTAGCGCCGAGAGAAGATAACCGGAGTTGCCGTCGCTACTCGCCTCGTTCGCGTGCTCCGCCGCTCGCCGGTTGCCCTCTGCACACCTTGGTCGCTCTCTCGCCCAGCTCGCTGTTCCAGAGCTGCTATCCAGCTCCTACCGCCTCTGTCCAGCCCCTGTTTTGCCTCTGCTTGGTCCCGTTCGGCCACCTACGGCCGCCGCTCGATCACCTCTGGCCACCGTCGACCCCGCCGAAGCTCCGCCTCGCCCTCAGCCACCCTTGGCCGCCTCAACCGACGCCAGAACCACCTCAACCAGCCACGCACAGAGGGTTGCAAAAAATGGGTATGACAGTGGGTTTTGGCCCGTTTTGGCCGCCTTCCCGAGCCCGGATGCTCGGCCCGCTTTGGGGAAAGTCGATCCTCGCGTCAAGCCCTTCATTTTGAGTGAGTTTTACTCACTAAGGCCTTCTTAGTTTGCTAATTACACTTAAAGGTTGATTAGTGTTAATTAAGTGTAATTAGGTTGTTAGATTAGAATTGATTAGTGATTATTAGTTAATTGCTTTGCATATTAGTTGTGTGATTAGTGTAATTAGATAGAGAATTGCTTGTAGTATTTATTGGATGCTTCTTGGGATTTTTCCGTCCCTTATCGGGTGTTAATTAAGTGATTCGGGCATAATTGGAATTTTTAGGAATTAAATAGTAATTTTTGAAATTAATTATTTAATTATTTATTTTCCTCGAAATTAACTGGGATGGCCAGTGACCGGGATTTTATGCTGATGATGGTGGCCCAGACTGTTTATTTAATTGAGCTTCATATGGTGCTAAATTGGAATTATTGTGTTTATTTATTTATTTTTCGGAATTAAATTAATTAATTAATTAATTTCCGAAAATTCAACTTGGATGGCCAATGACCAGAATATTATGCTGACGACCGTGGTGAAGTCCGTTTATTCAATCGGGCTTTATTTTGAGATAAATTGAATTTTAATATTTATTAATTAATTTTCGAAATTATTTAATTATTAAATTATTTTCCGGAAATTAATGTTGAGGTGACCGTCGACCGGAATTTCGTGCTGATTGTCGTGGCGCAGTCCGTTTATTTATTTGAGCTCTACGTTGTATGAAATTAAATAAATTGTGATATTTTAGGGATTTACCCTAAATTGATTGAAATTGAGCGAAATTGAATTATTGATTGGTAGATGGCCAAGTATGGCTAGTTACCAATTGTAATGCCTTGTTGAGCTGTAAGTGGAGAGAGCGATGAGAGCTAACTGAGAATTCTATTGGCTGAGACCGATCAAGTGCGAAGTATAGACAGGCGTGGTTCGGTGATAAAGTACATCACTGTGCAAAAACAGCGCCTTAAAGAACGCACGTAGACTGTCTATGACTTATGGTAGGTGTGGTTCGGTGATTAAGGATATCACTGTGCGAAAACGGCGCCTTAAAGAACGCACGTGGACTACCTATGAATCATGACAGGCGTGGTTCGGTGATGAAAGACATCATTGTGCGAAAACGGCACCTTAAGGAACGCATGTAGACTATCAGTGATTTGTGACCTGTGACGGGCGTGGTTCGGTGATGAGGAATATCACTGTGCGAAAACGGCGCCTTAAAGAACGCACGTAGACCGTCTGTTACTTATGTCACCCTGGCGAAAACGACGCCCGAGAGCATTGATGGAGCTCTGTGACTAAGTGTACTATTGGAGGTTATGTGGGATGGAGTGAATGACCTAGAAATGATTCGACTGACTTGTAATCGACTAGGTCGATTGATCGATGATTCGATCTGAGTGTGATTCAATGTGATTGATCACTGCCTTGATTTGATGTTGCGAACTGATTGATTGAATGGAAATGATCGTGAGTGGTCTTGTTGGCGTGTAATCAATTAAGTCGATTAGATCGATGCTTCGATCTATGATGTTATTACTTGGGTGCCTATTTGATTTGTGCTAATATGCAGGTGGAATCTGAGGCCAAGGTAAGTCCTCTGACTCATTTTGTACACCACCTGCATATGCATGTGGTGTATTAGTTTACTAATCGGGTCTTAGGAGGTAGAACTTGCTGAGACATTGTCTCAGTGGTTATTGAATAACCATTTCAGGACTTGGATGAGGAGCCTAAGGAGCATGAATCTGATGAGGAGATCCCTGTTGAGGAACCTGAAGGGGAGTACGTGGAGGAGGACCCTGAGGATAACCCCAAGTACGACCCGGATGAGGATTGAGATCCGGTCCTGTCTTGTCAAACCTTGTGTGTATGTGAATAGGTGTTAGACCTAAAGTGTTTATATGTACATAAGGATGTGGTTTCATGTTCAGGTTTTTAGTCCTACTTGTATATCCCATTGCTTTATTGTCTGGGGATTTTTATAACTGCTTCCACATGTGCTATTAAAAAGGACAGGGTCGGCAATATGTAGTCCTGGGGATATCGCATAATAAAAGCGACCAAGCTAGAAGGATGGTCACGTGACTGAGAGTCGGGGCGTGACATCCTCTTTTTGTGGTATCAGAGCTATGGTTAGGTATTGGAGTGATAAGGTGCGATGACCTATGGGATAGCAGTAGAAAAGGTTTTTAAATTCATGACTGGTGCATGTCTTTGATAGCTGATTGGTAGAATTGTTTGTCGGGTGTGAATTGCTTGCTTTTAATTATTGTGGATTCGAAAGGCAGAGTGTTGACTCTGGCCAGCTTGAGCGTAAGAGTGCCACCGCAGGTTGGTACTGGTGTATCAACGTTGAGTGATCCTAAGTCCGATAAGATCGTTCTGATGCAATTGTACCTTGGGATCTAGATGAATCGGTATGATCAGAATCAAGTTGTTGTTGTTGCTATCTTTGTTGAGGTCCAACCTGAAAGGATAGTCAGGGAATAGATTTCGATATTTGAATCAAGATTCAGTGCAAGCAGGTTGGGAATTCAGTCAGGGTAAAGACTGATGTTGAGAGAATGGTATTCTATTCCACCCAATAGGAAAGGTGACATAGTCAGGTCAGTATTCAGATTAACGGAACATGTTTTTCTATGGAAGATGGTATGAATCAGTCTCGTGTGTTTTGAGGACAGGAAATTGTAGTAAGTGTCACCAGTACGGACATTGATTTATGGTGCAGCCGCATAAGTAGGTGGAATCTCGACAACGGTTACTGTTGTCATTGTTGGTAAGACAGTTCAGGAGAAGTGCGCCATAGAACGCACTGTGGAATTTCTGGGATAGATCTCTTGTACAAGAAATAGTGCATGTGGGCACTTGACAATAGGTAGAAGACTCACAAGATAAGTGACGAAATTGTGGAAGAAAACCTGGATGAATTTAGTGTCTAGGTATGGTGAGAAGAATAGAAATGGAATCGACCTGGCACTAGACAGAGGAAGAATGTTTTGGGGAAAATTCTATCAGAGTATCGTAATAGAGTTTTGATGAAGTTTGGGGAACTTCAGTTTATTGAAATAAGTGGAAGAAAGGGGAATCACTAGTAATAGATCATGGTCGTGGAGCAATTTAACTTAGTCCAGGAGCACATCAAAGTGTCGAGTTTATTGGGAGTTGAAATGAATTTTTGATTTCTTTAATCTCGTATCTTGAGGCAATCCGTTTGTTAGGCGGAGGTTGCCTAGGTTACTTGACGATTGTAAAAATAAGATAGATTGAAGAACTGAAAATTGAGGACTCCTCAGTAGTCCAAGAATTCCTGGAAGTGATGCCAGAAGGATGGTAATATTGTTGCTAGAGAAAGAGATAGAATTTACAATTGAGCTAGCACTCGGAGCAAAACCATTCTCTAAAGTTTCTTACCGGTTGTTGTTGCTTGAATTGATAGAACCAATTGCGCAAATGTGAGGATTGATGAATGAAGAATTCATGCATATCGGTGCATTACATAGGGAAACATCAATCTCATAGTAAGAAAGAAAGAAAGATGGTTCGTTGCAATTATGCATCAACTATAGTCGACTTAATCAAGTGACAATGAAGGATAAGTGTTCACTGTCGAAGATCGACGAATTGAGTGACTTGTTATAAAAAGTGTTGATGTCTTCAAGGATCGACTTGAGGACAAAAAGTTATCGTTAGTTGAGAACCAGGAAGGAGGTTATATTGAAAACATCATTTTGCACTTGATTTAGCCCTTGTGAGAATAATGTAAAGCCATTTGATTTGACGAACACTCTAGCCGTTGTCATAGATTTGACAAACAGAGTATTTGAAGAATATCTAGATCAATAGTGATCGTGTGGTGTAGTGACATTCTAGGGTGTTCATTAAGTGCTGAGGATCACGAGAGCCCCTAAGAATGGTCATATGATTACGTATAAAGGAATCTTCATAGACTCAGCCAAGATTGAATCGTTGTTAATGGACCGAGACTCGACATCAATGTCGAGATCGAAGCTGTGGGGATTGGACAGATTACTACAGAAGGTTTGTGAGAGAATTTTTAGCATCAGTATCATCGCGGGCTTGATCTCTTAAGAAAGAAGAGAAATTCATTAGCATAGACAAGTACAAAAATAATTGCCAGAGCTTAAGTAAAAAAAAAAACAGGCTACCACACTTGTGCTAAACTTTTTATTTGGCTCTAGAAAGCATGAAATCTTTAGTGGTGTCTCTTGCAGAAGACTGGGTACGTATTGATACAACATGAGAAGATTGTTGCATACACATCCCGCCACCTGAGACCTAACAAGTGGAATATGAAACGGTGTCGTGAACCAAAATTTTGGCAAAACTATAATAGTGATATCGGGTATCACCTTGGAGGAACGAAATGAGTCATAGATGTGTTGAGCTAAGAGCCTTCAATGTGCATAGACTGGCTAAAGTATAGACTTTACTTGAAAATGGTTTGAAATTTGGTTTTCAAAATTGAGGCAGGCTGCCTTTTGAATTTTATAGTCACCCTCAAGATTGAACCAAATCGGCGCCTAGTTGACAGACAAAGATGTTCAAAAGATCTTATAAGAAGATACTGGCAAGAAAGAATCTGACTTTAAGACTTCTGAGGATGGAACGTTCGGGTTCCATGGGGAATTGAGTGCACTGACAAAGGCGGACTTTTCCGGGAAAAGACCTTGTTAGAAATTCATCAGAAGTATTGCGCTTTATAGTGACCGCATTTAAAAAGGAAACTTAAACTTTCTTTGGTACCCATATTTTCTTGGGTCCATTGGTGTTAGTATGATATGCGGTTTTTGCCTATACTTTATTGACAGGTTTCCAAACCATAGGACATTCTTTTTCAAAATGATCTCGCACTATTGCATTTTGAACATTTGAGAGCATTGCGACCTCGGTTTTACAAAAATTCTTTTAAAATGATTTTTGTAGGCATCTCTTGTGGGTCTTTGCTTAATTCTTTCTTTCACTTTTGGAAAATCAATTAAAGGAATGGTTTTAGCAAATCATTCCCAAACCAGATTTATTGAAATAAGGTTTTTGAACAAAAAGAATTTTTTCCAGTTTCTCGATCCTATAAAAAATCTTTTAGAAATGTTTGAGATATCATTTTTCAAGAATGCATTTTCTTTTGAAAGATTATCTTCACTTTCTCTAAGAGAAGAAACATTCATGTCTAAACATTTCACCTTGTCTTTCGAAACGTTTTCCTGTTGTTTTAGAGTAGAATTTTGCCTTTTGAGTTCAAAAATCTTTTTAAGAGAAGTTTTAAGACTAAAACACAACTCATCAATGTATTTAGAAACTTTAATAGGGATTTTGAAGTTACTAACCTCAAATTCACTATCTGAATCCAATTCTATCTCAGAGTTTGAATCCGAATCCGATTGTGCCATTAGACATATGTTGGCATAATCATCATCACTTTCTTCACACTCTGTATCACTACAGGTTTCTGCTTTGAGAGCCTTTCGATACTTTTCAGCTTTTCCTTTCTTCTTCCTTAGAAGAGGACAGTTAGATCGATGTGTCCCTTTTTCTTACATTCAAAGCGAGACTATCTCTTTGTTTGATTCATCATCTTCAACAGACTTGGTCTCATTGCTTTGAAATTTTGTTTCTTTGGATTAAATCTTCTTCATTTTTGTTCAGCTTTCTTAATCTTCTAATCATGAGAGCAAGCTCCTCATCATCCATATCGTGTTCGAATCAACATCGAATCATCATTAGATTTTAATGCAATAGATTTCTTACCTTTAGGGTCTTCGTCTTCATTGATTCATTCCACTTCATAAGACTGAAGAGTCCCGACCAACTCATCAACAGATAGTAGCATGATCCTTTGGGTTTCTCTGATTGAGGTCTTTATATGATTCCAATCCTTGGAGAGTCCACGCAGTAGCTTGTTTACCTTCATGGGATCAGAAATTGGTTGACCTTGATTTTTAAGACCATTGACGATTTCTGTAAAACGACTAAACATGTCAGTTATAAATTCTCCTGATTTCATTTTGAAGGCTTCGTATTGACCGAGGAGAATGTTGATTCTAGTCTCTTTCACTCGATCGGTTCCTTCATAGGTAATATGTAATCTATCCCGGACTTCTTTAGTTGTAACACAAGAAGATATTTTGTTATATTCGAGGGGTGATAAAGCACAATATAAAGAATAAATTGCTTTTGCATCAAGAGCTTGTCTCTTGATTATCTCTTCCCCGAGTCATTTCACTAGACTCAACAGTATCTTTCCTCTCTCCGAGATAGGTGCAGCTTTAGGAATGATTCATTTTTCTACAACGTCTCATTCCGCAGAAATCCTTTGATCTTAGGAATGCCTTCATCTTGTTTTTCCATATATTGTAATACTTTCCATCAAAGTAAGGCGTTTGGTATTGCTTTGCCCTTCTACCAGCCCTGGAGCCAACATACTAGCCATGGATCTTTAACTCTGAAGTAAAACACTTCAAACAAAGTGAGTACACAGGCTCTGATACTAATTGAGATAGCTAGTATAAGCACCTAGAGGGGGGTGAATAGGTGTAAAAACAATTTCTCGAGATACGGAAGCGATTCTAGGTAGACGATAGAAAGGGAGTTCTCTTTTGATTAACAAAATGAAATACGATCAAAGTAAAGTAAGGAGTAGGGAAGAGAAAATTGAACACAAGGTTTATAGTGGTTCGGCTTATTCCAAGCCTACGTCCACTCTTCCGCATTGACAGCCCACCGGCTGGATTTCACTATGAACAAAAGAGATGTTACAGCACAGCTTTTCCTTGATTTCACAGTGTAGATATTCTACCACACTTCCTTAAGGTTTCTCACGAATATAGACTTTCTTTTGCATACAAGATTTCGCTCAAATGAATTGACTAAACAACAAGGAGCTTCAAACTTTGGAATTCTTCTATCGTTCACACCTTCGAACAACTTAGAACGTCTTCCTTATATACTCCTTTATACCATCATACCCGTTAGCACTTACCAAAGGAATTCCTCCAATCTACTCGTTGGACGGAATCAATTAGGAAGATCATTTGAGCTTTTAAAGGAATATGTCGATAGCCCATCAATCATGTTCGCCCATACAATCAGGATCTCGGTTTCCATAAATAGAACCTTCCAAGAATATTTCGTCAATCATCAGATCCTTAATCTTCGAATCAATCATGATCAAATAAAGGATTCCGTTATGTCATATCCAGTCAAGAGATATTCTCCAGTCGATAAGGTCACATCTTTAATGAAACATCCAGTTCTATATAGCATTTCTTCAACGGATTAGAAACTGTCAATGAGGATAGACTTTGAGTCTTGAGTCTGGCTGTCCGGAGGTCTTCAGACTTTAAATAGCAGAGCCTGCAAACCTTCAGACTAGATTGATGGAAACGTTTTGTCAGCTTCAAAATACTTCACGAAGATTTCTCCAACACTCACAATGTCGAAAAGAGTATTTGAGAAAAAGAGAAAAAGGCAAGTAAGACGTTAGTAGCACTTAGGAGATGGATGAATGATATGCACACAAGAGAATAGCTTGATTTGCTATTTAAAGAATTGGACGAATGAATAAAAGTGTCAGGCTACATTAATAAATTTTACGTACTTTGACGATCTAGTTTTTGTCAACAAGAAGATTTGGTGATTTCAAATCTCGATGAACTATTGTTGGGACGCTTGTGTCCAAGCAATTCATTCCCCGTGCCTGTAAAATTTGCATAAGCACTTAAATCGATTTCAGAAAAGCAAATCTCTATATCTCCAACAACAGAGAGAAGGGAGACCAATTGTTTCATACCAAATCAAGGGCCGTTTTTATCCTGCGTTTCTCATTAAAATGACAGTGAGGACGATGTATAATACTATACAAGCTTCCCTTGGAGAAGTAAACAAAAGTAGATAGATGAGCCGCATCCCCCTAAAAACAAGTGATGTCGTTCCCATACCACCAAGGTTTTTTAAAGTACAAAAAATTGTACCTTGGAAGATACTCCATAATGATAAAAAGATGTTGAGGACGGGCCACAGTGATATAGCTAGTACGAGTACCTAGAGGGGGGTGAATAGGTATATAAAAGATTTTTCTTGATAATTGCACAATACTAAACAGTTGAAGGATTTGCAACAAATAATAATCAACGTAAGACTGAGTAAAGGAAAGAGAGAATTGAACACGCGGTTTATAGTGGTTCGGCTTGATTCAAGCCTACGTCCACTCTTTTCTCGTGCACCGACAACCTATTAGCTGGATTCCATTATGAACAAAGAGATGTTATAGCGTTGATATTCCTTGATTTCTCAGTGTAGATGATCTACCACACTCGCTCAATGTATTACTAAGTATAGACACTCTTTGTGTATACAATTTCGCTCAAAATGTATCGACTAATAATCAAGGTGCTTCAGACTCTGGAATTTCTCTATCGATCACACACTAAAACAACTAGAACGTCTTCCTTTTATACTCCTTTATGCCATCATACCCGCTGGCACTTACCAAAGGAATTCCTCCAATCTACCCGTTGGACGGAATCAATTAAGAAGATCATTCGAGTTATTAAAGGAACCTGACGATAACCCATCAATCCTGTTCGCCCATACAATCGGAATCTTGGTTTCCAAGAATAGAACATTCCAAGAATATTTCGTTGACCATCGGATCTTCAATTGATCTAGATACGAATAAAAGAATCCGTTATATTTATCCAACCAAGAGATCTTCTCCAGAGGATAGGATTAAATCCTCAACCAAATACTTCGGCTCGGATTTCCTTCACATCGGATTAGAAAGACTCGAATGAGAATAGTCTTGAGTCTTGAGTCTTGAGTCTTGAGTCTTGAGTACCGAGTTTGGTGATCGAAAGTCTTCAAACTCTAAATTGAAGGTCTGCGAATATCCGGACTAGACGATAAAACGTTTTGTCGCTTTCAAAATATTCTCGAAAGATTTCTCCAAAAATCTCCCCCTTTTGATGGTGACAAAACTTTCCCCGTAGATTTGAACAACTTTGACCTCGCAAAAATATTTCTCAAGCAATATGGCTATCTCATAAAGATTAATAAATCAACCAGACTCTACATCCACATAAAATTGGTTAGTCTTTCATGAGTAATATCATACAACAACACTTGATATAAATGCAAATAGTCAAGCATCAAAATCTACTTCAGTCAAATTCAAGGTCAAGTTCACACCCAAGTTCACTCAAGTCATACTCAAAAACAAACATCAAAACAAACATATTCAACCACAAATTTAAAGTCAAAGTTTAAAGTTCAGTTTAAAGTTCGTTCAAATTGCAATTCTCCCCCTTTTTTGTCATCATTAAAAAGGTGAGAAAAGAGTAAGGTCTGCTTGGGAATGCGCACGATCTGGAAATCTCCCATCGACTGGACTATGCCTTCTAGCCTCTTCAAGTCTTCCCTTAGTTGAGCTACCTCCTCTCCTTTGGCGTTGGCTTGAATTTGTAGAGCGAGGTCTTTCATTTTGTCGTCCAGGGTAACCGAAGATGCTTGTCCAGCATTCTTCATGACTTGAATTTCACAATCCAGAGCATAGATTTGGCCCCGCATTTCCAGAAGAACATCAAGAATATGACAAAAATCTGCTGAATTGTCCGTCTGTGTACTTGCATGTGCTTTCTCTGATGGAGTGAATGCAGACGATGGAGCTTCTGTATAATCTTGCAGATTTGGTGTTGACGTATCATGTCCTTCTTTAGGCATTTGAGAAGCTCCGAAACTCTTCTAGATCTCTGGTGATCGTCTTAGACCTTCACTATTGGCGCATGAGGTGTGGACCTTCCTTGCTCGCCATCTCCCCCTGTCTCTAGGACCTCAAATGGGGAAGAGTGATGATCATGCTCTTCGCATCTTGATTCCCTTCTCTCCGGCCTTCACCGTTGCCAGACTTTTTTTCTCTTCTTCTTCTTTCTTCTTCAGCTTCTTTCTCCTTCTCTCGCTGCTCTTCTTCTTCTCTATTCTTGGCTTGCTCCTCTTCTTCTCTCTGTTCTTCTGCTTCTTTCCCTTTCTTCTGATGTTCTGTCGATTGAGGTACAGAACGTCTGGTCCTTATCAAGGCAGAGATTGTGAGATCTTCCTCTTCATCTTCATCCTTCAAGATGAGAGTTCTTCTCTTTGAGGATGGGGCACTAATGGCCTCCTTCCCTTTTCTCTTTGAAGCAGAAGGTACTGGAGTCTTCACTCTGAACTTCTCCATTGCCTTGGAAAGCTCTTTCAGCCGCATCTTCATCAGCATCTTCAAACTTACCACCATTTTATCGCATGGTCGAACACAAAGAGTGTATGGAGGTTCAATATTTAAGTGTCTGAAGATCTTGGTCACAAGACCAGGGTAAGGCAATTGGCCTTTGTCCTTCGCTATTGCTCTGTACATGTGAAAGAGAATGATGTGAGGGAGAGAGAACTTCGTCCCTGAGTTAATCGCATACATCAATTTTTCCTCGGAATTGGACACGTCAATCTTGGATGTAGACTTGGGCCTGATGCAATTGATCACAATTTTGTGAAACACAATATTGATGGCACGCATCCTTGAATAGATGATTCTTCCCTCTATATCTCTATCTTTGACAAGCTCCAATGAGGCACAAGCAATTGAAACTTTGATCGGTTGATAACGTCCTCATTTAACTCCAATTATGTCAGCCAACATGTCCACATCAACCACATAGTCTTGGTCTCGAACACTGAATGATATTCTATTCGCATCTAAAAAGCTAAGATTCGAATAGAAGTATGCTGTCAATTGCGCATAACCGTCTGTGGTATTGGTGCAAAATTGCTCAAGTTGAAGCAAATTGAACTTCTCCCTTAAGTTCACATTAATGGCATCCAAGGAATCGAAATCAACACTCCTAGGGTTTATCACCCCTCGTTTCAACAGTCTGAAGAACATATTCTCCTGTTCCTTTGATTTAAACAACTCCATTCGTTTTCCCTTCACCCTCGCAGCAACACCCATTCTAGGTTGAAACTCACCGAACATTTTATCATCATCGTTCCCCTCAATCGGATTCGGTACCGATATACGAGGGTCACTTGGAATGTTCGCAAGTGCTTCCTCAGCCTTTCCTTTGGGAGCAATTCCCAAATCCTCCATCCGTCGCAGAAAGATATACTCATTCCCATAATTCTTATCTTTAAGAAAATCATCCACGTAGTTCAACGGAGTCCCAATGTTCTTCATCGCACAATAGAGTTTGTAAATAAAAGAGGGTTTTTGGACTCTTACAGGGTCTGCTTCCTCGATTATTTCTTCTTATGGATGATGACCCGCACCTTGTGGGGTAGATGGTGTTGAGTGACGTGGTGGAGAGTGAATCGGCTTTGTTGCCGACTCGATAAGTCTTCTTCTTCGGTGAGATCGAAATGGGTAGGTCCCTCCCTCATTCTCTCGTGGTCCCCGTTCATGATTCTTAAAGACTTCCTCGAAGAAGACATCCTTCCTTGTCGTTGAAAGATTCCTTTACTTGCTTTCCCAAGAAAAGATGACAACTTTCTCAAGATGAACACGGTAGAGACAGGATTGGGAGGAGAATGCCTTTTAGGGTTTTGAAGATTGGGCAAAAAGAAAACTGTATATATATAACTTAGTTTAAAAAGGAAGGTTCAATCGGCACAAGGAAAGTGAATGGTCACCTTCTTTTTAAAATCATTAACTTTTAATCGAGTTTGAATATAACAACTTACAACCTATAGCCATGAATGTCTGAGTCTGAGGGTTGGAGCATCTCTAGACTTTAACTTCTTCAAGCTTCAAAATGTTGAGTCTGGAACGGATAAAATCGAATTGATTTTTCTCCAAAGGCTTTGTGAATATATCCGCTAGTTGACTTTTTGAATCAACAAATTGAATCGAGATTTCTCCATTTTGAATATGATCTCTAATGAAGTGATGTCGAATCTCTATATGCTTTGCTCTTGAATGAAGGATTGGATTTTTGGTGAGATTGATTGCGCTAGTGTTATCACATCTCGATCTCTCGTGCATGAGTCTTCAATTCCAAAGTCTTGTAGCTGTTGTTTTATCCATAGAATTTGTGAACAAAGCAGCTTCCAAGAGCTACATACTTTGCTTCGTTGTTGAGAGAGCCACGTGCTTTGTTTCCTTGAAAACCAAGACACCGTCCCGGCTTCAAGCAACTGGCAAGTTCCCAAGTACTCTTTCTATCGACTCTACAACCGGCCGTATTCGCGTCGAATATCCTTAAGATTAAAGTCTCCCTTCTTAGGATACCAAAGACCGATGCTTGAAGATGAAGCAACGTATTTAATCATAGCACCGAGATGGGATTCTCTAGATCTGATTGAAACCTAGCACATATGCAAACACTAACAAAATGTCGTCTAGAAGCGTAAGATAAAGAAGTGAACCAATGATGCTCCCGTATAGCTTTTGATCAACTTTCTTTCCTTCTTCATCTTTGTCTATCTTCAAAGAACATGACATCGGTATGTCGGTCTTTTTGCACTTTTCCAGTCTAAACCCTTTGACAAGATCATTTGCATACTTTTCTTGATGAATGAAAGTTCCTTTCTCTAGTTGTTTCACTTGAAACCCGAGAAAGAATGTTAACTCTCCCATCATACTCATTTCAAACTCATCATGCATAGATTAGTCTGTCATACCAAGCTCGAGGTGCTTGCTTTAAACCACACAAGGCATTTTTCAGTCTGAAGACTGAGTCTGGCCTCTTTGGGTCTTCAAACCCTGGTGGTTGTTCCACGTAAACTTCTTCATGGATAACTCCATTTAGGAAGACACTTTTGACGTCCATTTGAAATAACCTGAAATTTTTATAACAAGCAAATGCAAGTAATAATCAAATAGCTTCTAACCTTGCTACTGGAGCGTAAGTCTCATCATAGTCTATTCCTTCTTCTTGCGTGTATCCTTTAGCCACGAGTCTTGCTTTGTTTCGTACGACTTTTCCTTTCTCATTCATCTTGTTTCCTGAACACCCATTTAGCTCCAATAACAGTTTACTTTTGGTTTGGATGTCAATTCCCAAACATCATTAATGTTAAACTGTCTCGAGCTCTTCTTGTATAGCTTCAATCCAGCTTTCATCGATAAAGCTTCTTCTATGCTCTTTGGCTCAATTTCGGAAATAAGAGCTACAGCACTAGACTCTTCACGCCTTTTAGATCTGGTGCGAATTCCTTCATTAATTTCGCCGATAATGAGATCTTTGGGATGACTGGATTTATGCTTCTAGTTACTGGTTGATTTGTCTGGTTGATGATCTCTTTCTTTGTTTGAATCTTCATGAACAGTTTGGTGCTGATCTTCTAGAGTCTGAGATGCTTCTTGAGTTGTAAGCTTTGGAGGGTCTAGAGTAGGTTCATACTCTTCATGATGAATCAGACTGGATTCATCTTGCGTAGAGTCTTGAAATTTGACATTCATTGACTCATCCACAGACTGACTCTTCTTGTTATATACTCTGTAGGTTTTGTTTGATGTAGAATATCCAAGGAAGATGCCTTCATCTGATCTTTCTTCAAACTTACTAACTCGATCTTTTGCATTTTTCAAAATAAAGCATTTGCAACCGAACACATGAAAGTATGAAACAATAGGCTTCTTACCTTTGAATAACTCATAAGGGGTTTTTCTAGAATAGGTCTTAAGAAGACTCTATTAATGATATAGCACGCTGTTGAAACAGCTTCAGCCCAAAATCGTAAAGAAATCTTATTTTCAATTAAAAGAGTTCTAGCCATTTCTTGAAGAGATCTATTCTTTCTTTCTACAACTCCATTTTGCTCGAGTATATGGAGATGAGAACATATGCTTAAAGTCAGATTCATCACAAAATTTTGTAAAATCTTGATTTTCAAATTCACCTCCATGATTTGTTCTTATACTTGAGATAACACATCATTTTTCATTTTAAACCTTTTTAGCAAATTTTTCAAAATACGAGAAGGTTTCAGACTTACTTGCAAGGAAATATACCCAAGTAAAGCGAGAGTAGTTGTCCACAATTACTAGACATTATTTCTTACCTCCAGTGCTCTAGGTTCTGGTTGGTCCAAAGAGATCCATATGCAACAATTGTAGTACATGATTAGTAGAGACATGATTTATTGGCTTAAATGAATTTCTTACCTACGTTCCCAGAATACATGGTGTGCATGGATCGGATTTTTGGTATGGTAATTTGGGTAGACCTCGAACAAGCTGCTTTGATGAGATTTTGGCTAACTGCTTCATGTTGACATGACCAAGCTTTATGTGCCATAAGCTTGCTTCATCTCGAATTGAGATTAGGCATTGTGATTCATTTGGTTTCACGTCTAAGAGGTAGATATTTCCATGTCTTCAACCCATGAAAGACTGGGTAGAGTCTTTACTGATTCCAAAACATATTCCTTCTTGAAAGGAGATCTTGAAACTAGTATCACACAATTGGCTAATGCTGAGAAGGTTATAATTGAGTCCTTCCACTAGAGAAACATTGTTTATTGTGAGATTTCGAAATTTTCACAGTTCCAAATCCCACAATACTTCCTTTGCCGTTTCCTCCAAATGAAACTTTTCCACCATTTACTTGAATAAGCTTTATGAAGCAATTTGAGTCTCCTGTTATGTGTCTTGAACATCCGCTGTCAAGATACCACTTTACTTTTTTCTTGACGGAGACCTGCATTTAATAGAGAGTCTCAAGCTTTCTTTGGTACCCAAATTTTCTTGGGTCCTTTGGTGTTAGTAAAGTAAACATTATTAGCCCATACTTTCTTAACATGTTTCCAAACCATAGGACACTCTTTTTCAAGGTGATCCTGACTGTTACACTTTGAACACCTGAGGGCATTTCTACCTACAGACTTTACAAAAACTTTCTTGAAATGATTCCTGTAAGCCTCTCTCGACGGTCTTTTCTTAATTCTTTCTTTTACTTTAGGAAAATCAATCAAGGGAATTGTTTCTGCTGTCATACCTAGACCGGACTTATTGAAATAATGTCTTTGAGCTGAAAGAATTTTTTCAAGTTTTTTGGACCCTATTGAAAATTTCTTTGAAATATTTGATAAGTCAGTTTTTAAAAGAGCATTTTCTTTCAAAATATTATCTTCCTTTTCTTTAAGAGTAGAAACATTCAAATCTAGATTTTTAATTCTTTCTTCTAAGACATTTTCCTTTTGTTTTAGAGCTGAGTTTTCCTTTTTAAGTTCGGAAATTCTTTTGAGAGAAGTCTTAAGACTAAAACACAGTTCATCAATGTATTTAGAAACTTTGACAGGAATTTTAAAATTACTTGCCTCAAATTCACTATCTGAGTCTGATCCAGAGTCTGAGTCTGAGTCTGATTGTGCCATCAGACACAGGTTGGCATATTCTTCATCACTTTCTTCACACTCTCATCACTCCATGTTTCAGCTTTGAGAGCTTTACGAAACTTTTCAGCTTTTCTTTTCTTCTTCTTTAGAAGAGGACAAATTGGTCCGATGTGTCCCTTTTTCTTACATTCAAGCAAACTACATCTTTGTTTGGTTCCTCATCATCTACAGACTTGGTCTGCTGTCTTTGGAAACTTTGTTTCTTTGAGTTGAACCTTCTTCCTTTTCTATTCAGCTTTCTCTTCTTTCTTCTTATCATAAGAGCAAGCTCCTCATCGTCCGATCATCTTCGTAATCAGATCATTAGAATCATCATTTGATTTTAATGCAATGGATTTCTTACCTTTTGGATCTTCGTCTTCATTAACTTGTTCCACTTCATAAGACTGAAGAGTTTCAATCAGCTCGTCGACAGATAGTGGCATAATTCTTTGCGTCTCTCTTATTGAAGTCTTTATATGATTCCAATCCTTGGAAAATCCACGTAATAGCTTGTTTACCTTCATGGGATCAGAAATTTTTTGTCCTTGGTTCTCAAGACCATTGACAATATCTGTAAAAAACTAAACATGTCGCTTATAGATTATTCTGGTTTCATTTTGAAGGCTTCATATTGACCGAGGAGAATGTTAATTCGGGTCTCCTTCACTCGATCTGTTCCTTCATAGGTGATATGTAATCTGTCCCATACTTCTTTTGTTGTAATACAAGAAGATATTCTGTTATATTCAGTTGGTGACAAAACACAATATAAAGAGTAAATTGCTTTTGCATCGAGTGCTTGTTTCTTGATTATCTCTTCCTGAGTCATTCCGCTGGTCTCAACAGTTTCTTTCTCTCTTTCAGAGACTGATGCAGCTGTAGGAGTAATTCCTCTTTCCACAACGTCCCATTCCAGAGGATCCTTTGATCGTAGAAAAGTTTTCATCTTGTTTTTCCAGATGTTGTAATCCTTTCCATCAAAGTAGGGTGGTCCGGTATTGCTTTGCCCTTCCATCAGCCCTGGTGCTAGGATACTAGCCATGGATCTTTTACTCTGAAGTAAAACACTTCAAATAAAGTAAGAACACGAGCTCTGATTCCAATTGATATAGCTAGTACGAGTACCTAGAGGGGGGTGAATAGGTATATAAAAGATTTTTCTTGATAATTGCACAATACTAAACAGTTGAAGGATTTGCAACAAATAATAATCAACGTAAGACTGAGTAAAGGAAAGAGAGAATTGAACACGCGGTTTATAGTGGTTCGGCTTGATTCAAGCCTACGTCCACTCTTCTGCACTGACAACCTATTAGCTGGATTCCATTATGAACAAAGAGATGTTATAGCGTTGATATTCCTTGATTTCTCAGTGTAGATGATCTACCACACTCGCTCAATGTATTACTAAGTATAGACACTCTTTGTGTATACAATTTCGCTCAAAATGTATCGACTAATAATCAAGGTGCTTCAGACTCTGGAATTTCTCTATCGATCACACACTAAAACAACTAGAACGTCTTCCTTTTATACTCCTTTATGCCATCATACCCGTTGGCACTTACCAAAGGAATTCCTCCAATCTACCCGTTGACTAATCAATTAAGAAGATCATTCGAGTTATTAAAGGAACCTGACGATAACCCATCAATCCTGTTCGCCCATACAATCGGAATCTTGGTTTCCAAGAATATAACATTCCAAGAATATTTCATTGACCATCGGATCTTCAATCGATCTAGATACGAATAAAAGAATCCGTTATATTTATCCAGCCAAGAGATCTTCTCCAGAGGATAGGATTGAATCCTCAACCAAATACTTCGCTCGATTTCCTTCGTCACTGATTAGAAAGACTGTCAATGAGAATAGTCTTGAGTCTTGATCTCGAGTCTCAAGTGATCGAAAGTCTTCGACTCTAAACCGAAGGTTTGCGAATATCCATACTAGACGATAGAAACGTTTTGTCAACTTCAAAATATTCTGGAAAGATTTCTCCAACACACAGCACCGATGAAAAGAACAACATTTGGATGACACAATCTATGGATCATCCGCATCTTGGAACAGAAGAAGAAGACACACTGTCAGTTATCTTCCTAGATGTATTGGAAAGCATTTGTTGACTCATTGCTCTGATTGGTCATCATTTCTTTCCTTGCTAAATAAGCAAATTAAGCAAACAAATTAATCATTGAACACAACTATTTCCATAGACGTGGACAAATCATGATATCCATGAAAAGTATGACACTCTGATGACACTGTCTACGCATTATCATTAACCTTGGCACAGAAGCAAAAAGCGCGGTGCATAGTCATTTATCTTACAGTTGCTGGATAAATGGGGAAAGCATTTCTTTGTCCTCAGTTTTATTCTTGCTCAAAATGCAAATCAATTACTGAACACACTAATTCATCAGCTTCCAAAATACATACAAATACACATAAACTAAACTGAACTTGTGATCTGTGGATCTTTCTCTTTTGTTTTCAACTATCAGACTTCATGTGTCATTTAGATCTTATGTAAAGAACATTAATTTAATGTCTCGGTGTTATGCAGACCACCAAAAAAAGCAGACCAAATCACCAACTCTATGCCAACATCAACAAAGCAACAGGAAAGCATATTGCCCCTTTCTCCTGTAATATTTCTGGCAATGCAGAATGCATGGTGTGATAAGGTAGTCTTACTGTGAAACTCATGTCCATTAAGTGGCCGTGCTGTTCTTTCCTTTACAATGTTCATCCAAGTTTTATTCTTCACAAGTTTTGAGTTCTCAATAAATCTGGAAGATTTTGTTCTCAAAAAAAAAAAAAAAAAGAACTGGAAGATAAAAAGCACAAATGAAAGACCTATTGATAGCTTACTTCTCGTCTGAAGTTATCCAAAGCAGCACCTGAGAGATCTTGATCCGAAAATTTCTTCACCGCCACCTCCAGGTGAACGAAAGCAAGTTGAGCCAGATATAGACTCAAAGATGCATTGCAATTTATCTTTGGTCTCATGATGCATTATAGATTTTTAAATAGTAAGAGCACATCAGTATTTTTGCAAAAGGTAATGTCTAGATTGCAAAGTACTGATAATAGGTGCATAAAATTCTTTGGAAAATGTTAAAAAGAGAAAGAGAGCCATCTGCTGCTTGTCTTTCCATTTCTTGATATTTAAGAGTATATAAAACCACAAGAACGACAAACCTAAACAACCCAGTGTTTAAAGTGCTTCTACCAAATGGATGGGGTTCAATTGAGTCGCGGACTTTAAATATAGAAAAAGACTTTGCAACAGCCTATTCATTGTGACTATTTGTACAAAAATCTTCAGTCTTCACAATAAGGATTCGATTACATCCAGAGAACCTGCAAATCTTTACCGAAGAGCTAAACATGGAAGCAGAATCTCGAAAAGACCTACTAACAGAGTAGCAAGGGGGCCAAAAGTAAAACTCCCTTTTGCTTATCCAAAGTACAAAAGAGAGAGTAGCAAGAAGACGAGGCCATGAATGAGCAACGAGGAATTAGTTATTATGGTCGGCACCAATCCGACAAGTCATGTGCGTATGTCAAGTTACCAATTCTGAAGCTTTTTTTACCAACCCAGGTTGAAATTCCATATTTTGATACCATATCTGATGTCACTATTACACACTAGCTGCTTAGTCTAAAAATCTAAAACGTTAGCACAAAAGCAGGACACTGAAGTACTAACCGTCATTTCTTTTGACTAAAAAGACTACATGTCAAATTCAAGGAGGATCTTTTGCTTAAAAGTAGTCATATAAAAGGAGTCAACGGATATAATCACATTCCATAATTTCAAACAAATATAAGTCACAGCCAAAAATAAAGGAACTCTTCAATTAACTAATGCAATGCCAATTCTTGATTTGTAGGAATTTAGAAATATTTGAAACCGACCTTGCCATTCCAGTAAGCATGATAGACCTCTCCATAAGAGCCTGTTTGAAAGACGATGAAATGGGATAAAATTTCTGACATAATAAACAGTAAATGCAATTCAATGAGAAAACGTTGCAGTACATCCTATAATAACTACTGCAATTATGCTTACATTCGGATTGCTGTAAAGAACTTTCTATTAGAAGGCATGCACTTCTTGTTACATGGCTAGCTAGCCATGAGCATATTAGGCGGTAAAATGGTGATAAAGCATATCTCACAGTACTAGACAAATTTCACCAAAAATGCAGCAACAGGATCAACATATATGAATTCATGAGTCTTGCTCTATGAGCTAATATGTGGACCTGCATAAGGACATGAATAGAATCTACCCAACCAAGGACTTAATCAAAGCAATACCTAGTCCAATCCTTTCACCAATGACCAAATGTTCCCATTGAATCTCATCACCAACATCAACATCATCGACTTTATTGGTATTATCAATTGATGCACTGGGCCCTTCTGAATTCTTTAACATGAAGTTTGTGTCCGTGAATCTGTCATTAGTGCACCTTTTCAGATTAGGAAAAGAATTTTCATGACCACCACATCTGCTCGGAAAGTCTGCTATGCCATGTTGCAAATTTTCCAAAGTCCTAAGAGGGTCTTCCCTGATGTGGGCATTCAAGCGCTCTTCACAAGGCATTGTGTTATACTGACTTGTGCTACATCCCAACATCAGACTATTCTTACTGGAAGGATTCCAGTGACTACTCTCTTTGATCAACTGATTTGTAACAATACCGTTACAAATAAACCCACGCCAACATTTGCCAATCAATACATGACCTCCTCTTTTGAGGATCATTAAATCTTCTTTTTATCAAAAATGTCAGATGTGGTATTTTTTGTCACTTCATATGTGCACTCAACAAAGAAACGGGGAGAAGGAAATAATATATCATAATCGTAAGAAGAAGAACACGTATAGTGACATCCAAATATTGAATATTAAGATCATGAACTAATCACCTCACTGTTTTTAGTATATACATCATTCCTCGTGTTAATATCCTCAAATTGTCCTAAGGATTATCAGAGAAAATATCATCCAAGACTGATTCTCGAACGATAATGAGATTCCCATCCATATAACACTTGACAACATTCGGATAAATCTCCTCAAGTTTTAGAAAATAGAAACTCAATCCACCGCAACCGTTCAAACCATCGCAGAATTGTAAGTCTAGGTTTCGGCCTTTTAACATGCTTCTAGTGTCAAATTGCAAATATCTATAGAAAGAAGCCCGGTTTGGGAAGTGTAGTTCATCGAGCCCAACTCCTGGAGGACCCGACTCGACCTCTTCTTTTCTTTGCGTCATTGATCCCGGTTTGATGGATTCCCTTCTTCCTAGCTCTATATTCGATCCGAATACTCCAAGGAAAGAGAGGATTCTGGGGAAAAGAGGGTTAGGTTATGAGTGTTAAGGATGGAATCGAATGGATTTAGGAGAAGGGTTGGATTTTGAGGAAGATCGAAATGAAAAGGAAGTGAATGTTGCCTTCGATTTGAAGAAATTCGAAGTAAAATGGAGTGGGTGATGAAGATTTGAATGAATGAAGGTTGGAGGTAAGTGAGATTCGTGGATTTAGAGAGACAAATCGTGGTTTTACAAATAACTAATAAAGAATATGCAGCAAACAAAAGTTAACCTAAAATCATTCAATATTCACCATTTTTATTTTACCCAAGGGCTTAATAAAACTATGCGCTATTTAATTATTGGTCTCCACAAACTCAACCGCAAGAATGTTGAATTAGATTTTTGCACAAGCTAGCAGCGAGGCTATAGTCAAACCTAGTGGGAACATCTTCTTCTTTTTTTTTTTTAACATTTATTTCATAATCACACAATTGATGTTTCACCCATGAAATTTGAGCACAATAACTATCCGCGACAACAAATTTGACTTCTGTCGTCTAAATAGCAAGTAAAATTCTTTGGGATCCATGTGCTAGAAATCCTAAAATTTGTAGTGAAAGAGCAATTGAGTTCTGAAAATTTTAAAAACACAATCAATTTTTGAAATTTGCTAAATTGGTATAATCAAGTGTGGAGACCTGACTTTTGCTGGCAAATTACTTTTTGTGAAAAAGAAGAAGAAGAAGGATATAAAAATGAAATGAACAAAGTAACAAATGAAAAATAAAAAGAAAAGGTGCTCAAATTGCTCTTATCCACCATCATACCTCGAGTTCCACCAGACCAAGATCATTCAAGTTCGAATTCCAATTCAATTTCACGAGCAATTCGTCCGGCGAGCTTCTGAAAAATCTGCTGCGGTTCAGATCATCTTTCTTGGATCTTTTATTCCAGCGACCGATCGCTCCCGAAATCCAGTCGAAGCTACACCCCCGCGCTCCAGGTCTATCACCATCCCTACCAGTCCTTTTCGCCGGAGAGGAAGTCGAGCGAAAAAGAGATTTGTGCTCCTCTTGGACCTTTCTTCACTGAAGCATCGAGACTCCAAGAACGAGAATACTCTTCTTGATACTCTCGATTGATCCTACGACGTCGACTCCAGTCCAATCTTCGGCCCGCCCCAAACATTCGAATCTCCGTCGAACGAGGCGCCTCCACCTATGGTCGCTTTGAGCTCAGCCAGGTCGGAGAGATGAAACCAAGTATCGACAGAAAGATGCTGAAGTCGCGGCCCATCGAAGCCGCTCTCGAGCTTCACTGATCGCATCTCCTTGTTCTGCTCTGTTTGTTGTTCGGAGATCTCGAAGTGCCTTGCACTCACTTAATCCTCCTTTGTCAGGTCCGATTATCATCGGCGACACGCCCAGGACTCCTTTTCGTAAGTTCAACAGCTGATCGCGACTGCAATCGCATATCATCAAGGTAAAATTGTTACTGTTTGTGTGAAAATCGGCCACGTTGAGGTTCTATTAAGGATTTAAGCTTGCTCCGATGTTGTTGTGATGGTATAAAAGTGAATCGTCGATTCATATTCTTGTATAAACTCCTTGATGGAAATGCATATCACATGTTTGATGAAATGCTGGAACCAGATCCGGATGTATTTCTATTAGATCATTGAGCCGAAAGTCGTAACACATCAACTCAACTCATTCTTGACTTATGAAATCTCACTGTGGCGGATTGAGTTGGAGTACGATGCTCATTCATTATTAAATTGGCGTTATGATTCTCAGGTTGGAAATTGCGTCTTGATTTCTCTGGTTTGAGTTGAGTCTTCTATACGGACAGAGTTCAGTGTTGGAATCGTTGCTTGTATGCTCAGATTTTTCTATTATATCTCATTTTTCCTTGTCCATATCACTCTGATGTGTCATCGCTGTGTATGAGGTGTGGCCAGTGATCAAGTGAGAGCTTGCCTCTCGAAATAGAAGCTCATTGACAGTGGTTGACAAGGCCACAATCATTAACTATGGACTCTCCGCATTTAGTTGTTTTCATTACCTGTGTTTCTTCTTTTCTGTCTGCCATTCACATCTTTGTTATTGAGCTGTTTCAAGGCCCTGTGAGCACGAAGTTGAGGTTGTACGGCAGCAACTGGCGAAACTCCTGCTCTTTCCATATCCGCATTGTTCTCAGCTTGAAAGGTTTGAGGACGGGTATATTCAGGTAAACTTGGTAAGGAAAGATCAATTCGGTACAAGTGAATTCTCCTTTGCCTATTCTCTCTGGTTTTAGTTTTCCCTAGCTATCCTTATGGTGTGACCGTATTTGGAAAGCTTGAGGTCCTGAATATTTTAATTCCCCCACAAAAGAAAAAAAAAAATTGCAGTAGCTGCAGTTCTTTGAGGAATTATTGATTGCTTTAGGGAAATTGATGTCTAGCGATTTGTGAAACCAAGTTTCTAGGAGGCTTTGCTTAACATTTGCTTTTCTTCAGTCCTTCTACCAAAACCCCTCTGGTATGTGATGAATCTATATTAATATGATCTCTTACCTTAGCTTTTTTGGATAGAGAGAAACCCATTCGATTGATCGAAGCCGGGGATTAAACCGAAGTTTTAATTTGATATTAACTCATAATCGAGGTATGCGTTTCGTGTTCTGTTTTGCAACCCGGACGTTGATTCATGTAGCTGATACTCGCATATGCTTCATAAAATGAGTGGGCAATAGATGAGTGTTGAGAATACATGTCAATTTTGAAAGAAATAGAGCCATTGTCACGTTTGATCATGCTGGAATGAAACTTGGATTTCTTGAATTATCTAATTGAAGCTCAATTTTGATTGGTCGTGATGTCATTTTTATCATATGAACAAGTATGATGACTTAGGCGACTGTTATGGTGAATTGGTGATAATTTTTCAACAGATAACCATGTTGTTATGCCTTGAACGTGCTGGATATGGGCTGTCATCACTGTTCCTTTGCTGGTCATTCCTTTTTCGGTGAAGACTGAATTCATGTGAAGCCCCATCTAAGTGCTGTTCTAATTTGCCGTGATGCGGTGTTTGTATGTTAATGATTTCTTAATCAATGGGCATGTTTGTTGTTAATTGCTTTGATTGAGGTAATGCTGAAATTCATGGAGTATCTCAGTGAAGATTTGATTCACAGGAGGGACCGAGAATAAGAGAAGGAAACGAAAATAATAATAAAAAATAGTATTAAAAATCCTGAAAATAAGAAATTGAAAATTTTTCAGATTTTGGTATTATAATTAAATTAGAATTAGTTTAGTTTCATTGTACGCTTAGTTTAATGTTTTGATGGACACCTGCGATTTAGTTTCGTCTCGGAAGGTTGATCATTAGAAAATAAATTGAACTCAATTTGAACTAAGCTCATGAGGTTGTTGTCATGGGTTTTAATAGCAAGGCCATGTAATATTTTTTGCTTACTCATATTGGGTTATTTTACTGCACTGCATTTTTTTATTTGTCCTTCATTACTATTTTTAATGTGTTTGTTGCGATTGCCCTTATATCATTTTTTGAGCTGTTATTCATTTTTAGTTGAGTGGTTAGATTCATGTTGAGAACATAATAAACACAAAATCATTGGACAAGTAGCAGACAATAACTTTATGACTCATAATTTGGTAAAATGATTGCGTGACACCTTGGTTGACAATTGATCAAGTTTAGGTATCGAAAGAGCATTAATTATATAACTAATGTAATCAAATTCCTAAACTTAAATATTTGGTTGCATAGGAAGTGGATATATTCCCACAACCCACTTGATTTTAGCTGACTTAGCGATTCCTCATATAGAATTCTTGTAGGGTTAATCGAACTAAATTGAAAATCCCAATATCACGAGAAATCAATTGAGGACCATTGGTCTTTGTCGCCACATTACATGTAAATGTGTTCTTTTCTCTAATTGTAAAAGAGGCGCATGACATCAAATCCTTCCGTTAGACCCGTTCAAATTGATTCAATGTGAGTTAGAAATATGTGGGGCCATGTCTTGCTAAATTTTTTTAGAAAAAATGGAAAAAATAGCCAAATTCAATTTCTTCTTCCCAACCACTGGGGGTTTGCCCCAGTGGCCACCCTTCCAATATGGAAGGGGGAGGTGAGGGGTTCAAATCCCCACCTTCTCAGGGACGGGGTAGGGGACGCGTAAGTTTCAAGAGTGGATTTTGACTCCCGCCCGCAAAGCGGGCAAAAGCTTTGAGAGTGAGTGTAGGCAGTCACACGTACCGACGCCCATGGCACGTGCAATGCTCACGCTTTGAGATTGGCCGAGTTAGTTGGCCAATAGTTTGTTGACACGTTGACTTGGACATCCGGCACCTGTGGCCAATGGCGAACCACGTCGCTTGTCAACACCCCATTTTGTTTTTTTTTTTTGTTTTTTTTTTTTTACTTCTCTTTATTTTTTGCCTTTATTTTTATTTTTTATTTTTGCATATTTTCTAATGTGGTGCCCACTAGCACCACATCAATATCATGCATTCTTGAAATTCATTAAGAAAATGTCATGTGAGTATTTTCTGTCACTCAATTTGGATGATGTCAATAGAAGTATTTGATTGTATTAATTGGATAAGATTTAAAATTTAATTGCACTTTTTGAAAATTTTAAGATTCAATAGCATTTTTGCTATGATTTCTAAGGCTTTGGTGCACTTATCCCAATTTTGTTTTTGCCCATAAACTAACATATTGCCCAAATATTGACATGTGCCACTAGTACCTTTTTTTTTTAATTAATTTTAGAATCACCAAGACCCGCATTCGAATAATCTCAAAGAGCAAAAGATGAATTCCTTGAATACCGTGATTGTATGGGTGGTTTATCTTCAACTTGAAAATACATTTAATGGCAATCTATATATCAAACATTTGGCATGCGTAAATATAAAGGGAGCAGGGAAGAGATGCTCAACCAATTTATACCGGTTCGACCCGAATCGGTGCCTATTCCACTTTCAAGATCATTTGGGAGTTATGCCAATTCATAATACTTGAAATCTCATACAAAGATTGGTTTATAATGGAGTCAACACTCCCCTACAAACAAGGTGTACTCTTTTACAAATAATTTCTCTTGCAAGAAGTTGATTGTAAAGTAAATATGGGAGAGATTTTGTAAGTATTTTTCATGAGGACATAAGCCCAAGACAATAGGTTACCCTATTTATAAGAAAATAGACACAACTAGCCATCAAACGGCTAGTTTTTTGACTGTTGAGGGCTCCAAGTATCCGTTGAAAATGATTAGACACACATTGTTTGACCAAGGGAATCCAAAATTTGAACCGCACAAACAGGGTATCCAGCCAAACCTGGCTAGATGTTCGGCTGGCCAGGTGCTTGGACTTGTTTATGGGCACGGACCTACACAGACTCATAAAAAAAAACATATCCAAATAGTTTGTAACAATTACATAAATACAAAAAGGTCAGTATTTGAATCATCAAGATTAATTTAGGGTCAACAATGTCGACTTGTAAGTGGAAGAAGCAACTAAAGATCAAGGATGACTATAAAGAATTTAAATGTAATAAATGTAACTTTTTGACAATCTAATTTATCAAATGAAGTGGGGAAAAAGAATATAGTCAATTAAAATAACGTATTAGGTAACAATTTTGGTGGCATGTATGAGCCTCATAGTAAAAAGTGAGAATATGACTATGCTAGAAAAAATCGTTGATAAAAGTATTTTTCTTAATAATCTTTACCTTTCATTAAGTTTTATGAATAAAAAAGGTACATATTTGTTTTTCTTGAGAAAAATGGATAATAAGATCTAGCCAATTCATATGATGCATTCATTGAAATATGGAACATAATTATGAGGAGTGGAGGTGGATAATCCCAGTTATTTACAATGTCATCATGCCATACAATTTTGGCTAATGCGCACAATCTTCTCTTTTGGTTGACTCTCTTTCCTCCTACTAAGCATGCACCTTTTTAAAATATATATATATGGGCTAATATGGAGAAAACTGTTATTTCATTCCTCAACCTATCGTATGGAATAATCTTTTTCAATCAATTCATTGTAATCCTAAATTTTTTGAATGAAAATTTAATCAAATTCTCCCAATCAAGTCTTGCTTGCAATTATTGACATGGTGGTCTAACCATTGTTCGACTATTCTATACGTCATGCTCAAAAATCTGGTGTTGACTTTTTTAGATGATTTGACACAGTTTTGCTTATATTTTTTGTTTTCTGATTTTTCTTTTCGCTGTTCATCTTCTTTTCTCTACAAGTTTTCCGCAGGCCGCTGTCTCAATTTGGTGTGGCCCATTATCATCACCATGGGAACTCATGATGAGTTTGTACGACCAAGGCGCTCTAAAACAAAGTCCATGCCTAATATTGATTAAAAAATCAAATTCTATACTGATTACCGGTGTCGGACTTGCCCAGTGGAGTGATGCCACCTCCACGGGCATATATATGGGCATTTACCAGTCATTTAGCTTGTGCATTTACCCCATCATATGACGTAATGCCACAATTCCACACCAATGATTCACAAGTTTTCTATTTTCGCTAATTGTTTGCATTCATGATTTTCCGTAATGTAATAATAATAATAGTTGTAAATATTTTGTTAACAAATGTTTACAAAGTACTTGTCAGGGATATTTAGCCTACAGAGTATTTACTGCATTTAACATGATGAAAGCAATGCGCTGCATAATTTTCTTATTTCTTGCCGGTAGGAGACTAGACTTATCATGTGATCAATTAAAAAAAAATGTGCTAATTCTTAATGTATTGATTGCTCTCTTATAATGAACAATCGATATTTTAAAATAAATTTTTTTTTGTTATATTATATTTGGTAAGTGCTTACTCATTAATGATCGGCCCAGACTTCATGACTAAGCCAATGTCAAGGTTATAGGACCAAGGAACTGCATTGCTGCCTTCGTATTTATAAGGTTGGGGGATCTCAATAACTACATGTGCCTTTGCCATTGACGTTTGGGCTATAGCTCCTTTTCCCTCAAAGATGCCTTCGAAGCTTGGTGGGATCTATCTTTTCCTTTCTCGTGTTTAGCGCAGCAAACTCTTCATTCCGATTGATGATGACTTGTGATATCGTAGACTATGCCAGTGTGGCCGGTATGTACAATTATTCCAGCCTCCATTATTCTTGATATTCTTTCTTTCATTGTTGCTAAGGGCGGTATTTCATTGCTTGAATAATACCTAGCCTTTACCAGCCCTCGATAAATGTCAACGGTGTGTGTTTCGACGTTTTCTTATCGGACCGACTTCATGACTAAATATCGCGTTTACTTTGTCGGTGTGGTCGTGGGAGCGGTTGCTCCGACATTTGATTCGGAGCTTTGGAATGAGAAAAATTCAGTATTTAACGTGTTCCGGATTCGATTCTTAAGGCGAAGCACTCATCAGTCAAGTGCCCCACTTCTCTCATATGATAGTCACATTTTTTCAATCGGTCGTAGTTGGAAAAGCTTTTGGCATTGGGTCGGTTTGGCTCAATCGAAAGGAGGTTCTTCTTTCGGAGGATTGCTAGTATCTATGATGGAGATCTAGGAAGCAGAGTAAATTGTATCATGTTGCTGTAATGCTGGGGCGGTTGACGGCTAGTGGTCTGTTGCTATCCTGCACTTGTCTGAGTGGTCAGAGGATGATTGTAGGTCACGTTAACATCTACCAAGGGTTCTTTATCTTTCTTCATATTGAGCCTCTTGCTCGCAGATGCAGGTTCAGTGAACCAACCATCCCTCAAACCTATCTCGATTTGCTCCCCTACTGGAATGAGTTCATTAAATGATTCGGTAATCATGGTTATCATTCGATTGCGATACTTGTAGTGGAGGGTTTCAATAAACATTCTTCTTAACTCAAAATCGGTTCGTTCAAGACGATTTAGGCAGCCAAATTCCTCCATCTAATGGCATATTCTTTGAATGATTCGTACTTTTTCTTATCGATACACTCAAGATCCTCACGAGAAGGGATGATGTCCATTATGAACTTGTACTGCTTGAGAAATGCCTCACTCATTTCGCTCCATGTTTCAAGGAGGTTCATGTTCTTCATGATGTACCATCTCAAGGCAAGCCTACTAGACTGGATTGGAACAACTGGATCATCAAGAGTGCATTATTGACGTGTTGGGCCATTCTAACTAAGTACATTTGCAAATAAGCCCTTGGGCAAGTCGTGTCAGCCATACTTTTCAAATTCGGCATTTTGAATATTTCCGGCATTTTGACTTTGGAATAAGTGGAGAGGTCCATTAGAGTAAGATCTTGGAGGCCTTGTAGTTCTTTAAGCCTCTTCTCAAGCTTCTCGAAGCATTTGTTGTTCTCGCTTTAGACAAACCGTATGGCTTAGTTCTCTCAATTGGGTTTGGTGCGGATCATCCTCCAATTCGGGCATGTTATCGTCGGTATCTCTATGTTGATCACCCCCGATGGATGATTGTGGTAGCAATACCTCGATTGAGGCCAAGGCGGAGTAAGTTTTCCCTAGATAGAATCTATTTGCTTTGAGAGTTGTTGAAGCACATTAAAGACTTGCTTCATTTTGCTTTCCATAATCGCAACACGGCTTGGTACATTCTCTTCAGCCAGCCTTGCTCTCGCTTTTCAACGAGTCTAGATCAGAACGTTGACATTCGGTGATTACTTGGTCATGAATAAACAAGCATGCATAAATACAAGGCATAAATAGGGAGTTAGTCCATGATGACGACCTAATCCTATCCTTTTGTTTATTTATGAAAATTTTATACATGTAGAGGATTTCCTGAGTATGGATTGAAAGGAAAAAAAAAAAAAAAAGGCATGTAACATGTTAGCATGGACTAAAAAAAATTCAATTTGAAAGGCGAAGAAAGCATGAATTGCAACAAATTTTGAAAAAGACTTTTATTCGTTTTGAAGCAAACGAAAATTCTTGTAGAAAGGACTTTGTAACATGCTTGAAGAAAACACCAATTGAAAGTAATTTCATTTGCCAAAGTTTTTATTTAAAAAAAAAAATTATGACAATTACTTCCAAATTTAAATGACCATGGTATTAAATCCTAGACTAATCATGGACTGCTCAATATATACGGGAAGGTAAGTAAATTGTAAAGTGCACGGATAAAAACTTACTTCATGCGAGAAAATAAATGACAATCACATAGACATGTGCATGATATGTGCGGCTCAATTTCTAACTAAGAAGGCTTGTTGAAATTAAAGGGTGTCTGCCTGTTGCGGTCTCACGTTGGCATCATACCCTCTTAACCTCGAGTTAAAGAAATTTAGAAAAAGAAAGGCAACCTGCTACATCGCAGCGATGCTTGCGTTCAAGACCATATCTTTCTTAACACCATCCTAAATATCATATGGCAGCCCCGCCGGCGGTCGGGTTGTGTGTGCCATGTGTAGTGCTAAAACGTTAAAACATGCGTAGTAGTTTGTAATCACAAAGCATTCTATTTTAACCAAAATTAAAATAGACTTCTAAGCTACCAACTGGCGAGAAAAAGATGAAAACCAGTTAGTAAAGTGCTTAAACAAGATAAAACGGCCTAAGTCCTCAAAGTCTCCAGTTGAATCACTAAGCTATCACGACTTTCTTTTTGGGGGCCTCCAATTAGGACAAGCACTGTGGAGACTAACGGTTCGGTTACATCTATTATGCTTAGCCCAAGCTCTCCCAAACCCATCGATTCATGAATTAATGGTTTAATATTTTAACCTATGAGTTAATTTTAAAAATGAGTTACCACTAATCAATTTGGAATTGCTTGATTAGAAATCCAAATAAATATCAAAAGACATACTCATTCCTTAGGTAACTGTTAAAGAAATTGGATCGGAAGCCGATTACATTAGTTAATCACTAATGTTTTTTTGACCTAATCTTATTTAAACTCTAAGACATTTTGGATTTTTTTAGGGGTTTCCATGCATTTATGGAGGGAAAACATTTTTTTTTGGGCTTTTTTCTATTTTTGTAAACATGAAAAGCATTTTTTTTATTTGTGATCTTTTTCTAAAAATATAAATCATTTTTGGCCTTTTTTCTGACTTTTTTGGCTTTTTTGGAAAAATATGGAATATTTTTTATTTTCTAAACATTTTTGATTTTTTGGAAAATAAATTATTTTTTGATTATTTTATTTATTATTACAATATTAAGAAAAACCGACCCAGGTCAGATTCCTAGGTTGGGACCGACCTGGGCCTGTCCCGGGGATTGCCCGGCCCATGTGCGTAGGCCCAACCCGGTGAAACCCTACTTAGACGCCGATCCGGGTCCAACCCGGTCCCAGGCTACTGACCCGACTTGCAGCCGCTACCCGGTTCGCGGAACCCTACTCAGATTTGACCAAACTGACGACCCGGTTCTTGAAAACCTACCCGTTTGACGACCCGAATCCGCCCGTGCGAGAAAACCTAGGGTGGCCAGGTCACGCGCTCGACCTGGCTTCGCAATCCTCTTCTCCAGTGCTCCTTCGCGGCGCCAGGGAGGGAAGGCTGGGACGTCGGCGACTCGGCGGCAGCGACGCGGCGGGCGGTGGCAACTGGCTATCCAACGGAGACGGCGACTAGGGTTTCAGGAGGAGAACGGCGGCAACGGAGGCGAGCAAAGTCGATCGTTACCTGTCCAGGGGGGTTGTACTGGTCGGTGTTGGAAGTAACGGTGGTCCAGCACGGCAGGGGTCACGGCGTCGGAGGCCGCGAGATCGGGTGGCGTTGTAGGTGGCGATAGAGGTCTAGCAACGGCGTCCGGGTGGGGAACGGCAGCAGCGGCCGGCTGGAGCTACGGCGGAGCTCGATCGACTCCCTGATCTGACCCTTGGCCGATCCTTCTTCCTCCGGAACCCAGATCCGACCCTCTTCCTCCGGTCGCGAGGCCTCAGATCTCCGCTTGCGAGTGCTCGGGCCTCCCCCGAAATCTCTCGGGGGAAGCTTTCGAAGCTCGCCTGCGTCGATCTTGCTTCGCGTCCTCGGGGTCCACTTTGCCATCGTCTTGGGGGGCTATTTATAGGCGAGGGGCGGCCAGTCGATGGAGCGCCGACCACCGATCCTCGCACGCCGACCGGCCTTGGGGCGGCCAAACCGGCGTCGCCTCAGCCACCTGTCCGTCCCTTGGCGCGTCCCATCCATCGCCAGCTGCTCCACGCGCGTCGTCGTCCGCTTGCTTGTCCGGCATTGCGCGCGTCCGACTTCCAGCGTGCGTTGCAGAGCGAGGGGAAGAAGATGACAAGGGAGCTGGAGGGCCGGGCCAGGTTAGAAGAGATGGCCCTAGGGGCCCATGCAGAAGGGGAAAAGGGGGCTGGGCCCGAATGGGCTGCTATTTTTTGTTTTCTTTTTTGTTTGTTATTTATTATTATTGTTATTATTATTATTAACTTATCCGAAAAAGAAAATAAGAAAATAAGGCCTAACTAAAAAAACCTAATCAAAATTTAGACGTCAACTGGACCACACCATTCCATAATTTTTGCAACTAGTCATTGAAAAGTAAAGCCTTTTGGTTGAGCGGAAGAAAATAACTCAAAAGACATTGATCATAATTTTGCCAATGAAGGAGATGATTACATGGACCTTAAAGAATAACATTATTTAAAAGTTAACTTCTATGAACATCTTGAAGCTAACATAAGTATCGGCTGTTTTTTGGCCAAAGACCTAAGTGTTGATTAAATTAAAATGTCTTTTAACTAAAGATATTTGAGAAGATTTATATCAAAAGAGAAATTTGAGACCATATTTTTTTCAATCGCCAAAGGTTAACTCCTTTCAAATTGTTCCGTTAACGTTAATCTAACTAGTACTAGTGCTGTATATATTTTTTCAAAGTGTTTCAAGAATTAAAGGTTATTTCCAACATTATATCCCCAATAGCTTATGCTCAGGATTTGTTGAACTTTTAGGACTATGAGAACGAATTTTCTATATCTCTTTTGACAAAAGCTCTTTCAAAAGGTAGAAGTCCCGAACTCCCAATGTACATAATTTGGTAATGATATTGGTGAAGCCTTGCATCAACGGGGATGGGGAAGCCATCGACCGATCTCTCAATCCCAATTATGACCCCGACGACGATGACATCAAGCTTGTGCTCGTGCCCCTTATGTCGCCGACCCTAGCCTAATCTTGTATTTCAAATCTGAAGTGCATCGACAGTTGCTCCTTTGTATCATCTAAAATTGTCTAATCAAGGCTGTCTGTCCTATAACATCAGATTCATAATTTTTTTGTTTCCTCTTCCGTCTTTCCTCCTTTTCACTGTGATTTTTCTTGTGCTTGTAATCTCTCTGCAAATTGAATGGAATAAAGAGGAGGAAAATGCGACATTTGCTTTTGCTTCAAGATTCTGTTACATTGGTTATTTACCTGTTTGATAAGAATTATTTTCTTTTGAGTTTAAGATAATTAATTTGTTAGTATTTTACTTTTTTTTAATAACAAAAAATGCCACATCAGCTTACAGGGAAGCGCCATTTTGTCACGTAAGCACCTTTCGACGGAAAAGATGATGGTGACCGTGTTTATATAAATATATGATTTTTTTTTTCTGGATTTGGCCTACCACTTATGTGAGAACTTCGAATGACGCTGCCACCCTCCCACCCACCACGGTCACTGGGCCCAGCGCTCATTCTTAGCAACTTCCTACGTCTAGGGTCGTGATCGATGAAAACAAAAAATACAAGAACAAGAAATGCCGTGTTTTTCCACGCCATGGACGAGAATAAAGAAAGACGTTGAGGTCATTGCCCTCGTTTTCTTTGTCTTTGTCCAATGGTCATTTGCGATTATTTATCTGGGCAAGTTGGAACAAAGCCACGGTGATGAATCCTGTCCTCATCAGTTCCTTGACATTTTTGCATCTCTCAACTAATCAATTATTTAATTGCAAGTTGGAACAAAGCCACAGTGATGAATCCTGTCCTCATCAGTTCCCTTGAAATTTTGTATTTTCAACTAATCAATTATTTAATTGCAAGTTGTAAATAATTGATTAATTTTTTGTTAATGAACAATGAACTTCGCTCAATTCAAAAAGTAGTCACTAGTGCCCATTATATAAATGGCCAACCAACTGGTGTGCCCATTGCAAGAACCAGCAAAAGAATCCGGATCCTTG
>CM027872.1:43314263-43329263 GCA_016097615.1 Eucalyptus dawsonii | reverse complement strand
TCGGTGATGACGTTGTCATCGCTGATAAGGAAGTGGTTAAGGTCTATGAGTCTGCTCTTGGAAAATTAGGAGTAACAATATCCTATCAGAAATCCCTGATTTCGGAAGAGCGGTTCTGCCGAATTTGCCAAGAGATTCCGAGTTCGAGATTGAAGTGTGGACCTAAGTCCTATCTCAATCAAGAGCTCTGATGAATTCCCATCATCCATGTGGGGATAGGCCATCCATCTGGCACGGAATCAAGCGATTTAGTACACTTGCTCATATAAGTGGTGCTGGCTATAGAGTCTGGCAAAATTGGATCATACCGGGTCTACGCACACCGAGCGCATCCTGTCTATGTGGACCAAGATGTCCTTGCCATTAGAATTGTGGCTTGGACGGGGTCGTCCTTTAAACTTTATTTGAGGGGCGTGATCATTGACTTCTTAATAAAAGAAATGAAGTTGGGCGGGACTTTCATTACCTCCAGATGCTCTATTTGTGAGCAAGCGGGTATGAAAGATTTCTTAGAATGGTCCACCTTAAGAGTATGGGTTAAGGACTGGCTACGGTACTGTCGATGAAACTACTGTACCCTAGAGAACCCTGATGGAAACATCCAAGATGCACCTATTGTAAATCGGAAATGGAAAATCACTCGGACAGATCCTCATCTTGTTCGATTTGGTCTTCTGTGGAAGATTTTCGCTATGATTGCATTAAAGGGACTCGATTTTCAGTTACCTATACTCGAAAGTTCTAGTTCACCATTATCTGGTTATCTCTTGGGTGGGATCTCTGGTACAGACTTCCTAGTCAAATCGTGTGGTTGTGACCAACCGCACGCTGGAAGAGGAGTAATCCATCCTGGGGTTGATAGCCCTTTGATGGGTAGTCCTCGACCAATGAAGTCCATCAGGTAAATGTATTTTTCAATAAAAAAAAAAAAAGTTTTGTAGTGATCCTCGGAATATTAATGATACATAGAAGGATATCTATGTATATCCTTTCAATTCAAAAATTTGGAAAAAAAGAATATAATAATCGAACATTTCTTCTTTTTCATTTCTGCCAAATATTTTTATTGATGCTAATAGTTTAGCAGGAGAACTTGTTTTATTAGAACTAATATTTTTATTTCCGGAGTTAAAAATCCTTTCTTCTCTTTTGTCATTTTTTCTATTTGATTCCTGTTTGTGCTTGTTCTATCAGCCAGATCTTTCATTTTTCTGTCAATGAATAATCTGTCCAATCCAAAAATCGAATTTGAATGGACGATTCGTGAATCATCCGATTACTGATTATCCCATCTTTTTCTTTTTTAGTTTCACTCAATTCAGATATTTCTCTTAATCCAAATAATGGAATTGGGTTTCTTTTTGAAAGTTCTTTTTTTATTCCTTTTTTTTTTTTTTAATGTTTTAGAGGAGACATTTTCTTCTTTTTAACCCGAACTCAAAAAAAAATTCGAAAATTGCAAAAAGAAGTATTTTTGCTTCCGGACCACCTTTTCCAGCCAGATAGCGAGCGATCACTCAGCAATGAACACTAACTGAAAGCGGCCGGGAATGAGTACCTATCCCTTACGGGAATCGAACCCGTGTCTTCGACATGAAAAGACGATGTCCTAACCACTGGACGAAAGGGACCAAAAAGCCATTCTTCATATACCTCAGCTCCGAGAATAGAAGTGGTTCGTTTTCTTTCTATACGCAATTCAAGATTTCGTTTGTGTTCATGTTGGCGATTTCTGATGTGAATTCGGCGGGTCGTCCCCCTTCCTACGGGTTCTCCCACCGCCCCAGTGACACACCAACCACGCCCCTTCCCTTTCTCCGATCATCAAGCCCCCTGATCCCTTTCTTTGTCTTTCATCCCCCCTGAACAGAATAGCCCCGTTCTTTCGAATTCAAAAAAGAAAATAGGTGAACATGTTTCCCCTTTGAAGTGGCGAAGGCCTATGCCTAAAGTAAGAAAAAAAGTAGGTTAAGGTTACGAAGTAAGGTCAGCTGGTTAAGGAAAGCTCAGGTTATGAAATCGCTTAGCCGTTAATTAATGAAATTAATTAAGTAGTAGTGAGGCGTCGGTACGGAGTTGCGTCAGCTGTAGATATAGACTAGGCTAAGGGACAGACTTCATCTCTTCTATTCTCTTCACTTACACCAACCACTTCCGCTGAGTCTAACGAGGCCAGGTGCGGGGCCTTCCACCGTGGACCGGAGACTACGCAAAGGTAGAAATAGAAACTTCGCTTACTTTCTCATAAACCTTGATTTCGCTACGCTCAATAAGAACCCGGAATAGCGGAAATCGGTTCGTGTTCCGCTTCTGAAAGTAAGTCGTCTTTGCCCAAGTTTGAACTGCAGACGACTCTCCAGTGGTTCCATTCCTTCTTACTGACTTCTGGGTCAACCCTAACCCGAATGGGAAGAAGAGGGTCAGCCAAACAAGGGTAGCTCCACTTTGTACATTTTCTGAGGCAGACCAATCAGGCATTTTAGAAAAGGGAAGGGAACTTATCACCGAAGGAGGCAGTAAGAATGAAGGCGGGAAGCTACTGCTGCAAGCTTATCCTGACTTTTTTAGAGCGTACCGCTATTGAATTTAAATAAAAAAAAAGGTTGTTGGATGAAATAATCGGAGTGACAAATGGTTACGGCTGCGGAAACCGGATAAAGTCGGGAACCGTCGGTTACCTTTTGAATCAAAGTAGCGACGAGCCTAGTACTACGACTACAGGGGAAGCTACCGCTTCGTAGACAGCTTCGCTTCCGTCGCTTCTTTCTGGCGACTAGCTTCTCAAGTGGGTGGCTTGGTAAGCAAGCTACCTTCAGAATCAGTAAAATCCCTATCAATAATAGGCCGGAATGGTGGTTTGGAACCCTACTCAATGGAAAGGGGGAATCGCCCCTTTCACAGCCGCTCCTCTACAACTACCTTTCGCCCAACATGATCACGAACGAAGACAGAGAATTGCGTATATAGGAGGAGGAAACAAACCAACCCACTTGTCCTGATCAGTAACGATTGAAGAAAGAGAATGGTGGCCCCTTTCGCCCAGGACATCGTCGGAGAACAATGTCGGGGACAGGGTGAGAACCTTCCGTTGGTTACGCCCTTGTTGTGTTGGTTCTTCCATATTTAGATATGGAGATAGATCCAGATAGAGATCTATATTCTTCTATCTATCTATCGATAGAAAAGAGAAATGGATATTGATCTGGTTTCAAGATCTATGAAGAAGAGAGATCCCTAAATATCCATTGGAAAAAAAAGAGATGAATAGAGTTGATAGGGAGCCAGCGGAAGGAAGGTCGCTAACGCGACTCCTGCAATCTTTCTAAAGCAACAAGGGAGAAAGTTGACTTTGAGAAAGAAGGTGCTTACTGCTCGCTCGCTGTCTACTAAACGAGCCTTCACTGCCCGCCCGGCCCCTATCTTTAATTCAAGTAAAGAGTGGAAGTCAAATCAATGAAGTGAACAGCCCAACCCTTGTTTGAAGCTTCTGCTAGAAGTTTTCTACTTGTTGAAGCTTTGCTTCCCTAATTCCAAAACACAACAATAGACTTGCAACTAGAGTATAGGGAAAAAGCTTCTTTTGATAGCGGGGGTTCAGAAAGGATCTGATCGTAGATAGAGACTGAAACCTGTGCGGGGGAAGGGATGTAGCCAAGGATCAAGGCAGTGGATTGTGAATCCACCACGCGCGGGTTCAATCCCCTGTCGTTCGCCCATCAACAAATGGACCATTTGTTACGGAGACACAAAGACAAACCTAGAAAGCATTTTTTCTGCAAGTTTATCTCGAGGCTTTCAAACGCATCCAAGCAATGGGTATCCGATTGAAAGAAACCATAGATTCGCGTCGCCTACTTGCTGAAAGCACAAATGGGATGGCTGATCATGAATTCTATGAAGTTTTTAAGACCACTAATCAGCCTTACACTTTTTAGTTCATAATGAATGAAAATGAACCCCCGGATGAAGAGAAAATCTCCCCTCCTTTGACTAAACCATGGGGAGCCCCGAGTAGTTTACCGACAAATGAAGTTGTCGTGACGATACCTTTCTTAGCTGAAGATGGGAAAAGACTTTCATCACGAGACTGATCGGATCTGCCGTAGACACCTTCCGAGAGACTTCCACAAGGCAGGCTAAAAGAGTAAGAGGGCAAATAAGCAAAGAGTTATGCTTTCATTTCTTTGTTGAGATTGAAATCAAGTTCTTTAAAAAGGGGTTATTGTGGGTATAATGCACGCAGGCCAAGTCAAGAAAAGGACGTCCCCATTTTCTTCATAGTCGTCAACATGACTAAATAGTTTGAAGCCTTAAGAAAAACGGTTTTTTTCGGCACTCGGTTCCTTCGTCTTAAGTCAAGTTCAGTTTACTTTTTCGATTCGGAACTCTTAGTCGAGCTGATGGCGAGATCGATTTTTTTGTTCGAGGTTAAAGAGGAAAGAGGGAGGAACCACCGCCCAATGGTGCTTTTACGAAAGTACGGTCACCGGTGGCTAATACCTTCTCGACACTATCGAACCGTCAATCCACTCTCAATCGCTCTTTTTAGTGGGAGAATTGTTCTCGTATCCTGGACTTAAGAAGGCAAAAGTGCCCCATCCGCCTTGTTGGGGGGGGAAAGCCAGTTCTTTCTTTTCATTTCAAGTCAAGTCTGTATCCCTATCTCTTTTTAGGTTGGCATAACAAAGAAAGATGGTGCCAAGAAAGAACACATACCCATCACTTTTTGAAAGTTCGGGATCGTCAGGAGCTCCCTATAGACGTAAAGACTTGACTTCACTGAACCGGCACTACTATTTGTCGGCTCCTACCACTCGTCCCTCGTCTGCTCGTCGAGTGCGTCCCTTGCCCTTGCTCGTCTCTAGTCGTTTTTCTCTCTAGTAGCCGATCGACTTTCTTCGCCCTCTCTCCGCTTATTGATTAGGGCGAGTCACTCAAGTCCCTTGTCATTCGTCCCTCTTTTACGAAAATCCCGTTTATGTTTTTCGAAACTCAAGTCGCTCGTCAAGCTAAAAACAGAGGAGTTCCTCACTACGAAAGGTGTCCCGTGATGGACGAGTTCCTAAACTACGAAAGATATGGAGCGGATGGCGTACTGATAGATCTCCTATTCGTTCTGGATCCCAGCTGAAAAAAGCCCCTTTTTTTTTTATTAGTAAAGTTGCCGAGACCGGAGAATTTGAATACAATCTAGAAGATCTGGTCGAATGGTAGAAGAATCTATGGGTTCGTTAGAATCGATAGTCGTTGTCTGGACATACGAGTCACAGCCGGCCGGGAAGAGGAGAGATCAACGACGAAGCTACTAGTTGAAAAGGAAAGGACAAGACCACCTTTCGTACATTTCTACTGGTCCAGAATTCGAATAGCGAACGAAAGACAGGAGATTGGATTTAGAAAAAGCACTTCCAGCAGGGTTGACGGCTGTGTGGTCTTCATTCAGCTGGAAGTAGGAAAAATCCCGGCACGACCGATGACTTAGTCTCCTTTCTCCGCTTCGACCCAACCACCTACCTAACTTCTTAGAAAAGATCCGATAGATAGCAGCTACCTAAGGCGCTTTTAAGCCCTTCACCAATCACGGGCTTTCATCTAGTAAGTCCTAGTACTATGTTCTCCAAGCTTGACTAATAGAATAGGCAGGCCTTTTAGAGAACAGTAGAATGTTGGGTTAGCTCTGCCTTTAAGTGATAGGGTTGAGGGGTGGACCGATCCGGTCAGTCAAAAAATAGGTTAAAAAAAAGGTGTGTCTGGTCTGGTGTAGCAATGTGACTTTCTTGATCTATAGTTCCTCTTCTTTCTCTTCTCTCTCTTGACCAATGCTCCGGCTTCCATAACTCAAAAGATCAGCCGTTGTGACACAGGTGTATCGAGGTAGGCCGTGGATTGAATAGAGAAAGAAGGGCTGTATTTGACAGGATTTCGAGCAACCCCCAACCTTCTACTTGGCCACTCCTCTCTCTTCCGGCTCTAAGTGACCTGACCACTTTCATGTTTCGAATGAGAAGTTGCGCTGATCTTGTTCTCAGCTCCGGGTCTGGTCCTTTAGGCGAGGCCTTTACTTTACAGGTGGTTCTCTTTACGGCTCAGGAATTCGTGGTTGGCTTACTTTTGTTTGTTTGGTTACAGTTCATGCCCACTCGTCATGAACCCCCCGCCTGCCCCGACGCTGAGTCGCAACTCTTCCTGTAGAAAGCTCCTTCAACTGATTCAAGTGATTCAGTCAGTAGGAAAGTCAGATGCCTCTCCTGCAGGCCGAAACATTTCCTTTGAATAGATGCGGTTCTCCCCATAAAGAAAGAATGAGTGCTCACTCTATGTTTGGTTTGGGGCCCACCCAATTTTGGTGCGAAATCTCACCTTTTGGAAATCTCAAATAAAGGAAAAAGTGGGAGTAGGTTTTTGAAGACCTCTCCCTTCTTCATTATTCTAATCATTGAATTAGGTAGGACACTGCCCTACCCTACTTCTAAGGATAGATAGAAAAGGTGGGAGAGGGGTTTAGGAGGTATTTTGAGCGCATGCTTGCTGTTTAATAGAGAAAGGGCTTGGCATTTTTCACTCTTTGTTGTGGGGTTGTCACGGATTGGCCGGCCATACGGATAGGGAAGTCCAAGGAGCTTTTTCTTTGTGGAGGTTTCACATCACATTAGTCATTCCATTCCTTCCGGAAAACCTAAAACGTGCAGGCCTACCTAAGAATAGAGAGGGTACTTTCTGATTTGAAAATTAGGTTCTATTACGATGTATACGATGGGATATAGTTGAAGAAGAAAACTGGTTCTTCTCTTGATCCAATTTTGTTTGATTGATCTTGCCACTTAGAACTGGTGGGTAGTCTGTTTTTCTCTGGATCCCGCTGAGCTGAAAGACATGAGACATACATAAAAAAAATCGTTTAGATCCGGACCGGGCTCTCGAAAGCTCATGTGACCGGAGGTGGGAAGATATGGGCTGGAAAAGCATGTTAATAATCACCGCGGGCCCTTATGCCCCGAGTGCTCAGCTTCGTCCCAGAAGTGGAACTAACTGGAGGGTCGGTATGCGAAGAGAGGTCTCCTTGTAACAGGAGTGAAGAAATGACCCGACCCGGCCACAAGAAGACATGGCAGAGTGGCGGGGCAATGGTACCGACGTTAAGGAGAGAAGAGTTGGTCTCGATGATAGCCCAGGCGAGTCTCGTGTGTGTGATAGTCTGACCCAGATGTTGGATATAGTTCCCCTTCGGGTTAGGTTCCAAACCTGCCCTATCCCTTGTTGCCCCGAGCTCGAGGTCTACTTCTACCTAGATACATACAGCTTGCCTTACCACCATTTCAGAGCCGACGCCCCCTTTTCTGATAGAGGGGAGTGAGAAAGAGATTTATTTTCGGATCGCCAATTCAATAGCTCAAAAATAGGTGGAGTTCGCCCTTTCCTTTGGGCCAGTTAAGTGTTGCAACAGGGGGGTTGTTCAGCGAACGGGAAGCAAACAAAGTCTCCATACCAACATGGAAGGCTTCGCAGCTATCCAGAAGAGAGCCTTACTCTATAGGTGCTAACGCTTTACTAATAGAATATCAAGTCAAGGCTCTTCTTCTGTTCTACAAATCTAACTAATCTATACGACTACTAAGACTAGGTCTTCTAGAGTGAACTAGCATAGTAATTTGTCTTTTTTTTGTGCCGCACTAGAAGCCTAAGCCGCACTATACTATACTTGACTGAACCTCCTTACGCCGGTTCAAAGAAGGCAATAAGAGAGACTGACGTCAGCTTCGAGAGCGCCTTTTCCTTAAGCATTTCTTTCTCCATCTAAGGTCAGGGAAGAACCTAAGGAAAAACCGCTTTATTACCAATTAGTTGGAAGAAAGAAGGGCCGCTCGTCCCGGGAAACGAAGTACGCTTTGGTGAGCGAGAAGCAGCCAGGTATAAGGAGAAGGGGCGGTTGGCTTAGTAAAGAGAGTATAAAGTTCCACTTTGTGAATAGTGCCTCGGCTCGGTTGAGTAATGTAGTTCGCTCGGCTCGCAGCGGACTTGTTCTATTCTAGTGGAAAGACATTTCTCTCTGGGAAAAAACAGAATCTTTCTATATTTGTTCGTTAGAGCTCATCACTGAAGAATGGTGGTTTGACCTTTTGGAATTAGAGAAGAACTTCTTCGCGTGGGCGGCGTACGTACAAGGCTGTTCGGACCCCCTCCCTCTTGTATGAGGTGCGTTGCCATCGTCTCTTTCTCCTTTGCCAGGTTACATGGCATGGATTCGGCGATTGACAAATCGGATCTTGGCTCGCTGTCCCGCCGACGAACCAGTCTAGAAGTAGAAAGGGAAGGCAGTAGAAGCAGGTCCCCCCTCCCTCTCTTTGTCTTCTTCTCGCCGCTTTTCTCGTCCATCCTGCCCTGCGCCGCTTACAGATTCAGTTGCAGGTATCTAAGCATCTATTAGTGTTGGGGGCTGGGGCGCAAAGCGCAAACCGCTCTTCGATCTCCCGGTGAGTTGGACGGGAACGCAGACAGAGGGGTTCTCTATGGAGCATTTTAATAGGCCCTTTCTGTTGGAATAGTGGAAAGTCTTCTTCTTTAGATTTTTTTTTCTTATCAACATAGAGTTGGAACTTAATGCTGTAAGTTGCGAGTGGACCAGTGTGAAGCTTTAGCTTCGTTGCCGGCCAGAGCTCCTAGCCGACGACCGGCTACCCCTTTCGAGCTCAGCTGACCCCTTTCTTGATTCAGTTTTTCCCTATTTGAGATAGATGAATCATGAAACTTTTATCCTCGGTTCCTGCTTGGTCAATAAGGCCCCTATCTTTCATGCTATTCATGAAAAAAAACCTTTCAATGGTGTTAATAAAGCCCTTCCTGCCTAGACAAGATTGTAGCATCCCTTCAAATCTCTTTTAAAAAGAAAGTGTAATAGCCACTGCCCCCTGTTGGGCCTCCTCCGAGGAAAATCTCTGTCTCAACAATAACTCTTCTCTACAGCGCAAGCCCACCTGACATCCTTTCTATCATTCGTTCCTAGATAGCTGTGGTCTTCCAAGATACATATGGAAGATTGCGAAGCCTGCTCCCCCTTATGTGTGATGGGAGGTGAGGCTGTTCAAGGCAATGATAATTGGCCGGGCAGTCAAGCTTTCGTGGAGATGGCTTAAGAGAGATTGAGGTTCTATTCTTCATGAAGGTCATGCTCAGGGAAGTTGTTACGAAAGGAGGTTGAGCTTTCGAGGTCCTCATCCATATGAGGGCCAGGCAAACTGACTTGTAGCTTGGATAAAGGGCGGATGGAAGGATAGCTGGGAATCCCACTCCTTATCTTATAAGGAAAAAGTCTTTCAGTATCTAATGAACCGAACGCTTCAGCCGGGAAGAACAAAGTCACTGCTGGACCAATGCTAGTAAGTACAAATCAAAAGGCAATGATAATGTTCTCAGTAGCAGATGAAAGTATGGAAGCTGGATCAGGAGAACGAATCGGAATCTTTCGAATTGGGACAAAGATCTCCAACCGAATTGGCACTGCCACTGTTGAGTGATTCTCTTTCCTGGCGTGGAAGCCCCTGGACGCTGTGCAACAACTCCTCTGATTGGCTAGACATCTCCTTGTTCGGGTCATGCACACCACAAGTAGAAAAACTGGATCTCTTATTCGCCTTCCAACGGGGAACTCTCTCAGGTCCTAGTTTTTGGAATCTCTTTGGATCATCGGGTAAAGAAGCTGGTCCAGCATCAACATCATCCCCGGGCAGAACTCCTAGCCGCTAACCCTATTATAGACTTTCCCGCACTTCGACTAGCTCCCTACTTGTCTCCTTCTCTTAGTTTCACTCGGAAAGCTGACGACATCTAGCTTTTCATCTTCCACCCCACTAGCTCCTTTCTTAGGTAAGACTATCCCTTTCCCAGGAAGTACTTTTTTGTCCTTGTTGCAGCTCTTGGGCGAACTCATAGGTCTTTCGGACCTTCTTCCATATGCCTTCCTTCTAATTTGACGCACAGGAGATCCAGACTAGTAAGCAGCTTTATCCCTTGTAGTCTTTCTCTTTCCTTCTAAGAAAAGAGTATGGCGTTGTCAGACGAGTCTTTAAGCCCTTCTTTTTACGGCCAAGGGGTTTTCAACTGATTGTGAGCTACCGGGAAGGAGAAGTCTCATCCCCGTTTTATAGAAGTAGCCTCAGAGTCAAGCACAGGGAAAAGGCAGCTCCTGAGCGGATTCAAAGCAATTTTGAAGAAATTATATACTATGAAGTAAATAAATTATATACTCTAAGAATTTTACCCTCTCTTTCATTTCACTCTACCAGTGTAGATGAGCCTACTTCATTATTTAAATAATTTAGGGTAATTCTTTATCCCTTTTGTGTGCCACTAATGGTAGTGGTCTTAAGCATCTTTAGCTTCTTATCTCTCTTTTTTTTACTCCCATTGATTATTCTGTACTTTCTGAAGAAGGGGACTAGCTTCTCATCTTGTGCATAGAGTCAAGCATCTCTAAATTTGTCATCAAGTCATTTAGAGCCTTAGCTGTTGGGGGAGAGAACTCGTCTTGTCAGGGTCAGGACTGAGGGCACACCTTTCAGACTGGTAGCTATCAGAAGAAGTTCTTTGTAAAAGCTCACATCCTCCATTGCTAGCCTCAGCAAAGATCTGATAGAGCAAGTGGTAGGAGATCCACCATGCTCGTCGGTCAGATAGATGAGAATAGGACTGGTAAAGAACTCCTTGGTTCCTAGTCTCATATTCCATTAGAGCTACCATGTATTGAAAAGACAATGTACTTTCCATACTCTCCCTTGGAAGGACAGACAGCATTCGTATCCGAGGTAAAGGATCCGATCCCGTAGTTTACCCTGCTTGTAGAGCTAATGTTTTCCTTAGAGCTATCAAGTTTTTCCTTCCTTATTTTGAGTTGCTAGTAGGAAGCTAGGCTATGGAAATTGATTGCAGGGGCAAGGTTTAGAATCTCTTAGGACAGTTTCTAATAGATTTGATTGTAGCTACTCCTCTTTACGTTGGGAGTAGGGATGCGGTTGGTTCGTGAAACATGAAAAAACTCCATGTTTGTGGAACGGAATACTTTGCTTCAAAGACCATTATGACTTCATCCAAACCTATGTTTTTAGGGCTTTGAAGAAGATTCATCATTCGAAGAGCTTTTCGCTTGTTTTGGATATAGACCAACTAAGGAGAATTTCTATCTTTCAGATAAGAGAGCTTTACCAGTCTTGTCTTTGAATCCCTTTCCACCTTGGAAGAAGACCCCTTACAAATCACTCCGGCTATTCCGTATTCAGCTCAAAGTCAGTCCCCTCTCCGTCCAGCACGTCGCCCGTAACTTGATTCCGAAATCCGTAAGCATTCCATGAAAAAGCATACCCTACTTAGAGATTGGCTTCATCAAGATCTTACAACAATCGAATAGACAGCCAGGAAGGAAGTGATTTAAAGCAAGCAATGTTTTCTTTCCCGAAGATAGGTTACTTCATATAAAGCATGTAACTTGTCAATTCCGGAGCGGAACTTTCAATCAAGGAAGGAAGCCTTTTTAATCTCCTTCAAGCAAGTAAAAGCTAGCAGTCGTAGGGTAAGCCCTTTGTCAGCCATTGAGCAAGTGAGTTCTTTTTTAGCCAGTTCGGAAAAAGAAAGTGCCATTCCATCTGCCTTCGAGCTCAGCTAATCCCCAGCCCCTTCGTTGCAGTTGCAGTAAAAGGGAATCATCTGATCAGGAAAGGAAGATGCATTTTCCTAAGAAGAGAATCAAGCGACTTCTGGACTTTCTGTGGCAAGCCCCTCTATCGATTGTGAAGTTCCCAGCCATGGGGAGTTCTCTTTTCTCCAGTTTGAGATCCAGCTGGCTAGTTTGAGTGTTTACTTTACAGGGGGTAATCTAGTAGCAGTACCGGTCCCGATGGTGATCTCTTTTTTGGGGTCCAGGCCGGTACTTTTCCTATCCTGAACAAGGCTGTGATAAAGCCTGTTTTGTAAAGCCAGTTAAAGGCCAGCAAATGCAATCTCTGAGTCTAAGGAAATTGCTTTTACTTTACACCGGTGTGAGACCTTTTCCTTCCTTGTGCGAACCATTTCCAGGACTGGACTCAATTTTCTAAAACCAGTGAAGATATTTGCAATTCTCTTCTCAATGTCGTGCCAGCTGAGGGAATAGTTTACAGGCAAGTTCCATTTGCTGTGGAACCAGTCGAGGCTGGTCAAGATCAATAGGCCAAGTTACTTTGAAAGCCCTGCTCTCGGAAAGTTCCCTGCCGAGCTTGCTGAAGTTTTAGAAACCACTTTGCTCTGCTTGCGGTCCATTCCCTTCATTTTTGAGGAGGGGTGGTGAGACAGAGCCGAGCTGGAAACGAGCCCTCGGGGTGCTGCTGCTTTAGAAAGAAAATTTATTCCTTTCTCAAAAGAAAGCATTCTCTATTTTATGAAAAGTGGAGTGAGAGCCTCTGCTTGCGGGTGAGGGGCGCTGGAAAGCAAGAGAGCGAAAGCTGTTCTCATCTCAACGGAAGCTGAGATTAATTACAACCCGCTACCGGAGAGAGTGTCTTTTCAAAGTCGCCTGAACCGCCTTCTCACGCTAATAAACGGCCTTAGAGACCCTTCCTCGGCAGGAATATATACGAGACTAAATCCGAGTAGTGGAGTTTACGTAGCGAGTATAGAAAAAAAATGAATAAACGCTTTATTGCGATTTCTTCTTCAGCCGGTTGGAGTTTCAGTTGATTTAGTTTACCTGAAGCACCCATAGAAGCTCCAGTTTTCCAGATGGAGCCACAAATAGGAGGATGGAAAGATACGACTAATTTCACTGTGGCGCCCCTAGACGATTTCAAGGTCGTCTTAGGGATAGAGTTCTTGGATACCAAACCAAAGCCGTCCCTACGCCATACTTAGGCACCTTAGGCATCATGGATGAAGGAAGACCAGGCATGATTCCAAGTCTTAATGTGAAGACTAGTGTTCCCACTTTATCCGCCTTGCAGCTTGTCAAGGGAGTCAAGAAGGACGAAGAAACCTTTGTGGCCCACCGTTAAACCCCCTCTTCTCGGGCTATAGGGCTTCCTCTTTAGACTCCGAGGCTTGAGTTTCCTTTTCGGTCATAATTCTTCCAGGGCAGTGGGTTCCGTTACCGGGAGTCCGGGTCGGGGGGTGTAAAGGCAGAATTGTCTAACCAATAGATCCGGTATACCTACTTTCAACATTTTATGGCACGGCCAGACTCCTTGTGGTGTCAGGTCATAAAGGCCAAATATTTCCCATCCAATAGCCCTTTCGAAGCTGAACCCACATCCGAGGCATCTGTCGCCTGGAAATCCATCTTAGCCACGCTAAAAGGAACAGCCCGAGTTAGTGGTGACGGGCTAGCTAGGGCTATTCTCCATCCTTTACTTTAGACGCATAGGAGAATGTCATGAAAATAATGACTACTCTTAGCCTAGTAAGAAAGTAGAAGCATGGTCTCTGTTCAGCTGCTCAATTCTCTTTCGAAATTAGGCTAGGCTCGTATTCAAGGTATGGAACCCCTTTCTTCACCCCGTCCCGTCTCAAGATCTTCAACTATTTCTTCTCAATCTTTTCGTAGACGATGATTTGGCAGGAGAAGAGGATTAGACTGAACGTGAAGAACCCTGTCTTAGTCTCTTACATTCTAGTCATAAAAGATGTCCAGGCAACAAAATATTCTAGTTTAGATCGAATTTTCTGAGTCAAGCTGATCCCAATATTTGATGGGCTTTGATAAAAAAATGAAATCAGATTGTTGGTAAAACATAATAAGAATATTATCAATCTGAGAAAAGGAAAGGAGTAATTACACTCGAACTAAGCAAAAAAGATTCAACGGTATCTGGTATAACTGACATTTCATTAATTGCCATATAAGAAAAAAGGGGCTCGTCACTTGGATTCAGAGGGCTACGGTGTTGCTTGCCTAGCCGCTAAAGCCCTTCGCACGTTGAGGAGTGTGGTGATAAATGAGGTAGACCCCTAACCAAGTCTTCTTACTTAACTTCACTAAGCTGTTGAAGTTAAGATGTCCCAAACAAATCTGTAATACCATAATTAGGCTCCGTACCTATTTGATTTGCCTGAGCCTCCATAGACTTTCCCTCGAAGATGTATATTCCTTCATGTTTGAATCCTCTGGCTAGAGTCTCATAGTTCATTGCCCTGTCCTTAATCTGGCATTTTTTCGAACTCAACCTTGAGTGCCAACTATAGCTGGGAACTGTAAAAAAACTCCCATGGAGAATAGGTGGAAGAGCTACTGTCTGGAGGGGGAATTACCCTACTGCTACGAAAGCTGGCCAAGGAGCTTACTTCAAATAAAAAGGCTTGATCCCAAGATTGTACTAGCTGCTCGCTGAAAGGCACCAATTCCCACGGGATATAAGATATAAGAGAGGGTCCAATCGCTGGAATGTAACTTGATCTAAGGGCACTGGCACTAGACAACTAAACCCCTGGTAAAGGGCACAGAGACTAAAAGGGCACGGCTGGCTATATCCTATGATAAAAGCACTTTCTTGAACTGTCTTGATCACACTCACTGTCTTCTCTAAGATCCTTGCGCTTTCTGTATATTCCGCCGCTTGTTCGTTAGCTCCTTAGGAATGAAGGGGAAGACATAAGGACAGGGACGAAATTATCTTATAAGGGAGTGGACACTAGACAGGGGCTTCTTATTGCTTATCCATAGTCAACTACTTCATTGACTACATATTAAGCGGAGACTGCTACAAAGACTGGTAGAACCATTGGTAGGAAGAAAAATCCAAATACGGATGATACTGGTTCGAGAAATCCAAGGACTGAAAAGGAGAAGTCAGTTTCCTCAAACTCAGGGTTTAGGTTCAGATAGCGGGAAATCTCAAAACCCCTCATGCATAACCACGGATACCTTCTGATTGATAAACCATCTAGAGCCAAAGGTAGAGCGGACTACCCGTAAATAACCCTACTTTCATTTACTCTTTTGACTTGATAAGAGACTGGGCTTTGCCCTTTATTGATGGATCCCCA